>CM053599.1:156157446-156194750 GCA_028646575.1 Pseudocheirus occidentalis | reverse complement strand
CAAGGGAGGAACAGACAGAATCTAGAATTTAAAGTTCTGCAATACCTGCAGCTAGGAATTAAGAGATATAGGGGCTGGGATAGGGAGATCCCTCCTGCCCTACTAGAAAATAGGAGAGCAGAGCAGGGGAGGGGCTTTACAATGGGATTGCTGTTATGGGGTTGGGGCAGGAGCAAGATGGGGAGAAAATGTGTAATTCAAAAAATGTAATGAAAATGAATAATGTAAACAAGAAAACAAATAAAAACTAAATTAAAAAAAAGATGATAAAAAAGGGGGGGGGGAAAGTTCTTATTTTGAAATCCTGTTCATTTTCATTTTGCACAGGTGGCCATTTTTGTCATACTTGTGTGATTATTGTGACTGATGCATTCATTGTGTTTCACATTTCTTTCATCCTGTGCTTCATTTGCTAAGTGTCACGTCCAGTCCCCCTTGAAAGCCAGTTCCTCTTGAATTGTGTTCACTGTGTGTTTCATTATTTCTTCTCCTTCTTCCTCCCTGTTTTGGTAATCAGCAAAGTTAAATAACTTGCTGTCAGAATTCTTATTTTATAATTATGAATCTTCTAACCTACCATTAGCAGAAAATGAAGCAAAAGAGTTGAAAATGGCATGATTTTATGTTGGAATTGGTTACTACATGAAGTCTGAATATTTTTCAAAAATAAAAAAGGCAATGTAACATATTTATTACTTTGTCACTATGCTAATGATTTAGCTTTAAAAATTAGAATGTGTGGTAAAACACAAAGTTAATTTATACTTTCTTCTTTCTAAAATTCCTGAGTTAACTGTTGTAACTTCCTTACCACAGGAGGCAGTGGGACCAGTGTGAATCAAATTCAAACATCAATCTTGTACTCAATTTTTCTTAAATGATTGAAACAATTCATAGCTCTATTAGCAGTAGATTTGTGTACTTTAACCCCTACAATGACTGCAACAATTGTTAATTTTCTTTTTTGTTTTTTTTGCCCCATAGGTGGAACCTCAGAGTTGATATAATTAGTATATCTCTTATTATTATTATTTTATTTCTTGTTTTTGATAATTAAATTGATAATTTTTAAAAAATGCAAATGTTTGTTTGGGGTCATGGATTGTGAGAACTGAATAAGACCTTCTGAATACCAAATTAGTACACCTTCCAAGAATGTGTGACAGAGAATGATTTGTCCAAGATCATATGTTTACTTATTTGCCTGGGAAAATAATCTAAGCCTCCTGCCTTTTGGGACAGTAACTCTTTCTATTCTCCTATCCTTATTTCCCTATCCCTCCACTCATCATGCATTAGAATGAATTAGAATCCAGACATCTTCCCAATTTGTTAACATCTTACATTGCACATAGATGACTCACAAATCCTTTCAGGATGAGGAATATAACTTTCTTATTAATTGATCACTCTCTTTCAATTTATAGTTTTAAACTGTTCTCACCTGAGGCAAAATTAACAGGGGATAATGGAATTTGGTACCAGGATGCTTACAGGATAGCAAAGTGTAATTCCTCCCTATGGCACATTCTGTTCCTCCAGTACAGGCTATCCCTACATTATAACTTGAGGTTCTTCACTGGCTCATGTCACATTATATAAAACTACCTATGGCCTAAGCCCTCCTCTTCTCCCTCAACCATGTTCCTATAACTCTTCACTAAAGGCTAACTTATCCAAACACTATTTAGTCTAAAGATCATAGCACATTCATTACCAGGATAACAGCTCTTATGAACTGACTGTTCATGCTGCTAATGGGGGTACAGGCTCTGGAAAACCCCTTACCTCTGATTTAATCTTCCCAGTAGATGAGGCATTTTCCTGAAGCCATAAGTCTTTCATTATCTTAGGCCCAAAGCTCTGTTACTCTTAACTTAGCCTACACCTCCATTGTCCAGCTACTTCTCACCCTTGATCCTATCAAAATATCTACAGCCAAATCTATTACCCTTAAATTAGCCTAGTCCACCATTGTCTGTCATCTACAGGTAGCATTCAGATATTTCCCACTCTTAATCCCATTCCTGGAATCTGACCTCCATTCCATCAAGATCCTCCTGGGGTGGCTGGGTGGCACAGCGAATAGAGCACTGGCCCTGGAGTCAGGGAGGACCTGAGTTCAAATCTGGCCTCAGACACTTGACACACTTACTAGCCATGTGACTTTGGGTAAGTCACTTAACCCCAATTGCCCTCCAAAAAGCAAAAAAAAAAAACAACCTCTTCTTCAAGGTCTCCTTTAGACCACCCTTCCACACAGTCTTTCTGTATATAAGATCCATTTTGCCTCCATGAAGGTGCTGAGATTCAATCTAGCTCAGACTCATTCTGTGTCAGATTGTTCTGGTCTGTTTGTCCATAAAAGCTCACAAATACTTAGGGTCCTTAAGAACCTATCCATTATAGTGAATCTTTAAGAAACTTTGTTTTACTTTGGCTGAGGAACTTGAGTCGAATTCATTAATCAGGACCTGATGTGTTGGTATTTTGGGGTCTTGAGCACGCCTAGACCCCAAACTTCAACACTCCCAGTTTCTTTACTCCTACCTCTCTGCTTATTAGACTGGTCTTCTTACTGCTAAGAATTTTTTCTTTATCCCCTTCAGATGTCTGCCAGATGTTCCTTAACTTAAATTCTCTTGTGTTTCTTTATCATGGTGTGGCATTTACCTCAGAATTTCAAAATTTGTATGGGATCTCAGAAGCCATCTAGCCAAACCATACCTGAACAACATTTTTCTTTATAATATTAGTTATAAGTAATATGCAGTTTGTTTTTATTTTGGGGATTTTTTGGCTTGAAATGAGGAAGGAACCACTATTTCCCAAGTATCATTTTGGTATAGTTCTTGTTGTCAGGAAGTTTTTATTTTCCCTTTATCTCAAGTCAAAATTTCCCTCTCTTCAACTTTCAGTCTTTTCTCCTAGACCAACCCTTTAGAGCCAAATAGAAAATCCTTTGATATGATGGCTCTTCAGATCTTTGACAGCTTTCATTCTGTTTCTACTACTTACTTCCAATGTGACCTTAAGCAAGTTAAGTCACCTTTCTGAGCCTCACTTTCCATGTTTGTAAAATAAGACACTATGCTATAGTAGAAAAAGCACCAGATTTTGATTTAAGAGACTTTGTTTCATATTCTGCTGCTTATTAACATGATAAGATTGTACACACACATTTTACATATATGTGTGTGTATGTGTTTGAGTATATGAGTATATATCTCTACACACATACATATATGTGTATATATGTATACTTATACACACACATTTTGGTTATCTTCTGATTCAAAATAACTCAATGCATGTTTATGAACACCTCATATGAGTAGGACATTGTGTTTTGTGCTTCTTAATACAAAAATGAACATACATGCATAATCCAAATATTAATGCTAATCTGAAATCAGAGGGTGACAGTAGGAATGGGGGGAAAAGGAACAGATATAATAGCTATTTTGGAGGTAAAAACAAAATAATATGGTAATCAGATTAGGAGAAAAGAAGTCAAGGATGATTCTGAAGATTTTAACTCAAGTGATGGGGTTATCTTCATAAAATGGGAATTTAGGAGGAGGTGCAGGATTCTGAAAAAAAGAAACCAAAAGAAAAAAATCATTTTTATTTATGTTATGTTTGAGGTATCATTGGCTTATGTAAAGTGACAATAAGATACATTTAGGGGGAGATGAAAATTTGACTCAGGGACTAGAGATACATACATACATACATGTTTCTCTCTTCTGTCTCTGTCTCTCTCTCTCTCTCTCTCTCTCTGTGTCTCTATCTCTTTGTCCTTGTGTCTCTTTTTTCCTGTGTCTCTGACTCTGACTCTCTGTCTCTACCTCTCTGTCCCTGTCTCTGTCTCTATTCTATTAGTTGACTTGAGGGGTAATAAGGCCCTAAACGAGAACTAGAGTGGCAGTACATGTAAATAAGAGGGCAGATGTGGGACATGTTTTGGAAGTGGAATTGAACTGACTGAATGTAGGGAGCCTCAAGAAACCAGGATGGACCTAAAGTTTGGAACTTTGATGTGTGTAAGTATAAGTAAGGGTAGAGCAGTTGGAGTATGTCTCATGTTTCATGAGAATCCACATATGCCAAGGGACTGACTTTTTGTTTGTGTCTTGAAGGGAAAAAAAATAAATATCTGTAATGGGAATCTGAAGCTCTTTTCTGCCCCTAGCCCCTTTGCTTAAGTGGCTCCAAAAATGTTCACGTGGCGAGAAGCTCTTTTGGGGGGGGGGAGAATGGCCACACATTGTTACTTTGTAATTGGACAGTGGTTCAAGAGAGCTGACCCAGGAGAAGCCTATATATACTCCCTGATGTGAGGCTGTGATTTGGGGTTCACTCTGAGAAGAGTTGTGGGATTTGACCAGATGAGAGTATGGGAAGTCATTGAGCCCCCCACCTTTGAAAAACCCAGATGTTGATGCTTCCCTCTCTGGTAACTTGAATAGGTAATGGAGGTTATGGTCAGATGGTTGGAAGCCCATCTGCTGATCTGTTTCTTGGTCTGCTTGAAACTTGGATGTGTATCCTCTGGAGTTCAGGGTGCTGACTTTTCCCCCTGAACTAGATAAATAATATGTTTGTTTGAGTAAAGAAAGACTGTTAACCCATTTTGAGTTGCTTTCCTTTAGAAAAGCAGATCTAAGAACCTGTGCTAGTAGCCGCCCTAGGTAGGCTAGGGTGCTTGCTGATACAAAATCTCATCCCTCTTTTCCTGACTTTTACCTCCCCCAAGGGTAGTTTTTCTTCTTGCTAGAAAAGAAAGCAGGAGATTGGGATCAGAAGCTACCACTCTGCTCTCAGAGAAAAAGGATAGTAGAGAAGGGGTTCTGGGCTAGAAGTATATCTATTTACTCCCTTAAATATTATTTATCTAGGGAAATACTTCTCAGACTGTAGGTTGTGACCAAATATGGGATCATGATCTGTGGTTCAAGAAGCACTGAAGAGTTTGTGAATAGAAAAAGTTTAAGAATCCCTGGCTAAGGCATATTATCTATCTTCTAATTGTGCTGTCATTTTGGAGAGAAGGGGATACCCAAGTTCTATACCTCAGGCTTGACTTTTTCCCTACTAAAACCAGTCCCATAGTGAACATGCATAGAAAATAGCCCCCCAAAGCCCCCAAAACAAAAAAAGCCCATTAATCCAAATTGTATCACAATAGAAAGTAAACAAAGGACAATATGTTCCAGGCAATACAGAGTGAAGGAACCCTCCTGTTGGAAGCAAGATAACTCAGTCCTAGATCTCACACAAGGTGAAACTCATTGAAGTTTCTAATGTAATAAGCTGGCGATAAGGATATGGTGAAGATGTCTACACTTCTTATATATTGCCAAAGTCTTTTCCTTCAGCAACCTGGAGTGGGTTTGGCCTCATCTATCTTCTCTCTCAAAGCTGGACATTTTTGCTCAAAGAAGATTCTCATTTAGAGAGTCCTGAAGGGGAAATCATGCTTGAAAAGTTCCCATAGAGGAACTGACAGAGATTTGAAGCTCTGGATTCTGACCAAATCTGACTCACCCCTCGTACAGTAAAAGGTCTTCATCTCCATTAATAAGGAAAGAGTAATTTACCCATCAACTGGTTTTAAAACAAGGGTGCTCAAGAATTGTGGTACCTTTAAAAGACTTTAGGAAGTTTGAAAGAGGGGAGGATTTAGAAAGAAAGATAATGATTTCAGATTTAGACTTGTTGAGTTTGAAATGCCATTAGGATATCCTGGTAGAATATATGCACTAGATAGTTAATACAAGATACGAATTCAGTTATTGCCTCTATACAAATGACTCCTAAATCTACATAGCTAGGTTTTACCTATGTTATCTGAATAGAAATGATCACTGAATCCCCTGGAAGCTAATGATATCACAAGGAAGACTATTTGAGGAGAAAAGAGGATAGGACCCAAGGTCCTAAAATAAAGTTCTGGAGGCTATTCTCATTTAATGGAAAAGATGTTTATGATCTAATAAAGGAGAGTGAGAAATAGAAAGATCTTTATGCAATCAATAAAGGAAGAAAGTGGCTTTTTGTTTGTTTTTGTTCTTTAAGTTAAAAAGGAAGGAATCCAAACTTTAGTTAATTCTGTGGAAAGATTTTTAAGGTATGTCTCCCCACCTTCCAAAACCAAAAAGAAAAACCTCTTCTCTAGTTCCATTTATATATCCCAATCTAAAGCAACAAATGAATTCACCCAATTAAAAACTTCTCAAAGGCACATCTCTGTTTTCTGCTGTCACATTCTTTCCTCTTGTATTCTCACTGCATTGTACTAGACTGTGAGTTTCTCTATCACAATCTCTTCTACTATAACCCAAACTACTTGGAGACAAGGATAACTTTTTTTTAAAAATGGTTAGCTATTACCTAAATGTTTTATCTCACCAGTGCCTACTTGTGAGCAGAAAGAAGTAGGACCGTAATATGTTTTTGTTGTATGTGTTTGGTACTTCATAAGCCCTGGGTCAATATCTGTGTGAATAATTCACCTTTGGGGGTGAGGGGAGGGGGCTGAGAAAATAAGCCTAGAGGATTTAAGTGATTTAGTCAAGGTCACACAGCAACTCAGCTACTACATAAAGAATGGAAACTGTTTCTTTTCACTAGTCATGGTGTCTCTACTAAAATTAGTAATACAACTGAACAATAAAAGCAACAATAAAGTGGGTTTACTGAAAACTGTTACTTTACTGGCAGCTTTGCTTCTAGTTTGTAATGCACGAAACTGATGAATAAAGGAAGTAGTCCATGCAAGCCACACAAGACATTATATTATGGCCTGTATTTCATTAAAAGAGGTAGTAGTCTCCTGGAGAATACGTTAAAGTTTATGAGAAACCTGGGTCCCAGAACGTGCACACATCTAAATTCTAATGGCACTCCAGCATTTTAGTGCTTTATTAATCTGCTCATTTTCCACTGTCTTTGAGAGTACAAGGAAGGGAAAAAAGAAAAAGAAGAAAAAACCTATGATTGATAGTGCTGCAGGATATGTGCTTTCTCCATTTCCGTTAACTATAAAACAAGCACCATTTTAATTAAACGGCTTCCAAGCAACTCAGGTGCTCTATAAAAATATAATGAAGCAATTAAGATGTGTTACAAGTGACTGAGATATCCTTTTCATTTGGAAATGTGAAAGTGGAAGTCAAGGGTGCTCTTTTAAAAAATCCCCCCCCCAAAACAAAGTAATCTGGTTTCAAGGGGGAGGGAGTGTCAGATTGCAGTGAAATGGAGCTTTTTAATCAACTTTGCTTAAGAGGTAGAAGAAAATGAAAATAATGGACTAATTTTTTTACTATTATTTGAGACATTGAGGCATTGGTGGGTGTCCATAAGTGACACTAGGTTTATTAAAAAATAACAACATTATTCTTGAAGAAATATCCATCTTGTGAGACATTTGGGACACCACAATTGTGTCATATCATCCTAGTTGTTAGCACACAAATTAAGATATATCAAGTCAGCAAAAGCAAGAAGCATTTATTAAGTTCTTACTATATGCCAGTCACTGTACTAAGCTCCAGGAATCCAAAGAAAAGCAACAAGCAAACAGAAAACAACATGTACTTTCAAGGAGTTCACAGTCTAATAGCGGGAGATAACATGGAAACAATTATTTATTAACAAGATGAATAAAGGACAAAAATACGAATAATTTTAAAGGAAAAGCACTAAGAGTAAAGGGACTGGGAAAGGCTACTTGCAGAAATGGGGGTTTTAGCTGAGATTTGAAGGAAGTCAGGTATACAGGAGTGGTAAATAGGGATGAGGGAATTCCATGTGGGGGTAGGAGTGGACAGAGGACAAGAAATGAATGTGTATTCTTCATTTGTTTATTTGCTTTCCCCCCAAATAGAAATGAGCTCCTCGAGGGCCTTGCTTCACCTCCAATCATCTAACCTCACCTTACAATTAAAAAAATAATTTTTATCTTCAGTGTCCTTTGCTTAGTGCCGTATACAACGTTGCACCTTTCAAGTTTGTTTCTTAGACAAGATGAGATTTGATCAATATATAAATGCAAAGTGAAATGTAGACTTCTGGTAATTTCCATATAATATATTCAAGCCAAAATATTTTTTCACCTAAGGTATTTAGATAATTGAGGTAATTTAAATAGACAGATTATTGCTACCATTCTTTACTTTTTAAATACAAAGATGAACTATATTTTGAATGTAAATATTTTTGTACCTGGACTAACAAATCAAACTTTTTGATTCTTTGGTTCCTTCTATATCTCTTTTTCAGTAAAACTCTTAACAGAAATAAAAGCTGTGGAGACAAATCCCTTCCCACAGCTGAAATAATAGTTGAACAGAAGTCTTGAGAAGTCAATAGTCCACTGCAGGGATCCCAGACAATGGTACTACTAACCACCCTGAAGTGATAAGTATGTATTCTATTTTCAAAGATATCAAGGGATGGAATCTTTGAATTATTCCAATAAGATGGAATCTTATTGAATTATTTGAATTATTATAAATCTTTGGTTTATTTTACAGTTCTTGTGAGCATAAACTTCTGCGTTTTACTTAACATAAGATATTCTGTGTTTAGTTTTAGCCTGTTGCCATTTAAGTGGAGACTAAGAAGTTATGTCATCTTGTTGCAAATTAGAGGAAATGAAAAATGAAGCTGAGAAACATTAAGACTCCATGACTGTTTAACTAATTTAAAGAGGCCAGGAAGAAATTTCATTTATTCATTCATTCTACATATATTATGTGTGTTAAGCACCTTCTGTATGCACAGGATCATGTTAGAAGCTGGAATGTTGTAATAACATAAGGTTTAGCTAAATTACAGGGTTCTACTCCCATGTAACAAAATATCTTCTATACAAATAAGATAAAAACCAGATTTAAATGCCTTCTTTCTAGGGCATTGACAGGATAGTCATTATTTTTATTTTGTCTTCTATGTCTTTTACTTTGATCATTTTATCCTTCAAACATGATTTTATTTCTATATAGTATATTGGTGTTTTCTTTCCCTATAGAAAAATGTGGCTCTGCTGCAGAGGTTAAATTATATTCATCACATAGCTTTCTTTTCCTTAATCATTGAAAGAGTCAAGGAATTGAAACATGCATTAGATATGACCAAAATTCATGGGGAATTTGATCTTGCTGAGCATTAAGGTAGAAGAAAGCTTTTTTTGTTTTGTTTTGTTTTGTTTTGTTTGAGTGAAAATGAATGAAGAATAGAAGATTTCCTATCATGTAGCAGAAAGAGTTTTGGAGTGAAGGAATATGGATTCGAATTCTAACTCTGTTACCGAATACCCATGTGACTTTAGAAAAAAATCACTTCATGTATTTGGACCTCAGCTTTCTCATCAGAGAAATAAGAAAATTTGAATAGATTATCTGTAATGTCCTTTCCACCCCTAAATCAATGATCCTAAAATAGAATTCCTTTAATTTAATGACTATCATCCTATTGTTTTTGCTGTTCAGCTGTGCCCTACTCTTTGTGATCCCATTTGGTCTTTTCTTGGCAAAGATACTGGAGTGGATTACCATTTCAATCACCAGCTCATTTTACACGTGAGAAACAGACAAATAGTGCTAAGTGACTTGTCCAGGGTCACACAACTAGTAAGTATCTGAGGACAGATTTGAATTCAGGAAGTTGAGTCTTCCTAATGGAAGGCCTGGTACTGTAGCCACTGTGCCACCTAGCTACTCTCAATCATCCTGTGGACAGAGTTAAACACAAATCTGGCCATGTTCTTTAGAGGTGAATAATTTATTGCTTTGATTCAGGTAGTGGGAGAGAGTCAGTGAAAATCCTATGTATCTTCCAAGTATATCACATATACATACACTTATTTTTCATTGTAATACCTAATGTGTATGTGCTTATGGAATCTTAAAAGTGATTTACTAGCTGCATTCATCATGGAAGAACAGATATAAAATTCAATAATGATATTTCTGTTTATACTTCAATCAAGTAATCATCAGATCAATAAAACAAAAAGGTGCTGATTTAATTATTACCTATTTGTGACCATTAATAATCTGGCACATTATACATTTCATAGCAAGAATTTAAGCTTAGTCAATTCAGTCATATTCTAATATTGAGCACAGTATGAAACATTTTCTTGGTAAACTCACCTTAAGTTTCTATTGCTAAAGTATAATTTGTGCATGTTTTAATTGTTGTTCTTTATAACAGAATTAGCCAGAATGTGGTCATTAACTAGAATATATATTATATAATTGTGTATATGTGTGAATGTGTATAGTCAGATAGGTATTCATAGATACACATGTACATACCCTATGTGTAAGTTATATATTAAGTATGCTGTTACTCAGAGGCAGATAGGTGGTATAGAGGATAGGATATTGACTTTGGAATCATGAAGACTTGCCTGTGCAAATGCAGTCTCAGAAACTTAGTAACTGTGTGACCTTATCAAAATCATAAAAATCTGCCTCAGTTTCCTCTGCTATGAAATATAAATAATAATAGGACCTTACTCCAAGGATTGTTGTGAGAATAAAATGAGATGTTATTTGTAAAGTGCTGCATAAATGCTAGTCACTACTATTGCTATTACTCTGTGTCTTTTGTTATTTAGGTGATTTGCTTTTTATCGGTGGAATAACACTAAAGCTAGTATTTTCAAAATTTAGTTAGAGCTCTTAATTGGTTTTCTATAGTATTTTACTTACAATTAATATGCTAATTTTCTGTTTTCATAACCTGGGGCACCTTCATGATGGGTGTGATTTTATAAAGCAACTAAATAACTAAATAAATGTTACAGCTTCTTTCTAGTCAGTGGATTGTCCCAGATGGAATAGAAGATCATGTTGCTGCATCTCTTCTATCTGCCTATTGGCAGCAACTTCCATAAAACCCCAAACTGAAAGTTCAGTAATACCATTATAATAATTCTTCTGGAGAAGCATTAGCTACAAAGACATCAGGACAGGACACTAAACCTGGTGGAAAATGATATACCTGGGAGCCTAATGGAAAGGTAAAATGGTTGAATTCATAAGACTTTTATAGTCTAGCCTAGGTTAATAAAACGGTGTAGAATGGTCTCTGGAAAGGTAATTTTGTCTATTTTTTTGGTTTTCTTCTTTTGAGGTTCCTGATACTCTGTATTTCAGGTATTCATTCTTGTTCTCTAGTCTTTCCTGTGGTGATAGTTTCTGACCACTGCAATAGAAGAGCAGCAGATTGAGTCTATAACACCATAGATAAGTCACAACAAGGCTGAAAAGTTGTCAGTGGGTTGGTCAGAAGGTGCTTGAAGTTAAATCCTCAGTTATTCAGCATGATTCAGTGAAAAGCATACTATATTTGGAATCAGAATACCAGCTTCAAGTCTTTGCCACTAACTACCCTTTGTGTCCTTCAGCAAGTGATTTGAACTCTCTGAACCTAAGTTTTCTCAATTATAAATGAGGGTATTAGATTCAGTGACTTCTAAGGTGTTTTTCATCTCCAAATAGTTATCATCCATAAATATTTATTAAGAACTTACTATGTCCTAGGCAATGTGTTTAGCCCTGGGACAGACAGAAAGACCCCTGCACATGCCCCCTGCACTCAAGAAGTATATGTTCTAATGGAGAAGAGATGCAAACTATGTACATGCAAAATTTCTTCAGTGTAAATAGGAAGTCTTCTTAGAGAGAAAGCAACTATAAGAAGGCCAATGTCATTGGATCCTAAAATACTTGGATAGGAAGGTAATGTAAGAAGATTGGAAAGATAGAAATGGCCCTGGTTTGAAGGGCTTTAGAATCCAAACAGAAGATTTTATATTTGATCCTTGTGTGAATAGGAAGTCACTAGAGTTCAGTGGGATGTGGGGTTAGAGGGGAATGGTCAGATTTTTCATTATAAAGATTACTTTGGGAGCTGAATGAAGAATGGACTGGGGTGGGGAGAGATGTTTGGCAGGAGTGTAATTAATACGCTATTTCAATGATCCAGGAATGAAGTGATGAGGTATTGTAACAGGGTGCTGGCTGTGTGAGTGGAGAGAAAGGGGCATATGAAGAGAGATAGTGTGAAGGCAAAAATAATAAGACTTGGCAATATGGGAACAGCGGAGAGTCAAGGATGACAGTCATATTGTAAACATGGGTAAGTTGGAGGGTTGTGGTACCCTCAACAAGAATGTGGAAGTTGAAGAGTCTTTAGGGAAAAGTTAATGAGATCTATTTTAAAATGCTCTGTTTTATTTTCTTTTGTTTTTTCCCTCTGCATTTAAAGAAATCATTGGGTATACTTTTCCCCTAACTTTTTTTTCTTTACTTGGCATTAGTTCACATAAGATTCTACATGTTTCTCTGAATTCTTCACATTTATCTTTTCTTAGAATTGGTAATACGCCATTACATTCATTAACCACATTTTGTTTAAATGTTTTTCTTTTATTAAATTAATTAATTTTCTCCATACATACCTCATTTGCATAAGATTTTGAGTTAAAAATTTTCTCCCCATCTTTCCCCTAACCACCACCCCAAAAGAGTAATCCCACTGTATAGCTGCTCCCCAAATCTACTCTCTCCCTTCTCCTCCCCTATCACATCTCTGAATTTCTGGTAGGGCAGGTTGGGTCTCCCTACCCCAGTGCCTGTATGCCTTAATTTCCAGTTGCGTGTAGATAATAATGGTAATTAATAATAATAATAATATGTGTGTATATATAACATTTGATTACAGAACTTTAAATTTTAGATTCTTTTGCTTCCTCTCTTGTCACCCAACCCCACTGGAAGAACAAGCAATTCAATACAGGCTGTACATGTGTAATTATGCATAACATCTCCACAGTGGACATACTATGAGAGACTGATTATATGTCCCTCCTTCCTATCATAGCCCCCTTGTTCTATTTTCTACCCTGTCCCTGTCCCTTTACAGAAGTGTGTACTTCCAGCAACCCTCCCCCCCCACATCCTGCCCTGCCCTCCATCATCCCACCTATCATTCCTATTCCCCCCCCCCACTCTCCTGTGTGGCAAGATACCCAGTTTAGAATTTATGTCATTACTTCCCTAAGCCAAATTCAATGAGAGTAAGTTTGACCCTTTCCCTTTTGCTTTCATGTTCTTTCCCTCCATAGAAACAAGTATCCCTAGGCTCTTCTGTATGAGATGATTAACCACATTCTTTCTCTCCCTATCTCATTCAAATCCTTGCCCACCTCATAATTTCATCTTTTAAAGTACCATGCCTTTGTATTCAATTGATACTGTGCCCTCTATGTACATATATATGATATGTGATCATATGCATATATACAAAACCTCCTATACAGACAAATGTGTATGTATATATATATATATATATATATATATATATATATATATATACATTTGTATTCCCTTAACCTATTATCATACTGAGAAAAGTTTTATAAGATACCATTATTGTTTCTCCATGTTGGTAGGTAAATAGCTCAGCTTTGGTAAGTTCCTTATGATTTCTTTTCCATGTCTACCTTCTCATGCTTCTTGTATTTGAGTGTCAATTTTTCTTTCCATTTCTGGTTTTTTCAGCAAGAATGTTGGAAAGTCCTCTACCTCACTGAATGACCATATTTTCTCCTGGCACATTATACTCAATTTTTCTGGGTAGGTGATTCTTGGTTTTAATCCTAACCCCACTGATCTCCAGCATATTGTATTTTCAGCTTTCAGATTTTCAGCTCCACAGTTATATAGTGTATGAATGTACCTCTCATTCTATGTCCCTTTAATGTTGATCATTCTCATATTTTGTTATTTTGAGAACTATTGCTTCATAACCACTGACTTCTTATCTAGTGGGAAATGAATTTTAGTCATATATTTGTGGTAATTCTCCCCATATCTTAGATAACAGACCTTCACAAAACATTTCTAATGAAGATTTATTTTCTCCATTCAGTGTAGAAGCTGCAAGATCCTGGGTTATCCTAATTGGTTTTTTTTTTTTTGGAGGGCAGTTGGGGTTAAGTGACTTGCCCAAGGTCACACGGCTAGTTTTTTGTGTTAAGTGTCTGCGGCCAGATTTGAACTCAGGTACTCCTGACTCCAGGGCCAGTGCTCTATTCACTGCACCACCTAGCCGCCCCAATCCTAATTGTTTTATTATCCGAATTATTATTAGGATATCATTTATATAATATTATGTAATTTATATGTAAATAATTTTATAATTTATATTATACAATACATTATAATTTATATAAATTATATGACTTATAATTTATATAAATTTATATATAAATAATATTTTTTAGAAATATCCTAAATATTAATAGCATATATACTATTATTCTCATACTGTGTTTCCGCAGTATTCAAATTGTTTCTTCTTGGGAGATTGCAATATTTTCTCCTTGATCTGGGGACTCTGCAACCTGGCTATAACATTACTAGGAGTTTTCTTTTGGAGATCTTTTTCAAGAGGTGATTGGTGAATTCTTTTAATTTCTATTTTGCTCTCTGGTTCTAAGATATCAGGGCAATTTTCCTTGAGAATTTCTTGAAGGATGCTTTCTAACTTCTTTTTTTGATCATGGCTTTCAGGTAGTCCAATAATTTTTAAATTGTCTCTCCTGAATGTATTTTTCAGGTAAGTGGTTATTTTTCAAGGAGATATTTCACATTCCTTTTTTTTCACTTGATTGGATCTGTTAATAGTATCTTGATTTCTCATAGAGTCATTTCTTCCATTTACTCCACTTCAATTCTGAAGGAATTATTCTCTTCAGAAAGATTTTGAGATTCTTTTTCCGTCTGGTAAATGGTGTTTTCAGGCTGGGCTTGTTTCGGCTCCTGGCATGCTGAGATGAGCTCTTCCTGTCGAGCTTCCTTCAGCAGGAGATGTGTTTATTCTATATTTTTGTGTGAGTTTTGGAGTCCTAAAATTTGTTTAGAGTCATAGTTTATGGGTATTTGAGGTCGCTATGTGCGAGCTGCAGTGTTTTCCTGCTTCTATGCAATCATTTTGGCTCTGCCCCCATGTTTAAATGTTTTTTAATAGATTGACATCTAACTTTTGTTTTCAATTCTCCTGTGAATATATTGGAATAGATAAGAACTTTGTATCTTTGAACAATTTGAGATATATGCTGAATAATAAATTCTGTAGGCAAATATGTAGTGCAGACCTATTAGCCTCATTTTACATATAATTCCAAAACCATTTTTACAACTTCACAACTTTCAGATTTTCACCTCCGCAGTTGTATAGTGTATGAATGTGTCTATCATTCCTTGTTCCTGTAATGTTGATCATTCTCATCTTTTGTTATTTTGAGAACTCTTGCTTCATAACCACTTACTTCTTATCTACTGGGAAATGGATTTTAGTCATATATTTGTGGTAATTCTCCACTTTTCTTAGATAGCAAACCTTTACAGAACATTTCTAGTGAAGATTTATTTTCTCCATTCAAAATATACCTACTTATCTAGGTACAATATTTACAGAATATCAAATATTTTTGTGACTCCCTTAACCCTTTCCGACCTGAAATTTCTCTCCAAATTTGAGAATGCTTCTCATGACTTACTACATCTAGGCTGTCTCTATATCATGCATGTTTCACATCCTTTTCCAGCCTTCTTCTCACCAGCTATTGTATGTCTACATGTTTGCTATTGACTTTCTCCCAATTCTAGAGCCATAATCAAATCAATACTTCCAATACTACTAGAAAAGAAATGCAAATCTACTTCTCTAGGATATTACTTAATAGCTCTGTCACTTTCCATACTAAAATGCCCTTCCTGGACACAACAACAACCTACAACTCTATAATATGTATTTTCTCACCTTAATGGATTATTCATTACTTGAGAGGAGGGTCTACCTTTACTCTTGTATTTATATTCTTAGTATTTGCAATCATGCTTGGGACATAACAAATGTTTAATAATTACTTTTTAGTTCATCAGCCTGTTCATTCTTGGAAGGAATAAGACAAAGCAAATATTATAATGTATTCTTAGTGGTACTATGGAGTAGTCAAGCCATTGTATAAAATAATGAAGTAATAAAACTGTGAAAATCTTATGACCTGCTGATACAACTTCTAAGTCCATGTTCTGCTCTCCTCCTCACCAAGAGGTAAAAGAAAGAGGAAAGAGACACATATATGTAAAATATTCACAGAAGCTCTTTTTTGGTAGCAGCAAAGAACTGAAAACTAAGGGAGTGCCTGTTAATTATGATGTAGGCATGTCATGGAATAATATTGTGCTATAAGGAATGTCAAAGGGGATGGTTTCAGAGAAATTTGGAAAGACTTAATGAACTGATGTACAATGAAATTAGCAGAAGCTAGAGAGTAAGTTATACAATAAGAAAAGCATTGTATTTACAAACTACTTTGAAAGACTTAAGAAATCTGATCAGCACAATGACTAATTATGGTTTTAGAGGACTCATGATGGATTATACTATCCACGTCCTCAAAGAGAGGTGATAGATTCGGGGTGAATATTAAGAAATATTTTTAAGACACGTACAATACAAGAATTTCTTTTATTTCAGAATGTGTATTTATTACAAGGGTTTTTCAATGGTGGAGGAAGACGGTAAATTTTCATTAATTAATCTATTAGTTAAATATTAAATCACTAATTAAAACTAACTAAATAAAAATAGTTTATGACTAACTCAGTTAGTTTCTTTGATGATTCTTTGGGCCTTCTTAGTAAACCATCATGTTATTCTATTTTAGCTCTGTTTCATTAATAGTACCTTTTAAAATCTCTTTTAGGAACTAAGTGAAATAATGATGGGAAAAAAGCTTCATATATATTTCAGAGATTTAAAAAAATTCTCTCTTCATTGCAAATAATGTTAGCTTTTGGTGTTGTGTTAAATATTTAAGTATATCCATTTATCATATAAAAAATCCTTGTTTATACCACTTCTGGGGCTGTAGCCCAAAGAAATCACAGAAGTAAGAAAGCTCTATATGTGGTGGCAAAGAATTAGAAATCAAGGGGATGCTCATCAATCAGAGAATGACTAAACACAAGTTGTGGTATGTGGATGTAATGGAATACTATCGTGCTATAAAAAATGAGGAGCAGATGGACTTCATAATAACTTGGAGAGACTTATATGAACTGATTCTGAGTAAGGATAGCAGAACCAGGAGAACTTTGTACACAGTTACAGACACATCCAATGTGTGATGACTAACTTTGATAGACTGGACTCCTCTTAGCAATACAAAATTAGAAGACAACTACAAAAGGCACATGACGGAAAGGGATATTACACATCCAGAGAAAGAACTACAGAGTCTACAGATTGAAGCAAACTATTTGTTCTCTCTTGTTTGTGTTTTGTTTTATCCCTTCTTTTACATTGTTCAGCCCAATGGTTATAATCCTTTACAACATGAGTAATGTTCAACATGAAGGTATTTGTAGAATCTGTATTTTATTACGTGCCACTATAGTGGGGAGTGGGGAGGAGAAGAAAGCAGAGAAAATTTGGAACTTAAGAGATCGTGGAACTGAGTGTTATAAACTAAAAGTAAATAAATAAGTTTAAAAAGAAAAAAATGTTAAAAAATATCCTTGCTCTTTAGTTTTTAGGTTATTTTGCATAAATTATTTTTTGTCAACAGTGTGTGCATGTGTCTGTGTATTTGTACCTGTTGATAGAATGATATTATTTGGGATATACTTAATTCTAGTATGATTATATTGTATTTTGCTCATTTTAAAATGTCTATCCATCTTTGGTCCAATGCATAAGGAATTTCTTGGTCATGAGAATAATTTTTCCATTTATTACTCTATTGTTTTAGATAAAATTCTATTCACAATTTGTGTATTATATTGTAATATATTCATTAATGAAGTGAGTCTTTGGTTGATACTTAGCATTATACTTCTTTCTTTAGATCCTAAGACTACATGGGTCTTATAAAACAGGTTTGGCAGAGTACTTTCTCAGTTGTTTGAGAAATATTCATATAGCACTGGTATATCAAACCAGAAGTGTTTCTGAAGAGCAGCTTAGGTATCTGAGGAAAGAGCATCATCAGTAGGCTAGTTACCTGGATATTTGCTGTTGTTATTGTTATTGTTGTTTTTATTTGGAAACACAAAAAAAGCCAAAGAAAACATTCCAAGATTTCCTCAACCCCACATAATCCGTTTTATTCTTGCATTGATAGTTTTGGAATGGAAGAGGGAACTAAAACTCAGTAAAAGTTAAGTTAATTGTTGGTGCCTAAATTTGAGAATCTTTTCCAATAATTAGAAAGCAAATGTATGACTGGAGGAACATAATCCTATTATAAGTGATATTCCATCAACAAATTAGTAAAAACCTAAGTATTTTAAAAGCTTTCAGTGGTCCAGGCACTAAATAAAGAAAGACCAAAGCAATTCCTACCCTCAAGTACAATATGCAAATAACTATTAACAAATAAGATATGCATAGGATAAATTGGAGAGAATCAAAAGAAGGAAGTCAGGAAGAATTTTTAACTGGGATTTGAAAGAATTAAGGAGGTAGAGATGAGGAAGGAGAGTTTCCCAGGTATGGGAGCCAGGCAGTAAAAAGGCCCAGAATCAAGAGATGCATGTTTTCTTGGAGAAATAGTAGATTAGAAAGAATGTGGGAGGGAGGGAATAAAGTATAAGAAAACTGGACAGATGATGGATAGAAGAAAGGTTGTAAAGGTCTTTGAAATCCATACAGAGAAGTCTATATTTAGTCCTGAAAGTGATAAAGAGCCACTGGTGTTTATTGTGGAGAGGGTGACATTGTCATACCTGCACCTTAGGTGTGACTGCACTTTAGGAAAGTCACTTTGATGACTGAGGGGAGAATGAACTAGAGTGGGGAGAGTTCTGGGGCAGAAAGACCCATTATCAATCAATTGTATTAACCTAGGTGTGAGGTGATGAAGATCTGCCCTAATATGGCGGGTGTGGAGAGAATAGGGAATATGTTACAAAGTTAAGATCAACAAGTCTTAGCAATAAACTGCATATGGGAGGTGAGAGAGTGAGAGTGAGAAGTTGGGAATGACACTTAGCTCTCTCTCTCTCTCTTTCCCCTACATGCCTCTCTCCTATCTTCTGCTGTTCTCCCCAGCTGACCAGGTTCTTTCACTCAGCTTGCCACTCCCTGGAACAAGACAACCTCCTTTTTTACCTTAAACACTTTTTTCCCAGATACATTTTGTATACTCTACCCTCCCTTTGCCCCTCATACTCTGAAAATTACATTCAAAGGAAGTCTACCATTACCTCAGAAGAGAATGTATTTTTAAAGTTCTATGCTATTCTGTTATTCCACTCACATTCTTTATCACTTTATCACTTCCTTGTCCATAACTCCCTTCCTTGGCTACCAATATGGTATATGCATTATCTTCCCCATTAGAATATAAACACATTGAAAGAAGTGGATTTTTGTGTTTGTGTCCCCAGTGCTTGTTACATAATAGTCATTTTAAAATGCTTTTAATTCATTTACTCATTTATTTCTTTACTGCTTCATTTGTTGAAATTGGTTAAAATGTCTCTTTTGTGTTCTGTTTATTTGAGCATTTTATAATTTAATGGAAAACCACCCATTTTCATCAAATTCTTAGGTCTGTTTGCATTTAATTGTGTATAAATCATCCAATTTTTACTCTTCATTTTTTTTACCTTGTTTATTATTTATTTTGGTCATTTTGTTTTCCTTTCTCATTTTAATCAGGTTGTCTAAAAATTTATTGATTTTCTTAGTCTTTCAAAGAACCAACATTTAATTTTATTTAATGATTTAATTATTTTTTGGTTTTCAACTTGATCTATTTCTCTTCCAAGTTCATTTACATTTCTGAGATCCTGGAACTCTATAGAATAAACATTTTCATAAATATAATGTGAGACATAAAAATATGAGTGACCCAATGTGTAGTAGGAATTCAGAATGAGAAGCCACTTTCAGCTGCAGAAATCAGTGATGGTTTCATCAGCAAGATAGCATTTGACAAGGGTCTTTAACAATGAATCTATTTTTGGTAAGTGAAAAAAAAGTTTCAGTAAAGGTAGGAAAGTGGGAAAAGCCAGGCCATGATCCTGGGGCAACAAATTCCAAAGGTACTTTACCTATAGAAGACTAATAGAAGATAAATCTACAGAATATATTAGGGCTATATTTTAGAGGACTGCAACTTATAGTTAACTTTTACTTAGTAGCCATATATATTCCAGATTGGCCCATTTGCTGACCTAAGTTTGATCTACAAGAAAAACTTTAATCAATTTATTTCTATTAATCACTTTAGCATTCCACAGTTTCAAATATTTTTTCTATTACAAGTCAGCATGAATCATACCATTTAAAGGGTTCCCAAATTTAATCTTGAAAGAGGAACATGTGTTGCTTTTAGTTTATACTTGCTTTAAAAATGGTTGGTTCCAAGATTCTTCTCATGGCATCCTTAAGCTGTTTGTGAGTATATTAGTTTCATTAAGAAAACCACATAATACAAATTCAGCACAGTGGAGGCTCCAGACTTCTGACTGTGTCAATATTGGATCAACAGAATAAAGAATTAATTTCTGTGAATCCCTAGTTTTTCTAGCCTTTTAAAATTTCTTCATCAGGATTTACTTAAGAAGCCTGTGCATGACTCACAAGCTTTCCTCCCAAATTACAAGAAAAGTGTTTTCTTTTGTTTGGAAAGAAACTTTTTTATTTTAAATGGTGTGATGTAGGAATCATTAGGGTGTTTGTTCAGCACCCGCTGAGTTTATGGAACTTTCCTAAAGTGTTGTCATGGTTATATTACAGAATATGGCTAAGGGTTTTGTTTATTTTCAATTATGAAGCAAGAATATTACAGGCCACATAAACCCAACCAGAATTATTTGTGTATAGTAAAATGGTTACATGCACTCTTCCACTAATGTGAACATAACCTTGGATTCATTTTAGTTTTACCAGCAAACCATATGTTCAGTTTGGCACATGAAACCTTGTGATAGATTGTATGGTTGCAGTTCAAAGACTAACTTGGTCAAGTCTAATGACACTCATCACAAGTAGATAGATTACTTAATTACTTAATTACATTTGCTCATTTTCAACATTGATAGTCACCTAGATCAAAGGAGAGAGTGCCCATATCAATGAAATTATAGCTCTTTTGAAGTTTTAAAGTGTAAGTCAATCAACAAATATTTATTATTTATTAAACACTTACTATGCACCTATGAGGAACTAGGGATGCAAGCACAAAGAATAACTAATCCTTAGTCATATTATGCACTTGCTGATGGCAGCCGTGGCATAATGGGTAGGGAGGTGGCCTTAGAGCAAGGCAAATCTGGGTTCAGGTCTTCATCCTAACACATACTAGAAGTTTGGTCTTGGATTAGTCACTTAATCTTTCAGTGCTGTAGGCAAATCTCTAAGACTATAAATTGTAGAGAAAATGCCAGTCTGAATTGCTGGAGGGAGTTTACTTATTGTCGTGTTTCTTATATCAGTGAATTCACAGATTCAAAGAAATCTATACTATCCTACACTGAGGAGAATTATATTTAAATTCTGTCTACATAAAACCATACAGAAAATTTGGAGAGTGGTGAGATTTGGTGGCAAGTAGTGGTATTTACATAAACCAGTATAGCTTGTCTTTTTCTTTGCTCTAGGTTCTTTCTGTGCAAATGCACAAAATAATCTAGGGGCAAGTAAATATAGTCAAGCAAGGAAAGCACTGAAGAAGAAAATATTTATTGTGAGTTCTAACATTGATTGTGATATAATTTATAGGATACATTGGATTCAAATGAATGGAAAATTGAGAAGAAACAGGCATAAAATATAAAAAAGAGGAATCATATCATATTCTTATTTCAGATTTTTGAGGGGCAGGAGTTGACATCTTAATTTTTGCAATACGATAATGTATTTGGATAATACACTCATTGTTCGATAAAAACATTTTTTTTATGCAGAGACTTACACTAGTAATTTGCTTTAATAAAAGAATTATATATTGTGCATATTTTCTCTTTGGAGGAGTAAAACAAGGAAACTTGAAAACAAAGAATAGAGAATGGAAAATGATTTCAGAAGTAACCTAGTCCAACTAATACATGATCAATAACTTTGCTAAAACATCGTCCAAAAGTGATTACCTAGCCTTTGCTTCATGACCTCTTCCGAGGGAAAACTACCTCCTGATATAGGGCATTTCATGTCTACATATCTCCAGTTGTTAGAAAGTTTTATAACAAACTGAAATTTGTATCTCTTCTAGTTTTTTATCCTATCTTTAAATTGCCAAATACAACACATTTCTTGTTGTTGTTGTCTTTTGGGGGGTAGACTCATTTTTAAAATTTGATTTGTTCATTTACTTTTAGTTTACAAGATCTCTTGAGTTTCAAATTTTCTCCCCTCTCTCTTACCTCTCTCCCTACCCCATGGCAGCATGCAATCAAGTATTGGATCTGAAAATATTTTCAACATTACTATGGTTGTATAGAAGAGTTGTAACCATTGAAGTGAACAATAGGAAAAAAGAAAGAGAACCAAACATGAAAAAGAACTATAGCATGTAGATTGCATCAGTCTCCATTTAAACTTTGTTCTTTCTAGATCTTTCTCTGAATGTAGATATGTCCTTCCATCCTGAGACTTGTAGAGGTGTCTTATATCTATGTGTTGCTGAGAAGAGTCCAGTTTTTCAAACCTGGTTGTCGCACATATGATGTGTTTGTGGTTGTGTACAAATTTTTCCTATTTCTGCTCTTCTCACTTAGCATCAATTTATATAAGGTTCTCCAGGTGAATATGAAGACTGTCTCCTCCCCATTTCTTATCGCACAATAGTATTCCATCACATTCATATGCCACAACTTGTTTAGCCATTCCCCAATTAATGGACATCCCCTTAATTTCTAGTTTTTTTTTGCCACCACAAAGAGAGCTGCAATAAATATTTTTGTGAATATGGGTCTTCCTCCTACTTCTATGATCCCTTTGGGGTAAAACCCCAGAAGAAACACAACACATTTCATTTCATATCCAAATAAACAGGTCTTTAAAAACTTGAATATTACTATTTTGTTCCTCAAAAATATCTTCTTTAGTTTAACTATCTCTAGTTTCTTCAATCAATCTCAATTAATAAATAAAATGGAATTAAGGGACCATAACAACAACCAAGCTTTGTGAAAGAACAAACAATTCCTAGATTTAAGAGTACATTTTGGACAGTAAGGTACAAGATGACTGGAAAGTTATGAGGGAACTAGGTTATGAAGAGTTTTGAAAACCAAATAAAACATACTGTATTTGATTCTGGTGACAATAGGAAGGCACTGGAGTTTATTGAATAAATGTGTGTGTGTATGTGTATTTGTCTGTGTGTGTGTATGTCTGTGTGTGTCTGTGTGATGTTAAGACTAGCATTTTAGGAAAATCATTTTGGCAACTGAATGAAGGATGGATTAATCCTCAGATTATATCTGAGAAGAGACTTTAAGACAGGAAGATCCACCAGCAAATTACTGCAGTAATCAAGGCATGAGGTGATAAGGAACTGAATTAGAGTGGTGGAAATGTGAGAGGAGAAAGGGGAATGTATTGGAGAAATGATGCAATAATAAAATTGACAGATGTTGTTCATACCTTTGATATTGGAGGGGAGAGATAGTGAGGAATCTAGGAATATGAAATATTCCCTACTATACGCATCAGATTTTGGCGTGTCAGAGTCAATAAAATGTCAAGATGAGACATTTTTTTGGCCTTAAAAAACTTAAGAGGTCAACAAGAGAAGACTGTGCCACCAGGCTGGAGGCCTTTCCAGAACTCAGACATGCAGTGGTTACAATAGTGGCAGCAGTAGGAGCAGCAGCTTTCCATGACACTCACCTCAAAGATTTAAAGAAATAAGACAACACATCAGAAAAAGTTTACAGGGGACCCTTTGCTGGCACAGGTACAGCTGATACTGATTGACAACTCTATTGTCCATATTAAATTCTGGATCTCAGTTCAGGGGGAAAGACATGTTGGTAGTTGGTGATATAGGAGCAGGGACTGTGGTCACATTTCCAAAGTAAAACAGGACACTAGAGTTAATGGCTGCAGGAGAACAAGTGATCTTTTGGGGTTAGGACTACAGTGCACACTTGGGGAGCAATACCCATATCTATCTCAGGATCATACCATCTCAGAAGCACCAAAAACTTACAGATCTCCCAGAAGTAGCTTAGAAAATAGTAGCATACAAAAGTTGGAAGTTTGAGACAGTGCCTCCCCATCTTCAGATGAACAGAATGCAATTTTTACATAAAATTAAAATTCAAAAAATAGGCTGGAAAATGAGCAAACATTAGAAAAGAATTTTATCATTTAAAAACTTCCTGATGGCAGGAATACCAAGACGTAAGTTCAGAAGAGGAAAAGAATGTGAAAATAGCTACCAAAACAGGCTTAAGGAAAAATGCTAATTGGACCCAAGTCCAGTCAGAATGTCTGGCTTTTCCCTTTCCTGCTGCTCACTGTGAATAACACTGTAACCATCAGAAACAGGAAGTTCATGACAAATAGACTTCCTCAGTGTAAACAGATGGTTAGAGATGTCCTTCATCCTGGAAAGGCCACAGTGCCCAAGACTGAAATTCCAGAAAAAAACTGGCCAAGATGTACAAGATGACTCCAGAGGTCTATTTTTGTCTTTGGATTCAGAACCCAAAATGGTGGCAAAAATGGTTTTGGCAAAAAATGGTGGTGGCAAAACTACAGGCTTTGGCATGATTTATGATTCGCTTGATTATGTAAAGAATAATGAACCAAAGCACAGACTTGCAAGACATGACCTGTATGAGAAGAAAAAAACATCAAGAAAGTCATGAAAGGAATGTAAGAACAGAATGAAGAAAGTCAGGAACACTACAAAGGCAAATGTCAGTGCTGGCAAAAAGAAGAAATAAATGGCACACTGGATTATGTTTATCTGTGAAGATAATTTCTCACCAGAGCACAAATAAAACTTCAAAAAAGAATTTCTGGAAAAGTTAAAGGAAGGGATAAGAATGATAGAGGAAAAATTAGGGAAGGAAATGAAAGTGATTAAAAAAATTATCAAAGGGATAATTAATAGTTTAGTAAATGAGGCACCAAAATCACTGAAGAAAATACTGCCTCAAAACAAAAAAACAGAATTGGTGAAATGAAAAAAATAAAGAGGTACAAAAACTCACTGAAACAAAGAACTCCTTAAAAAGCAAAATCAATCAAATGGGAAAAAACATAAAAAAACTCACTAAAGAAAATAATTCCTTAAAAACTGGAGTTAGGCAAGTGGAAGTTAATGATCACATGTGGCATCAAGCAAAAAATAAAATAAATTCAAAAGAATAATTAAAAGAAGAACATGTGAAATAATTCACCAGAAAACAAACAAACAACTCTTCTGGAAGATAGATTTAGGGGAGTTAATTTTAAAATTATTGAGCTACATAAAAAACCATTATAAAAGAAAGAGATTAAACATTATCTTTCAATAAATTACCAAGGAAATGTATGTAATATTCTACAACTAGAGAGTAAATGAAATTGAAAGAATCTACTAATCACCTCTTGAAAGATTCCAAAATGCATACTCCCATGAGTATTATATATGAATTTCATGCTACCAGGTCAAAGAGAAAATACTTCAAGCATCAAGAAAGAAGGAATTCAAACAGTGTGGAGCAACAGTCAGGATCCTGAAAGATTTATTGGTTTCCATATTAAAGGAGACATGGGCTTGGAATATGATATTGTGGTTTGTCCATTCTCAAAGAAGACTATGCCATCAGAAAGATGATGGCATGGCATGGAATTGACTTTGATTTGAGTGAGGTACGACTGTGCAAAGTCACCAGTCTCACAGACTCCTCCAGAGTCATCTAGGTCCAGTGGCCAGATATTGATCAAAACAACTAGAGATGGCCCACGATGCAATAGGAGACCTTGGACCTTTTAAGCCAAGACCTTTCCAGGTTCTCACTATGAGTGAGGCACTGCTCATTCTGTGAATAAGAGTCTTTAAGAAGTGAGTCAAATTGGGCTTATTTTTTGAAAAAGAAATCTAGCCAGTAAACCGTAAGTTAACTAGGTCGACTTTAACCGGCAAAATTTACCTTCCTTTGGACAGAACACCTCAGGAAAGGGTAGAGGAGGAGAAGAGAGGAAAGGAGAGAAAAGGAGAGGAGAGGAAAGAAGAGGACAAGCTGAGCTGTCCAATAGTAACTGACCAGTTGGGTCACCATTCAGGCAGCTCAGACTACTCACAAGTTGTGGTTTGTTCTTTGTTCTTGAAGAGGACTATGACATCAGGGAGATGATGACATGATTTGCAATTGACTTTGATTTGATTAAGAGAGGACTGTTAACAGCCTCTTAGGCATTTACTTATTTTCATACAATCCATGAGATCCAGAGTGAATTGAGTTTAAGTCTTTGAGGTTTTCTTTGAGAATGAAATTGAGCTAGTAAATCCCAAGTCGATTAGTATTCAGACATCAAAATTTATCTGTACTCAGGCAGAACTCCTCCAGGTAAGGGCAAAGGAGGAGAGGACAGGATAGAGGAAAGGAGAAGGGAAAGGAAGGGAGGAAAGAGGAAAGGATGATCTGAACTGTCCAAGTGGAACTGGCCAGCTAGGTTGCAACTCAGGCAGCTCAGACCACTCACAAGTTTTTGTTTGTCCTTTATTCAAAGAGCCAAGTTCTTCCACTGGGCTTTCTGTGGTCCTTCTGATTAATATCTTGCCACTGGAACCCAATGACTCTGAAAGAGAAAGCAAGACTGGTATCTTTGCACAGTCCTCCCTCACTCCAATCAAAGTCAATTGCAAGTCATGTCATCATCTCCCTGATGTCATGGCCCTCTTTGGCAACAAAGGAAGATGATATGCCAGAAAGTAAAGTGGCTAGGATTGCAACCAATAATAACCTACCCAGAAAAACTTCAGGGAAAAAATGTGGATGTTTAAAGAAATACATGATTTTCACAAGCATTTCTGATGAAAACACCACAGATGAATAAAATTTACATTCAAACATAAGACCAAGAGAAACATAAAAAAGCAAACATGAAAGAGGAATCTATAAAGGACTCAAAATTATACTGTTTATATGCCTACATGGCAAGATAATACATGTATCTCCTAAGAACTTTATCATTGTTAGGACAGGTAAAAGTAGTTTACATAAATAGGGGTGGTGGGTATGAGTTATGTTGGTATGATCTCCAAAATAAATGTAGGGATAAGAAATGGATGCATTGGGGAAAAGGGCAAAGAAGAGGTAGAATGGGAAAATTTTTCTCACATAAAAGGGTACATAAGGAAAAAGGGTATAATTGGAAAGGAAAATGGAGGGAAGGGGTGGCAGGCTATGCTTGAATCTCACTCTGATTAAAATTGGTTAAAAGAGGGAAAATATATGCACACTTTTTGTATATAGAAATATAACTTATCCAATAGGGCAATAGTAAGGGAAAGGATCAAGGGGCCAAGAGAAAGGAGAGAGGATGATAAGATAATAAAAGGGAGGACATATTAAGGGATCCATTGGTTACAAACAAAACATACTTTGGAGAGAGACAGAGAAGGAAAGAGAAGAAAATAGAGTGGAAGGAAATGCATCATTGATTATCATAACTGTGAATGTGAATAGGATGAGTTCATACATAAAATTGAAGCAGATAGTAGAATGAATTAGAAAACAGAATCCAAAAAAAAGAGACAAACATTCAGTTAAAATAAAGGGCTGGAACAGAACCTAATAAATGCTTCAACTGAAGCATAAAAGGGAGGCACAGCAACCATGATCTCAAACCAAGCAAAAACAAAGATGAATCTAATTAAATGTACATTGTGCTAAAAGAAAACATAGACAATGAAATAGTGTAAAAAAGGTTTCACAGCAAGTTTCTCTGATAAAGATCTCATTTCTCAAATATACTGAGTATAGAATGAAGTCAAATTTACAAAAAAATAACAGTCATTTTCTAATTGATAAATGATCAAATAATATTAAAAAGCAGTTTTTATAAGAAGGAATAAAATATATTTTAGTCATGTGCAGAAGTTCTCTAAATCACTACTGATTAGAGAAAAATAAAGTAAAACAACTCTGAGGTGTGACATCAAACCTATCAGAAATGACAAATAATGGAAAAGATGAGAGAAAAATAAGTACACTAATGAAATGCTGGCAGCATAGTAAACTGGCCCAACGATTGTGGAGAACAGTTTGGAACTATGCCCCAAGGGCTATAAAACCATGTATACCCTTTAGTGTACATCCCCCCCAAAAAGGAAAAGGATCTATATGTATAAAATATTTATGACAACTATTTTGTTGGTGGAAAAGAATTGGAAGTTGAGGAAATGTTTATTAATTACAGAATGGCTGATGAAATTGTGGTATATGACAGTTATGCAGTAGTATTGTGCTATATTAAATGATAAGGGAATGGTTTCAGGAAAAACAAATTGAAACAAAACATGGCAACACCTATGAGTAGATGTAATATGAAGTGAGAAGAACTGGGAGTAGCAGTTCATGCAAAGTAGCAGCGATATTGTAATGATGTTCCACTCTGAAAGACTTCTCAATTCTGGTCATTACAATGATCCAAGACAATTGCAAAAGTCTCATGTTGAAAAAATGTTTGCACCTTCAGAAAGAGAACTAAAAACTCTAAGTACAAATTAAAATAAAATGTTTTCTCACTTTGCCTCTCTGGCTTGTTTTTTTTGAAATATGGCTAATATGGAAGTATTTCACATGATTGACATATATAATTCATATCTCTTACTTTCTCAGTAGGTGTAATGAGAAGGAAATGTGAAGATCCCTTTCTATTGGAAAGCTGATAGATACTTAGCACCTAGTTTCAAATTAAGCCTCTATTAAAGAAACAGAAAGTATGCATCCCTGTTGCTGACATAACAAGAAGAGGCTGAACAGGAAGGAGCAATAGTATATATAAGGAAAAACCCCAGCTGGGACAGTCAGAACTTCTTGGGATGAGCACCTAAAGGCTGGGCTGCTGCTGCTAGACTGGAATGTCCATGGAGAAAGTGATTTTGATTTTGAGAATGGGAAAAAGTGATTTTGATTTTGAGAATGAAACTGCTGAGGACTTTTTAGGGCCAGCTGGAGTTGCTGAAGCTTGAGGAAGCAAGGCTGTGGTGCCAAATGGTGTTGGGCTTTGTTAATGTAAATGAATGTTCTTGGGGCTTTGAAAAGCTTTGTCTTCCAAGGAACAGAGACTGTGAAGGATTTGAAATGAAAAGGACACTGTGAGCTTCAACGTGGAGTGGGAAATGCATGGAGAGCTGGGAAAGGATCTGGGAGCTGTCTGCCTTAGAACTCATGTGGCAGTTGTTTAGATTTGGGCAGGAACTGGGACCATGGAAGAGGAGCCAATGAAGCTGAAAGCTTGCTCTGAGCCAAGATGAAAACACCTCTCCATAGGTACTGAGTAGTGACAGAAGTTGTAATTTACTAGTGACCTAAGGGTGGATGGCTTGTGTAATTTCCACCACCCCTTAAGAGGGTGCTGAGTAGTGACTGATGATTGAATAGTGACTGATGACTGAATAGTGACTGATTTGTAACTTAATGTGCCCCATGGGTGGAGGACTTTGATCTTTTGTACTTTATGATTGAATTATTGAGTTATTAAGTTATTGATTGACTAAATGGTTGTACTTTGTTCAAAACTATGTGACCACTTTTGTGAAAACTACCCGGCCACTGTAGTAATAAGTTATTGAGTTGTGACATGAAGAATGATGGGTTTTGATTTTCTATGAGAGGCTGTAACATTCTGAATGCTCTACCTTGATTTTCTGTGAATGCTTTGCTCTGATTTGTTACTGAATAGAGTGTTCACTACACTATGTAGTCAGAACCTTGAAAGCTGTTCACAGCAGCATTCCTCTGGAAAGCTGCTCATGCATGGTTTTATAGTAGGTGTAAGAGGAAATTGGAGAAAGGGAAATAATTTGGAACTTATAATTTATAAAAGAAAATAATATTAAAAATAAATAATAAAATAAAATGTTCAACAGGGGAAAGACACCTTGAAAAGGAATAAGAGATCATCTGTTTAAACTTTTTGTATTTACCCTCATTACTAAGTTTTTCCTGATCAACCTTCTGTTTATGAAGGTAGACCTTTTTGTCTTCACACTGTGTGAACCATCTTCTAGTCAACATTATCAACATGAAGTGATCAAAATATATTTGTACATTATGTAAAGTGTGTGCATGTGTTTATGCATATGCATATGAGGGATTGGGGTGAACCTTTCCACTGTATATGCCCAGAAATGAGTTACTCAAGTATACATTTCCTAGAATGTGGGCTGAATAATCCCTGTGAAGGGTGCCAGCAGGCAGTACTAATGGAAGCCTCATTTGATTTTCATTTTATCAGTGTCCTTCCTAAATTATGGTTCCAAGAACTAAACAAAATGGAATAATAAAATTTTGGTCTTATAAGGGGAGAGCATAAAGGAACAGTTTGTTTCCATTATCTGGGTGTTGTGTTATTTCTTAATGCAACTAAAGGTTAGATTAACTTTCTTGGTTGCCAAATGACACTGTAGGCTCATCTTAGTTTGCCACTGTAATCCATGCTTTTTCATGTGAGCTTCTATTTACTTATGCTTTTGACATCTTTTAAAGATAAATTTAATTTTTTGAACCCAAGTACAATGTTTTCAAGGACTTCTACTAAATTTCAACTTCTTAGATCCACATGATCATCCAAATATGTCATGATCCTTTTGAATACTGTCTGTGTTACCCAAAGTATTAGCTGTCCTTCCCACATATGGATCATTAAAAAGTGATAAACCTTTCATCTTAGCATTCATTTAAGTCTTTGATAACAATTTTAAATATCAGTATAGCTAGGTTTCATAGGTGATTGAGTAGTGGAATTGGAGTTAAGATCTGACTTTGAATCCTGTTAAGACACTTGTTAGCTGGAAGACCCTGGGAAAGATACTTAGATTATCTGTTTCGGCTTTCTGTTATGTAAAATAAGGGAATTGAACTTGATGGTCTTTAAGGGCTTTTCCCGCTTTACAATTATTATCTTAACTGCCCTTTCCTCAAGTGATGATGATGATGGTGATGATGATGATGATGATGATGATGATGATGATGATGAAGTCTTTTGATGGTAGTAGGACAGGGGTTCTGGTGATTCATCTAGTTTTTAATCCACCTTGTTTTTCCAATATCTAAACTATTATTCACACTAGCCACAAGGAATCAGAATAAGGTCTTAACTCCAAGGAAGATGAAGCAATATTCATAAGTACCAACAAAACTCCCTAATGCTGAAGTACATCAAATGATTTCTTGCCTTCTTAATTTTATTCACTGTGGTCTCTATGACTAGAATTATTTTTTCCCTTTCTTCCATCATGAAGAGGCATATTGAGAAATATGTTTGGAAAGATACACTGGAGACATTTTATAAATGTCATTGAAAGAACTGTATATTAAGAAAGATTTATCTAGTTAAAGGATGGAGGTTGGATTAGATGGGAGAGAGATATATGTAGAGAGACCTGTTATAAAGGGTAATGGTGGCAGAGGGATGGGATAAGATTACAATAACATGAGAATGTGTCAGATAGAATACAGCATTAAAGAATTGCCTAGTAGCAGTTTCAGAGGTCTCCTGGTACAAGAGAACAGTTGTATTTGTATATTCCTGATGCAAATAAGGGAACTAAACATGATACAGAAAGTGTAGAATTGGATTTCTGAACATGTATGACCTTGAGCAGAGAAAGAGAGAGTAAAATTGATTGAATAAAATTTTGTTTTCTCAATCACAATCCTGTGACATTGGAGGTAAAAATCTGTTTTTGTCCAATGACAAAAATAAGCCCACAGGGACTTTTAATATTGACTATGTATAACTCATGGAAAATTGTTATCCTCTTTGCTTTATTGTCATTTGGATTCTACCCAGAATCCTTCAATGGCTGTACTAATAATTGAAATGTCTGGAAGAATCTTGATGTAATAAAAATAGGAAGTTGGCATTCTTTTTTTTTTTACTAAATCATAGCTGCTAGAAAGAGCTGAAAAAAATGAAAACTGAAATCCTAAAATATATCAGTGTTAGTCATCACAAAGCAGGTGCTCCAGGATGTATTAGAGAATCATAGCCCCTATAGTTATATCTAATAGTATTAGGCAGAGCAGAAAAGCACAGCCTAATGGATAAATTACATTAGAAAAAAGGACAAAAACTGTATTTTTTCCTTTGGAAGAATAAGAGAAAAAGTCGGGTAACTGCCCTCTGTAATGTCTACCCCTCCTCCAACAGTTTCTGTGTTGTCAGCATTGTCAATATATGCAGTTCCTGTACTGGGGACAATAATTGTATTATATGGCAGATGAAACAAGAGGAGGTATGCATTAGATTATAAATGACTTAATTTTGCAAAAGAATTTCACATCTTAATCTAATGGACTATCACTTTCACTTAGACTCTGAAACCAAATTCTGTTATTGTATTCTGTAATATAATTTAATAACTCACCCATAAGGAAATGTCAGGTCACATTTGCAACAGTCCTAGGGCCATTAAGCCATATTGGAAGGTCATTCTGTTTGAACATTGTAAATGAACCTGTCCAACAAAGTTTTGGTTAGGGACAACCAAGGACTCATTAAGTAGTTAATTTCCCCAACTGCCTGCAAAAGAGATGCCAAGGCTACTATCCCCTTGGGAGTTAGAAATGAATTTGAACATGTAGGAACTTTTAAAGTTAATCAGTCCAAAAGGAAAATGGCCTTAAAATATTTATCTTTGTATTGTCATTTCCATGTATTGCTTAAAAGAATAAAATGAAAATAAAATGCATTGTCAAATTGTGTCTTGTAAATGTTTTTTGCTTTCCCTTTTGTCCTTGCTATCTTATTCATACAGCCCTGTTCTTCCTCCTACTTTCTCTTCCTCCTCCAGTTCTGTATTCCCCTGCAAGTATTTTCATTATCTTAATCATTCATTCAACAAATACATAAGCATTACTAATATACATAGTGAAAATTGTGTCTGCATGTGTGTGTGTGTGTGTGTGAGAGAGAGAGAGAAAGAGAGAGAGAGAGAGAGAGAGAGAGAGAGAGAGAGCAACACAGAGAGAGACAGAGAGAGACAGAGACAGAGAGAGAGACACAGAGAGAGAAACACTCTGAGGGAACCACTATCTACTGGAGGTAATTTGTACAGTATTAAAATGAACATACATTTAAATGTTCATTATCCCCACTATAATTAGAAAAATACTGCTATTATTCTAATTAGATATCACTGTATGATTTTCAGAGCAAGTAAATTAAAGCATTATTGGGAAGCAGATGCAGCCAGAGTGTGATGAGGTGGCCACAGCATGCAATAAGGCCAGCAATGGGGAAAGCTGATTCACCAACCTCGGTGGCCATTCCCAGGCCTTTCACTGCAGGACTAGGGATCTGTCAAAGCTAGGTAAGAGACAAACACAGGCCCTGTGGCAGGGAGAGCAACTACTATTGGGACTATCAACTCATAGACTGGAAATTTACAAATCACCTACCTGAACTTCCAGGGACCAAGATGGTGGTGTGAATTCTGCCTGCTTTAATCTTCCCCTCTGACCCTGAAAACACAGAAATTATTGCCCTAGAGTAAAATCCTAATATAGTAGAACCACATACATTTTTGGGAATCCTAGAAGAAGGTCATGGCTAAGGCTGTGCCTTAAAATGGGGAAAACAGATTGCAAACACAAATACATTAGATTCCTATTTTTGTAAGCATGAACCAAATTCAGAAGGAGACAACATTGACTACACTCACCGCTGAAGCATCAAAAGGGAATATAATCTGGTCCAAAGCCAAGAAATCATTTTTGAAGAGCACAGGAAGGACTTTAAAACCAAATTAGAAAGGTAGAAGACAAACTGACCAATTCTTTTAAAATTATAATTGTGAAAATAGAAAAACAGGTCAGTGAAGAAAGTAGTTCCTTGAAAAGTAAAATGTGTGAAATGGAAAAGGAGGTTCAAAATCTAAGAGGAGAAAATACATCCCTAAAAATGGGATCCAAACATATGGAAAAGGAGCTCCAAAATTCAACTGAGGAAAATAATTTGTTAAAAATTAGAATCAGCCAAATAGAAGCTAATGACTCTATGATACATCAAGAATCAGTCAAAAAAACACCTGAAGAATGAAAATGTAGAAAAAGAGGTAAAATATCTCAATGGAAAAAATAACTGTCCTGGAGAAAATATCCAGGAGAGACAATCTAATTATTATTGGTCTACTGGAAAGTCACAATGAAAAGACGAACCTGGCCAACATCTTCCAAGAAATCAAAGCAAACTACTCTGAGGTCCTAGAACCAGAGGGTAACATAGTTATTGAAAGAATACACTGTACACCTCCTGAAAGAGATCCCAAATCGAAAACCCCAAGAAATATGGTAGCCAAATTCCAAAACTATCAGATAAAGGAGAAAAGACTGCAAGCAGCCAGAAAGAAAATATTCAAATATTGTGGAAGTACATTCAGGATCACACAGGACCTAGTAGCTATTACATTGATAGATCAGAGGGACTGCAATAAATTTTGTCAGGCAAAGGAGCTCAGGCTACAACTAAGGATCAGCTATCCAGAGAAACTGATCATAATCTTTCAGTCAAGGAGATGGTCATTCAATGAAATAAGTGGTTTCCAGACCTTTTTGATGGAAAAGTCAGAGCTCAGTGGAAAATTTGATGTCCAAATGCAAGACTCAAGAGAGACATAGAAAGTTAAACAGTGAAAACAGACACAGCCAACTTGTTATTTAATAAGAGCAAACAGTTTGCATCCATATATAGGAAGCTGATACTTGCTAATATGGAGAATTGTATACTTATGACATTTAAAAAGGATATAGATAAATATAAATTGTGTGTATAAATTAACTAAAATGATAAAAAAAAACTTATTAAGGGGTGCAAAGGGATCATAATAGGGGAAAAGGAAAGGAAGAAGCAGAAAAGGGTAAATTACACCATACGAAGATGCATAAAAACATATTATAGAAGAGGGAAAGAAGAGGGGGAGATGTACACTATATGAGCTTTGCCGTCATTGGTTTTGACACAAGGAGGGAATAACATAATCATCTGAGTATCAGACACAATTGTGAAGAGACATAAAACTTAACATAATAGAGGAAAGAGGGGTGCGAGAGGAGTACTGTATGAGATTTTTTTCTCATCAATCTTGGTTCAAAGAAGAAAAAAAAACATACTACATTAAGTATAAAAATCTATCATACCTTACAGGCAGTAGGAAGGGGAAGAGTTAAAAAATGGGGGTGGGTTAAAAGGTAGGGAAGACATAGTAAGGGGGAATGATTGGAAAAGGCAGGGGGTCAATAGAAAGGGAATACTGAGGGAGGCAGTAGTCGAAAGGAAAACTCTTTAAAAAGAGAAGGGAGAAGGGAAAAATAAAAGCATAAACAGGGGAGGGAATAAGGCAGAGGGAAAGACACAGATAGTAATCACCACTGTGAATGTGAAAGGGATAAACTCTCCCATAAAATGGAGGCTGAAATCAAAAGGGATTAAAAAACATAATCCTACAATATGCTACTTACAAGAAACACATTTGAAACAGGGGGATACATATGGGGTAAAGGTAAAAGGCTAGAGTAAAATATATTATGCTCAGGTAAAGTAAAAAAAAAACAAGGGAAGCAATCCTTAGCTCAGATAAAGCAAGAGAAAAAAATGGATGTAATTAAAAGAAATAAGGAAGGAAACTATCCTTCTAAAAGGAACCATTAAAAATGAAGCAATATCATTACTAAACATATATGCACCAAGTTGTATAACATCCTGTAGATTACTAGAGGAGAAGTTAAGGAAATTAGAAGAAGAAAAATATAGCAAAGCTATACTAGTGGGGAGCTCATTCTCTTCCTCTCTAAACTTGATAAATCTAACTTCAAATTAAATATGAAAGAAGTGAAGAAGGCGAATAGAATTTTAGAGAATGTAAATATGTTAAACCCCTGGAGAAAACTGAATGGGGATAAAAAGCAATATTCCTTCTCTCAGCAGTACCTAGCATATACACTAAAGTCAACCATTTACTAGGGCATAGAAACCTCATACTTCAGTGCAGAAAGGTAGAAATATTAAATGCACCCTTCTCAGATCATGATGCAATAAAAAATATATGTAATAAAGGGACATGGAAAGATAGATTAAAAACTAATTGGAAATTAAATAATTTAATCATTAAGAATGAAAGGACTAAACAAGAATTACAGAAAAAATTAGTAACTTCATTCAAGAAAATGACAACAGTGAGACAACATACCATAACTTGTGGGATGCAGTGAAAGATATTCTTAGGGGAACATTTTATATCTCTAAATACATACATGAATAAAATAGAGAAAATAGAGATCAAGAAATTGGGCATGAAAATTTTAAAAAGCTAGAAAAGGAACAAATTGAAAATTCCAAATTAAATACTAAACTGGAAATACTGAGAATCAAAGGACAGATTAATAAAACTGAAACTAAGACAACTATTGAATGAATAAATAAAATTAAGAGTTGGTTTTATGGAAAAAAACAATAAAGTTGATAGAACTTTAGTCAATATGGTTAAAAAAGAAAGAATAAAACCAAATTATGGATATCAAAAATTAAAAGGATGAATCTATCTCCAATTAGGAGGAAATTAAAACAATGATTAAGAAGTATTTTCCCCAATTGTATGCACATAAATTTGACAATCTTAGTGAAATGAATGAATATTTACAGAGATATAAGTTGCCTAGATTAACTGAAAAGGAAATAAATACTTAAATAACCTCACTTTAGAATAAAGAAATTGAACAGGCCTTCAATGAAATCTCCAGGAAAAAATCTCCAGGGCCAGATGGATTTACTAGCAAATTTTATCCAACATTTAAAGAACAATTATTCCAATACTGTACAAACTATTTGGGAAAATTGGAGAAGTAGCCCCACCAAATTCTTTTCATCACAAAATATGGTACTGACACATGAATCTGGAAGAGACAAAATGAAGAAAGAAAATTACAGAATAATGTCCTTCATGAATATAGATGCAAAAATTTATATATATGTATATGCATAAAGGTTTTATATATATATATGTATAAAGGTTTTATATATGTATGTAAATA
>CM053599.1:156129274-156156946 GCA_028646575.1 Pseudocheirus occidentalis | reverse complement strand
TAGTAGGCATTCTTCCAGTGTCTTGGAAGCATTTGGTGAGGGAGTTCTGACTGAGTTGTCTTCCTCCTGCTCCATACTTTGGTCTTTTTTGTCCATAAAAAAGGATTCTAGAGATTTACTGCTGTTCCTAGCCTGCTTCCTTTTTCTCATGTTGGCTAGTCTATTAATTGCTTGGTTTTTTAGCTCTGTGGAACTCTGCTTCCTGGAGGGGGAAAGCTCTGTCCCAAATCGCTGGGGCCCTCTCAGCTGCTGGAGCTCTTAGTGGGATGCTGCAGCTCCCCCCCAGCTTTGGCTCACTGAAAGCGCACCCCAGGACCACCGCTCAAGACCCCGATCCAGATCCAGGACGCTCAATGCAAGAGCCCTTGGCCTCCATGAGTTGCGTCAGCCCCCCTGCTATCTGCAGGCCAAGGGCTCTGAAACAGGCCAGTGGAAGCCGCTGAGGCTCTCAGACATTCCTGCTGCAACAGCCGCCTCCCCCTGCCTCCTTGCCCTGGGAGCAGTTTGGCCGGACCTGCTGTTCTCCTACCCAGTTAGCAAAATCCACTGACCTTTCTCTTAGCCTTTTTGTCTTCTGGCCTGATAAATGTGGTAACTCTGCCTCCAGTGCAGCCGATCTGCTCTCCTATAGCCAAGGTTCCCCGCCTGATGCCCCAGGGCCTGAGCGCTGGGTTTCGGCCACGGGTCCCAGACTGCTGGGAAGAGCCCCGCCTGTTGCGCTGCCTGTAGTGCTTTCTGTCTTGTGGAGAGTTTTAAGCTTGAAAATCTGTTTAGAATCCCATTTTATGAGTTTTTTAGGGTTTTTGTGTGGGAGCACTGGTGCTTTGCTGCTTCTATGCCACCATCTTGGCTCCGCCGGCATAGTCTTTCAAAGCTCAAGGTCACAGCCAAGTCATAATGATGCAACAGAAAAGAACTTGGGCATCTCCTATAATCATAGTGTACTAGTGCTATAGGAGATCCTAAATATAACACTATCAGCAAGCACCCTAGCATACCCAGGTACCCTGCTTTCACAGGTTCTTAGATGTGCTTTTCTAAAGGAAAGCAACTCAAAATGGATAATCTCACTTTAATCAGTCAAACACATATCATTTACGTAGTTCAGGGGGAAAAGTCAGCAACCTGAACTTCAGAGAATACAAACACAAGTTACAAGCACAAGTTACAAGCAGACCAAGAAACAGATCAGCAGATGGGCTTCCAACCATCTGACCATCATATCCCGACCTATTCACAGTTACCCGAGAGGGAAGCATCAACATCTGGGTTTTTCAAAGCCTGGGGGCTCAACACTTCCCAGAGTCTCATCTGGCCAAATCACACAACCCTTCTCAAAGTTAGCCCAAAAGTAAAACCTCACATCAGGGTGTATATATACCCTTCTCCTGGGTCAGAGAATGTCACAGCCCTCTTGACCCACTGTCCAATTACAGAGAAACAAGTCGTGGGCATTACCAAAAAATGAGCCACCCATCACAGGCTCCCTGTGACCTCATTCAGCCTATTAGAGGGCAGAGTAGACTTCCAAATCAGGGAAGATTCTCAGAACCACCCAAGCCACTTAAGGGATGTAGGGGCAGGGAATATCTTCAGATTCCCATAACAAACACTCATTTGGTAGGCAATAAGACCATGTCTTTTCCTGTGACCAATAGAGTTCAAGGTTATTCCAACTTATATCTAATTCCGCATGAGAGTAAAACTGTTTTAAGGGGCAGCTAGGTGGTGCAGTGAATAGAGCACTGGACCTGAAGTCAGGCGGACATGAGTTCAAATATGGACTCAGACACTTAACACTTTCTAGCCATGTGACTTTGGGCAAGTAACTTAACCCAGATTGCTGTTCTCTCACCCCTCCAAAAAGCAAAACAAAAACAAATCTGTTTTTGTTCCATACCATTCAGATTTGAGGATTAATTATTTGTTGAGTGTGGTTCCGAAAAAAAGAGCCATTTTCTCCTTATTGATTACTACAATGAAATGTAAAATGTGTTTGTTTTAGCCACCTAAATAGTCAAATAATCCTTGACATGGTAAAATATTTGACTGTACTCCTATCTTTACTTGAAGTCCTTACCAGAAAGGAATAGTTAAGGAGTGTGAATGAGATGGCTCCAGACATTGTGAAGAGCTACCATAATTAAACTACCATCTAGTTAAGGTTCAAGAGGTTAAAATTACAAATATTACAAAAAATTATAAATATTACAAAAATGAATAAATTACCCATATTCACTATTCTACTGATCTACAATGAACATTCAGTCTTAATTTAATATCTACAGATAGAACATGATTCCAATTTTCTGTCCTGTTATTGGCCTTCCATCTACAAAAAGTTGATGTTTTTTTTATTTTTGCTTCCCTCAATTTTTATATCTATTTCTGACCATTTACTCTCAATTATGTATAAAAAACTATCTATCCAAACTGTCTGATCAGCCATAACTACAGACCATCATTATCACCTACTATATTTTTGCGTTTAGCTTGATTAGAGGTCTCACTGGACTTTGGATGCTGAGAGAGGATGAGCTCCTACATTGTGAGGGCTTGCTGTGTCCTTTTTATGACTAGTTATCCACTTTTCTTGTCCAACTTTAACCAAAGCTCACCTGTGACTCCAAGAAGCTGTAGAAAGCATAACACCATCATGGTAAAACCATGTTGGTAGATGGGCTGAATCAAGTTGAGGATGACTGACAAATCATTGGTGAGTTAAAAATATGTCCACCTCAAGCATGTGAAGACTTCCCCTGGCAGAATGGATGGATAAGAACAATATTGTTCTAAGTTCCATGAAGATTGCTGAAGAAGGCACTGCAATGCACAGAGAACGTGGTCAGATTAAAAAAAAAAAGCTAAGATCATCCACTGCGTCTCAAGCAATCACCTGTTGTCTTGACTTTTGTCTTGCCACTGGACTTTGATAACTCTGGAAAGCAAAGGGAGGCTGATGACTTTGCACAACTCTGTCTCACTTAAATACAGTTAATGTGAAAATCAAGCACCATCCATCATAGTGTGATTCCACTGGTTTTCTTGAAAATTAAGGAAAAATAACAACAGGTCTCCTCATTAATTTCCAATCCTCCACTGATTCTTCTTGCTTAATTGTCCTCATATATAAAATTAGACATTAAATTCTTATTTGCTTACCTTTCTTAAAAATTATTTGACCTTGAATTTATGAGAATTCAAGTCATTTCCCAATAGATAAATGGTCAAAGTATATGAAGAGGCAGTATTAAGATGAAGAAATCAAAGATATCAAAAGGCATATGAAGTTCTGCAAATCACTTTTGATTAGAGAAATGCAAATTAAAAGAACTCTAAGATATGACCTCACACCAATCAGATTGGATAGTCTGACCCTAAAAAAATGAAAATGATAAATATTGAAGAGAATGTAGGAAAATCAGGATACTAATGAACTCTTGGTGGAGTTGTGCACTGATTCAACCATTCTGGAGAGTAATTTGGCACTATTCCCAGAGGGCTATAAAAGCATGCATACTTTTTGATTCAACAATACCACTACTATATCTGTATCTCAAACTGATCATGAGAAAAAGGAAAAAGGATCTGAAGGTACAAAATATTTGTAATGTTCCTCTTCATGGTGACAAAATATGGGAAACTGAGGGGATACCCAGGAATTCAGGAAAGATTGAACAAGCTGTGGAATATGAATATAATGGAATACTATCATTCCATAAGAAATGATGAACAGGCAGGTTTCAGAAAAACCTGAAAAGGATTATATAAACTGATGTAAAGTAAAATGAGCAGAACCAGGAAAAACATTGTATACAGTATCAGAAACATTGTGAAATGATCAATTATAAATAACAGTTTTTCTCCAGCAACACAATGACCCAAGAGAAGTACAAACATCTTATGAAGGAAAACGCAGATCAAAGCATATTTTTTCACTTATTTTATTCTTTATTTCCTTTTGACCTATTTCTTCTTTCCAACTCTGATGATATGGAAATTTGTTTTACATGATAGCACATGTATAAACTATATCAAATTGCCTACGACTTTCAGCAAAGAGGAGGGAAGGGAGGGAGAAATATTTGGAACACAAAATCTTATAAAAATGGAAGCTACTTTTTTCATAATATATAATTGGGATAAAATATTATTTAAATAAAAAAGGAAAGAAAAATATTTGACTCTGACACACAAGCAGATGTAGGTTAACTACCTACTTCAAAGAGTTTTTTTGTGGTTTCTAGGGGATATTCAGCTAATAAGAATGTCTTAGAAACAGTAATATCTATTTTCTTCATTCTACTCTGTAGCAATTATCTTTTCAGGAAGAAGCATCCCAAGAAGATCAGTCATTCTTGAAATCAGTACAAGAACAACAGCAAAACAATTGCATAATAAATGTTTTGTTGGTCTCCTAGAGCCTATAAATGTCAACTCAAACTGCAGGTTATCTATAGTGCGGAGAGATAGACTCAGTACTGAATGACCATCTATACCTATGTTATACCCACATCTTGACCTATTAAGTTTTCAATATATTTACAGAATAATCATCTCTGAGCAGTTTTTTGACAGTCATTTTCCAAACACCAGGTTAAGGACACAAGAGAATAAAGAAAACATATCCCAAAACACCAAACAACATTTGATAATAAAATCAGATATTGTCAGTGAATGTTCTTTAACATGACCAGTATTTGTATTGTGAGCTAGAAAACCAGAAAGAAAGCTATGTCATCATCTAAATAAGAGTTCTTAAACTATGGGTTGTAACTGCAAATGGGGTCATGCAACTGAATGTGGGAGTCATGAAAAATTTGTAAACAATAAAAGGTTTCTGAATGCTTAACAACCAAAAGTTAATTCAAAATCAAATATGTAATGAATCCAAGGTGTTTCTGGTAGCACTTGTCCTCATTACCTCATGTGACTTCACTGCACTCTTAGTTCTAAACACATAATATGCATACTTTACATACTTTCCTACCATGCAATGCCAAAAAATGCTGCCAAAAACACCTCAGCTCAGATTCAAGGCTATGGTATATTATGAAATGCAATGTTTTTACTATACATACAAAGTTGTTTTGCTCTTACATAAATATAAAAATTTAATTATGGAAAATAAAATCTTTTTCCCCCTACCTTCATTCCCTAACATGTAGGTATCAAAGTAGTATATCTTTGAGTTGTACTGTGTTAGAATGTTTGATTTAAAAAGTTGCTTACTGTCTCCTTCTTTTATAGAAACATGAGCATCTAATGGCAATAAGTAAAGACAAAAGCCCTTTAATAATATTTCTTGGGGGAGGGGTGCAGCAGATCTAAGAAGGAGAATTAAAAGCAGGAACTTCCTTGATCTTGCACTCCAACCACCTGTAATACCTGAAAAAATATGACTCTAAACAAATTTTAGAACTACAGAACCCACAATGTAACAGAGAGAAACAAATCTTACACTGAAGGCAGCCTGGGCAACTGACAGGAAGGGTCTATTGCACAGTCCTGGGAGACATGTGTAATCCTGTGTGAGATGTTCTGGACCAGACTCGCAGCCCTGATAGGCCTTGTCAGACTTCAGGAGAGTGAATCACCCACAGTTATGGTGATTTCCAGACTTCTCAACGAATGAAGGCCAAAGAGAAAGAAAATGTCAGTGGGAAAATCTTTGGAACTGGGTGAAAGAAGAATGTGGTCCCATCCCTGACCCAAAGGCAAGAGTTGGGTGGTGCAAGCAGCTGAAGCAGCTGCTGCCATCTGCCTGTCTCCGGAACTCTGGGCCTGCAGATCATAAGGGGACCAAATGACCATTCTGAGGATTATCACTCTTGCTTTGACCTGCTTAGATATGGATAGTGTTTTGGGGTGTGTTGTGCAGAAGATAAGACCTGGGTTCAAGGTAAATTTAGGTGTGAATTTATTAAGCAAGCACATGATTGCCAGAGTACTCAGTACTCAAACTGGTAGTGATTTTTGGAAATACAGATCTTGGTTATAATGGATAAAACTACAAAATTATAATAGGGAGGGGAGCTAGAAGAAGCTATGACATACAGAAGCAAAGAACAACCATTGGTTACATCTATGACTCAGGGGAGTACAGCACATGACTCAAGGGTGCAACCTTCCTGTGAAGTGAGGGTCTTTCCCAGAACTGGATGGAGGGCACAGGGTAGAGGAGAGGGACTGGAATTTCCCAGAGCAGGCTAAGGTCATGTTCTGGGAAAAAGGGGTGGGTGCCATGCTTGGTCAGCGGGCATGACAGGATGGTACTTAGATAAGATCCTTGCACCATAATGTGTTGTGCCCTAATTCAAATTTCAGGTCACCTGCCCACCAACTGAGGTCACCTGCTTACCACCCTATTTGTGGTCCACCTGTGTCCCACCATTGGGCCCCTTTTTACTCTTGCTTTTGTCCCTATTACCTGTCATAGCTTGAAACTACTTAAGGCAAGTCTGCGCATGTCACCCAAGGCATAGTCCCCTACCCCCTACTTCCTCAAATTAGCATTCTGTATTTTTCCTTATACTGTACAAGGATCAGCCTCGGGTTATGGTGCAAGACTAGAGACCACCCTGTCTGGTCCCGCTGACCAAGCAGGGTCCCCACAACCTCTGCCCAAAACATGACCACACCCTATTCTGGGGATTTCCAGTTCCCCTTTACTCAATGACCCTCCACCCTGCTCTGGAAAGCATGGACTATGATCCTCCATACTGTGCCCTCCACCCTGTTCTAGGAAGGACTCCCATGTCATCGGAAGGTTACCCTCTACCCTGTTCTGGGAGGGACCCTTATATCATCAGGGGATTGCACCCTTGTACCTTTGTGCTATAATTCCCAAATTAACCCTGAACTATGTAGCTAACCAGTCATCAGCTCTCTTTGCTTCTGTAACGTAATGGATTTTGCTTGCTCCTTCCCTGTTGTGGTTTGTGGTTTTGGCCTATATAATCAAGTCTGTGAGATCCAAAAATCACTATTTATTTGAGTGATTTCACTCAGGTAGTTGAGCACTTAATCAATAAATCCACACCTAAATTTATCTTGAACCCAGGCCTTGGCTCGCTCTTATTCTCTGCACAACAATGAGCCTGGTACACTATACTGATTCAAGGAGACAATATGAAATACCAATTAGGGGAGATGGACTCAGAGAACTCCTTGAGCAATATGCCCAGATATGCCTTAAGGTGTTTCAAGCTAAAATATAAAACCGGGTCAAAGACAGAAATACAAGAGGGGCTTAATGGTGGGACACAATTTAAGTGGTGTGTAGTGTCTTGCGATTTTGGTTTGTGTACAACAGGTGGTGGTCCTGAAGTGAGGAACACCAGTATGCCAGAACTTGTACTGGCTGTAGAGAGGGCACCCTCCTCAAAGCTCTGACAACTGCAAAAAACTCAGTCATATGGGACACAGCTCTCTCCACTCTGGAAGCAGAGTTCTACTGAGGCAAAGAACTCAAAAGTCAAGTAATTGTCTGGCAAGATGAACAAACAGAGGAAGCACAATTAGACCATAGAATCCTTTTTTTGTGGGGGTGGGGGTGGGGAAATGATCAAAGAATGGAACCCAAAGACAACAAAGTCAAAACTCCTGCATCAAAAGTGCCCAAGAAAAATATGAATTGGTTGCAGACCATAGAGGAGCTCAGGAAGGATTTATGAAGAGAAATAGAGGAAAAATCGGCAAGAGAAATTAGACTGATGCAAGAAAATCATGAAAAGTTAGTTAGCCTGACTGAAGAAAATAATAACTTACAAACAGACTAAACTGAATGGAAAAAGAGGCTCAAAGAACCAGTGAGGAGAAGAATGCCTTAAAAAGCTGAACCGGCCAGATGGAAAAGTCAATTTTTTAAATGGAAATTTACAGTGGAAGAAAATAATTCCTTCAAAATTAGATTGGAGCAAATGGAAGCCAATGACTTAATAAAAAACCAAGATACTATATAACAGATCAAAACAAATGAAAAAATAGAACACAATGTGAAATATCTCACTGGAAAAAACACTCACATGGAAAATAGAGGCAAGAGAGATAATTTTAAAATAACTGGACTACCTAAAAGCCATGATAAAAGAAAAAAGCCTAGAAATCATCCTTCAAAAAATTCTCAAGGAAAACTCCCCTGATATTCTAGAAACAGGGGGCAAAATAGAAATGGAACGAATTCACTGATCACTTCTTGAAAAAGATCCCAAAGAGAGAACTTCCAGGAATATTATAGCCAAATTCCTGAGTTCCCAGGCCAAGGAGAAAATACTATAAGCAGTCAGGAAGAAATAATTTGAGTATTATGGAAAAATAATCAGGATAACACAAGACTTAGCAGTTTCTACATGAAGGGATTGAAGGGCTTGAAATATCATATTCCAGAAGTCAAAGGGGCTAGCATTAAAACCAAGAATCACTTTCCAAGCAAAACTGAGCATGGTTATTCAGAGAATAATATGGTTATTCAGAGAAATATAGGACTTTTAAGCATTCTTGATGAAAAAAAAATGACCTGAAGCAAAAATTTAACTTTCAAATACAAGAAACAAGAGAAGCATGAAAAGGTAAACAGGAAAAAGATATCATGAGGAACTTATTAAAGTTGAACAATTTACATTCCTAAATGGAAAAATAATAATTATAATTCATGAGACTTTTCTCAATATGAGGATAGTTGAAAGGATATTTGTGTGTACATATTTGTATATGTGTATGTACATATATATACATATATATGTATACAGACATATAAATGTATGTATAGTAGAGTGTGTGTATATAATTATATATATATATATACATATATACACACATACATATATATATACACTCAAGAGTATGTATATATGTGGGTACATGATAATTGTAACTTATGAAACTTCTCATTATAAGGATAATTGAAGGAATGTCAATGTGTGTATAAATATATGTATGCATATGTATGCCTATATGTCTATATATTTATACACATATGTGCATAAGTATATGTGTGCACATATACATGTATAGGAGGATATATGTGTGCATGAATACATATGTGAGTGTGTGTATATATATAATATGTATATGTATATAATGTGTGCATATATATATATATATATATATATATATATATATATGTACAGGCATACATAGACAGAGGGCACAGTATCAATTGAATAGGAAGGTATGATATTTAAAAATAAAATTACGAGAGTTGTGAGGAATATAATGAGAGGAGACAGGGAGAGACAGAATAGGGTAAATTATCTCATACAAAAAAGGCATGGAAAAACTGTTACAATGGAGGGGAAGAACTGGAATGGCTCAACCTTTCACTGAATTTTGCATAAGGAGGGAACAACATAGACACTTGGTATCTTACCATACAGGAAAGTGGGGGGAGGCAATCATAAGAGGGGGGATGACACAAGGCAGGGCATATTATGGCAGAGGGTAGTTATAAGCACACACTTTTGAAAATGACAAGGTCAAAGGAGAAAATAGAACAAGTGGGGGTGAGGGATAGGATGGAGGGAAATATAGCCAGTCTTTTACAATACATCCACTATGGAAATATTTTGCATACCTACATATGTACAACCTGTATTGAATTGATTTCCTTCCCAGTAAGGGTGGGTGTTGAGGGAAGAAAGGAAAGAACCTGGAATTCAAAATGTTAAAATCAAATGTTTAAATATTATTTTATTATTATTATTATTATTATTTTATATGCAACTGGGAAATAAGACATACAGGCATGGAGATCCTTCTTGCCCTACTTGAAAGTCAGAGCATTTATTGGGGAGTATATAGGAGAAAGTAAACTGGGTGAGGTGGTATTCAGTGGGATCACTGTTTTGGGGTGTTGGGTAAGGGAAAGATGGGGAGAAAATTTGTTACTCAAAATCTTATGGAAATGATTGTTGTATACTAAAAATTAACATAAAACTAAAAAAAAGACCTGGTAAATTGTAATAAGGTCATGGACTTGTCAGAACTCTTCCTCTTCAAACACTGCCAAAATACCTTTAAATAATGACTCTAAACAAATTCTGGAGCAGCAGAACCTACAAAAAGACAGAGTGAAACAATTTTCCAGTCCAAGATAACCTGGAAGATTAGCAGGGAAGATCCGTTGCATCTAGGTTAAAGAGGAGCACTGTTCACCACGGGTCACCACAATGCAGGTCAAGCCCCAGCAAACCAGGAGCTTATCTTGGGGTGACTGAATGAGTGGCAGCAGTGGCAGATTCCAGATTTCTCAACCCAGAGACACCAAAGGTAACTAAGAAAGTGTGCAGGAAACGTCTGTTACCTGGATAAGAGTGGAGCACAGTATAGCACAGATTGTTTCAGAACAGCCCCAGCCTCTGCAAACCAGAAGCATACCTTGGGAGTCACAGAATCAGCAATGATGTCAGTTGCTTCTGAAGTTTTCAGCTCATAAATTGTAAGGGGGTCCAACAACTGGTCAGAAGGAGATTATAGGAATCTCTTTGCTAGAACTGAGGCAGGACTCTGTTGCTTTGCTCATACTTAGATCTAGGTCACAGTTTTGAACGGCAGGGTGAGGTGGAGCACTAACATACCAGAGCTTGTGCCACAATAGAGGACCCTCCTCAAAGTACCGGGGAAGAAAAGGTTGCTGGTGATAATTAAGAGAACAGAGCATAGGACAGGCAAGCAGGAAATATGTCTTTCTATCATACTGAACTTAGAAGAACTGAAAACTCGACCCTAGAAGTATCTCTGAAAGTAACTGCACAAAACCACTGAAGCTTAGGACAGTGTAGCCTCTGCCCTCAAAGCAGCATAGAGAAGAGAAATGAGAATGCTGCAAGAAAAGAATGAAAAAAAGAATATATTTTCTTTGGCTCTGCAGAAATATTTGAGTATAAATCTATTGCTCTTTCTTTGTGTGGTACCACTTAATGGATTCTGTCATGTCTTCCTATTCATATCTGGAAATTTTTGTTGTGAGCTTGTTGCTGTTGCTGCTGTTGTTAATGAGACTGAGGAACTGCAAGGAAAAAAGTTTGACTGGATTGTGGGGCACAGGAATGGTAATAACTAATAATAAGTTTGGAAATGTAGGTCGGAAACAGGTTGTTAGAGGCTCTAGAAGCCAAATAAATGGATTTATATCTGAGACTAGAAGCAATAGGGAGCCACTGTACTTTACTGAGTAGGAAAGCAATATGGTCAGACTTTTGCTTTGGGAAAATTACTTTGGCAGGATTTGGAGGATGCATCAGAGTGGGGAGAGACTTGACGCAGGGAGACCAATTAGGAAGTCAAAGTAAGAGTCCAGGTGAGAGGAGATGAGACACTGAATTAGGGTACTTTGAATGGAAAGGAGGTAATATGTTAGAAATATTATAGAGAATAAATCAACAGGAGTTGTCACTTGTTTGTACATCTAGAATGAGTGAAGGTGTGTATTCAAGAGTGATATAAATGTTGCAAATCTGGGTGACTGTCAAGATTGTGTTGTCCTCAAGAGAAATGGGAAAGTTGAAAGAAAGGTAGTATAGGAGGAGGAAAGAGAATATACCAATCATTACCATTTATACTTTGCATTAACTCTAACCCAATCAAAATTAAAAAGGGGCAAAAAAAATTAAAAAGGGGCTAAGGAGCTGGGGTCTAATTCACTATCCCTGCCTTATAGCATGCCTTATAACACGCCTTATAGCACAGCCTGTCCTTTGATGAATGCTGTCGCTAGGTGCTGATTGTGAAGGCAAGAAAGGTGAGTGGTATTTCCTAAATAACACCTGAGTGGAAGCATCTGTGGGTGCCTAGATCCAAGTAAGGTTGTGCTTGTTCTTAGGGCTCACAGTACTTTAGAAGTGAAATTTGGAGCTTAGGGGTGCAGGGAAAGTTAGGGGGTATTATAGAGAATAGAATGTCATGGAAAATATGATTGTTTTTTCAAACAATCCCCAGAGGAGCAATTATAGTGATGATATTATCAAGCCTTTGTTCTTTCTCTCTTATATATTGATCATACATTTTGGTGTGTTGTCAGGGTTTCCAGTGAGCTAGGACCAACTTTGGAAACCATTTATATATGAGCAGAGTATTCCATAAATTAAATATATATATATATATATATTAATTGCTGCCATAACCTCTTCTTTACTAGAGCAGTTTGGCTAAGTTTGCATAAAACAAGATTAGTGTGATTTAAAATGGAAAAATAGTCACACATACAGCAAACTTAAATGATCTACTTTTGTGTCTGTGGTATACAAAATGATGCTATTCTGAAAGGCTTCTAGGAATTAAAGAAAACTATTTAGAAATGCCCACGGAGTTACAAATGATAGGAATTTGAACAAAAGCAATGAGTAAAATTAATTTAAAAAAAGGAAAACAATTCAAAGAAATCTCATGTAGCTATTGTTACTTTTGAACTAGAAATGTAATATTAACTGCTAGTAGCAAATGTTAGAGCCTCATTGAAGTACATTAGCCATGGAGTAGAGTAATAAATTTCGTATTAGCTTGTTTTTTGCATTGAGTTACTTATGAGTGTAAAGAGCAGTGGAATTACAGTGTTCAAATGAACACATTTATGTGCACCTGTGTAATTTAAGTGAAGCCTTAAATCACAGAAATATAAACAACACTGTGTTATTTGTCTAAAACTCCCAGGGAAAATTGCCTACTGAGGTTTTATTGCTGCTCTGAGAAATGTGAGTATGCTACTGATTTTCCCAGCTTCCTCTGGTGTATCAACTCAAGGCAACCTAGTAACTTCCCTTCCCAGGGTTTAGTGTACAATATTTCAGATAGAAGTTACAGAGAAGATGAGAGTCAAGCTCCCATTGTTAGGCTATGTCTGCAAGGACACATTGCTCTTTCTCTTGTAATGCTGATTTAACTGATTTTACCTGACTCCACAGATGTGTTACTTGCTGAACATACAGTAAAACCTAAGGCATTTTTGACATGGTATCAGGTATTCCTGAGTTCAAATCTTGCCTCCATTGTTTATTAGCTGTGTGATCCTGGGCAAGTCAGTATTTCAGCCTCACTTTCCTAAACTATAAAATGGGGATTATAATGATACCTCACAAAATTATATCAATGTCATAATAGTAATAACTATCTAAAACTACTAATAATAGGCACAATTTATATAGTACTTTGCAAATCTTAAAGTCAATGTTATCTTTTCAAACATTAACTCATTTTATCCTCACAACAACCCTGAGAACTAGGTGCTATTTGCACCTGCATTTTACAGATGAGGCAACTGAGGCAGGCAAAAGTTTAGTGACCTGTCCAGAGTCTCACAGCTAATAATTATCTGAGTCTGCATTGGCACTCAGGTCTTCCTGATACCAAATTCAATTCACTATTCTCTGTACCACCTAGCTGCTAATAAAAGATATCATGTGCAAAGTACTTTGCCAACCTTAAAACATTATAAACATTATATAAATACTTTTTTTCTGTTAAAGTAATTTAAATGAGACAGTGTTGCATACTGGAGAGAGTACTTAGTTTACCACTTGGAAGACTTGGGTTCAGAGCTTACTTGTGATCTTTACTAGCCATTTTCTGTTTTGGCAAACAATCTCTTTGAGGCTTGATTTGCTTCACAAAACTGGGACATCTGTAGCATCTGCTTCATAGTATTGTTTTGAGGTTCATCTGAGATAAGGTGTATAAAGAACTTTTTAAACTTATAGGCACTTTATGTATCCGTTATTATCTACAAAGTTGTAGATGAGTTGAAATGTGGGTTGGTAGAAGTGATTACTTAAACTGATGTTGGGAGTGTCCCATTTTTGAAAAAAGATCCTCCACATATGACATACTGAATGTCAGCTGTTGTTCATCCTTTGATCACAGAAGACCAATGGCATCATAAAGGTGAACCTAATTTAAACGAACCAGAGCTGCACCAAGTTGTTAGCCAATCTTCTCCAAAGATATCTGAGTCTAACAGTAGAACAAAAGGCAACACTACTGGTGATAACCCAAGACGAAAAGATTTATATGAATAGTCATAAGGTGTACATCTCACACCTGGACTATTTCAATGGCCTTTTAATTGGTTTCTTCATCTCACATCTCTCCCTAATTCAGTTTCTCCTCCACTCAACTGTCAGACTGCTCTCCCTGTAGTATAGGATTGACAGTGTAACCACCACTACCACTATCCAGTGTTTCATTATCACCTCCAGAATTAATTTAATTAATTCATTAATTAAATATAAAGTTCTTCATATCTGGTCCCCTCCTACCTTTCTAACCTTCTTACCATTTACCCCACCATTACTACCACCACCACTATCCCCCATCCGTATTCTCTACTATACAGTGATACTGATCATCTTACTGTTTCTTGAAAACAATATATCTCCAGACTTTAGACAAAATGCAGTCCCTCTTCATCACTGCCTCCTGTTCTCCCTGACTTCCTCTGAGTCTCAGACAGAATCCTTTTACAAGAAGCATTTTCTGATCCCTCTTAATATTAGTGTCTTCCTTCTGTTGGTTATCCCCAATTTATTCTGTATGTAGCTTGTCTGTACAAAGTTGTTCACATATTGTCTCACTCAATAGAACATGAGCTTCTTGAGAGCAGGGATTGGCTATTTGCTTTTTTTTTTACCATAACACACCACAGTTCCTGGCATACCTGGTTGCTGTTCAATTGGTCATTTATGTATGACTCTATTGAATTTCAGTTGGCAAATGAGTCAAGCCAGTTTCTACATGTAGCTATAATCAGTATGTGAATAATAATTTTTCTAAGGAAGTCTAATAGACAATAGTATTCTGTGTGCCTTCTTAGCCAAACTCTTACCTACTATAATCCCAAGAAAATAGCACATTGAAAATAATAAATACACATAAAACTACTCCAAATTTTCTTGGTTAGGAGAATTTTATTGCGTGTAAAAGTTCTTAAAATGCTTTGGGCACAAAACATAGAAGTGGTTCCAGAATTTGATAGATGATCAGCTTTGAGAGTATATAAGTAATGACTGTTAGGACAGAGCTAATGATATGGCAAAATGACAAAGAAGAAATAATTTTATAGCACAAATGACTCTGGCACTGAAAAACATTTCCTGGTCATATATAGAATGGTGAGAAGGAACATAGTCAGTTGGATATAGATATGATCATGCAGTCAGCAAGAAATGACTTCATTTCCTGCCTCTGAGATATATCACAGCTATGTGACTTTGATCAAGGCTTTTAATCTCTCAGTGACCTTAGGCAACTCTTTAAAATTTTACATTTTAGAAGAGTTCTTTGTATGTTTAGGTAAAGTACGTTGGTCACCAGTCCGACTGAAATAGAAGGAAAATTGAAAAATCTTAAAGAACAATAGGTTTGGAGAATAGATTAAGAAGAGAAAAATATAAAAAGAAATTGGTGCAACTAAAAATTATGATTAAAAAGAATCTTAATACAGTAATACAATAAATAATTAAAGAAAAGGTGTCCTGAAGCATTAAAACAAAGGAGGAAAGTAGAAATAGAAAAAATCCAATTGACCATCACTTAAAAGAGTTCCTATGAGAAAAACTCATAGGAAAATCATAGTCAAATTCCAAAATCTCCAGCTCAGGTAAATATTAAAAGCATCAAGATCAAAGCAAATTAAATATTATGGTGCCACAATTAGAATTATACAAAACTTAGTAGTAGAAACACAAAGGACTGCAGGTCTTGGAACACAACATACCAGAGAGGAAAAGCACTGGGGATCTGCCCAAAATTTGATACACTGCAAAGTTAAGCATTACTCTGAATGAAAAAAGTGGATATTTGATAAACTCTAAGACCTTCAAGATTTGTCAAAAAAAATCCAGAACTTAATAGAAGATTCAAACTGCAAGAACCAAGAAAAATATAAAGCACATATCAAAGACTGCTTTTAAGGGATTTATAAGGACAGAATGTTTTCTTTTTAAATATATAAAACATACAATATCTGTCTAAGATTCTTATTAATGATTGGGTAACTCATAAGAAAGATTGGGGTAAACCTGAATATGGTATGAATTTTTTAAAGTAAAACCATTTAGGAATAGCTAAAATGAGTAACTATTTCATACAAATGAGGTTCAAGAGAAAGAATCAATACAGAGGAATTAGATGGGGGTGGAGGAATGGTGGTTCTGGTAACCTACTTTCATCATGAATAAGTTTAAGAGGAAACAATACATATACATTTAGAAAAGAATGAAAGTCTTTTAAATTCAGAAGATGGAATTGTAGGGGCAACAGGAAGGGTGAGAGGACAAGGGAGGGATCTTTAGAGGGGAAGGCGAGGGAACAAGTAAAAGGGGAGTATAGAAGGGTCATTAGATTTATGGGACTGAAAGGATAGGAGAGGTATCTTTGGAGGGGGGTAGGGAAGTAATAGGAGGGCAATGTAGTAGGTACAAGAAAAGCAGAGAAGGCAGGAGGAATAGGAAACTAGATACCCGCAAATATAAATACAAAGATCAGGAGTAGAATCTGTCTGGGAAAGTATATGTCTGCATATGTATGTACATATGTATATGTGTAGTATATATCTGCAGCTGTAGAAAAGCATATCTAAATTTTATTGTAGCCTTTAATGGGGTGAGGGGGTATATCAGCAAGCACCCTAGCATACCTAGGGTAGCTGCTAGCACAGGTTCTTAGATATGCTTTTCTAAAGGAAAGCAGCTCAAAATGGTCTAACAATCTTTCTTTAAACAAACAAACATATCATTTACCTAGTTCGGGGGAAAAGTCAGCACCCTGAGTTCCAGAGAATACAAACCCAAGTTACAAGCACAAGTTACAAACAAAAGTTACAAGCAGACCAAGAAACAGATCAGCAGATGGGCTTCCAACCATCTGACCATGACATCCATTACCTACTCAAGTTACCAGAGTGGGAAGCATCAACATCTGGCTTTTTCAAAGCCGGGATGCTCAAAGGCTTCTCAGAGGCTCATCTGGCCAAATCACACAACTCTTCTCAATGTGAGTCCCAAAGGAAACCTCACATCAGGGTGTATATATAGGCTTCTCCTGAGTCAGAGAATGTCACAGCCCTCTTGCCCCACTGTCCAGTTACAAAGTAACAAAGTGTGGCCATTCCCAAAAAACAAGCCTCTCATCACAGGCTCCATGTGACCACATTCAGCCTATTATGGGGCAGAGTATACTTTCAAATCAGGGAACATTGTCAGAGACACTTAAGCCTATCAAAGGGTCTAGGGGCTGGAAAAATCTTCAGATTTTCATTGGGTGGAGGGGAAAAATGGAAAAAAGCGGACAGCAGTGAACAAAAGAAAACTTACAAGGAAACAAAGATAGACAATTCTCAAAAGATTGTGTATTATTAATCATACAGACTTTCTTGCAATGAGCATTTATTTTTACATATTTTGAATCCTCTCATGTTCTGCTATGCACATGACATGCTTTTTCTTCTTTCTTTGTATTTAAGTTTCATCATTTAAGTTTGTGATATAATTTTGTTTCTTTATTCTGTATTTGTATTCTGGCCCTTGAGTCTAAAAAAGAAAAAAAAAGAACAACCTCATTTTGTCATCTCAATTCACGACATCTTTTTATATGGTTAAATGACGAAGTAACGCTCTAAGAATATTTGTAGTCTTGGGGAACCTTAGTAAAATGGATAGACTCTATTTTTAGTCCCATTGCAATTTGTCTGTAAGTAATATCTGCACCTTACATTTATATGAAGACAAAAAATATTTTTGAATTGACAGTTTGGTTTACATGATTCAGTAAATCACTGACTTAAAACTCAATTATCTAAATATTGTTCTCCAACATTTCCTTCTCTTTCTCATTAAAAAGGACTGGATCAAGAGTAGACCAATTTGCTAGTAACTTGGACAACTCACTAATCATCATACTAAAATCTCTCATCCCACCTAAAATCTGTTTTTATCCACCATCCTAATGAACAACTATATTCAATCCTCAAACATCCTTATTATTTTATTTCTTGACTTTTGTTTTCATGTTTTGTTGTTGAATGTCACTAGAAAAAAATTATAATGTTATCAATTCTTTCCAGTATAAGTTTAAGGTCTGTAACCTCAATTATATCCACATTCTTACTCGGCAATCCTTTTATTCTACCTCTCCTTGACATCTTATTCCAATCTATTCTTTGTCTCCTCAAATCTACAACCTAACCCATTTGTCATACTCAGAGAAGTTGATCCACTCCTTTTAGTAAAAGGATCACTAAGATATCCAGGATAGCCTACCTTACTTTATTTATTCCTCATGTTCCTACTTTCTTGTTAACTTAACAGTTCTTCTTCCCTTGTTATTCTCTTTCTCTTCTAGTCAAGGTACTCTCAGAGGGCGTTAATGGTCTAGCTATTTTGCAAAATCCAAGGGCTTTTTCTCAGTCCTAATCTTTCTTAAACTTTATGTGTTTTTTGACACTATTGTCCATGATCTGCCTGTGAGACAGAGGCTCCTCTCTTGATCTTTAAGACATTGTACTCGGCTACTTCTCCCTTAACCTGTCTTTCTACCTGTTCAATTTGTATCACATCTTTCTCTTCTTTCTGTCCCCTTTGATGGTCCCCAAGACTCTGCCAAAAACACTCTTCTTTTTTTCTATAAAATTCTCTTTATTGTTCTCACTCACTATCAATTTCAAATGTAAAAGTTAAATTCCTCTCTTCAGGCCAGAAATTTCATGTGAATTCAGGAACTGAAATCCCCAATTGTCCATACAAGATTTCCACCAGTATACCACATAAAAAACTCAAATCCACACATGCCCAAAACCACCTTACTCTCTTTTTTTTCCCAAACAACCTCCCCATTCTAACCTCTCTATTTTGTACCAATATTTTTGTATTTGCCTTTTCCCAGTTTGCTGAATCCTAATCAGCTGTCAAATTCTATTATGTCCTTCAAGAGATATCCATATGGCATAGTTAGTCATCCTTGCTATCAGTTTCAGTTTTGCTCTGACACATATATGTGTTGTGACTCCATTAAAATTGTTTAACATTTTGGTGTTTTAAGCAGTTTTCTAAGATTATTTATAGTAAAGAAGATATTATTCTGTATTGGTAGAGACAGTTTCCTCACCTAATATTTTTCTACTTGAGTGAAATTTCAATCCAGTTCCTATCCCAATATCCCCCAAATGTATTTGAAATTGTGTTTTTCCTATTCAGTAGCATTTCTACTGGTCTACAGGCCAAATTACTGATTCTATTTATTCTATAAATATTTTTTGACAGGCAGCTAATAAACATTTATTCTTGCCCTACTATATACCAGGAACCAAGATAAGCTCTGGGGACTATGAAAAGAGACAAAAGATGGTCCATGCCCTCAAGGAGCTCAAAATTTAATGGGAGAGACAACAAGCAAGCAAATATAATTAAGGAAGGGAAAGCACTAGAATTAGTCAAATTTTTGGGAAAGCTTCCTTTTAGAATATGGACTTTTATTTGGTACTCTAAAGAATCCAAGGAAGGTGGGATGCAGAAATGAGGAGGGAAAACATTCCATAGATGGGGGACAATCAGAGAAAATTTCAGGAAGACTGGAGTCTCTTGTTCATGGATCATGCAGGAGGTCAGTGTTACTGGATCAAAATATATGTGGCAGGGATTAAGATGTAAGAAGACTGACTATGACTTTGGAACAGAGTATTTTGTATTTGATCTTAGAGGCAATAGAGAGCCACTGGAATTTATTTACTATAGGCTTGGGGGTGGTTTGGTTGGGCCTGTGCATTGATAAAATCACTTTGGTGGATGAATGGAGGATAGATTGGAGTGGAGAGAGATGTGACATGTAGACCTACCTGCAGGTTATTACAATAGTCCAGGCATGAGATTATTAGAGTCTACATCAGGATGGTGGCAATGTCAGAAGAGAGAAGGGGATTATTTGATAATTTAAAAAATGGTAAATTCAACAGGCTTCGGCAAGTGATTGAATATTGGTGGGAAGTTGAGAGACAATGATGATTCAAGGATGACATCTAGGTTATGAACCTGAGGGACCAGGATAATGATGTTGCCTTTTACAGTAACAGGGAAGGAGGAAAAGGGGAGAAAATAGGAGAAAGATGATGGGTTTACTTATGGACATGTTAAGTGAAAGATACTTACCAGAAATCTAATTTGTGATGTCTGAAAGGTAGTTGAAGAAGCAATATTGAAGGTCAGTGGAGAGAGACTGGGGACAATATAAGTAGATTTGAAAACTTCTGCATAAAGATAATAATTAAATTGTTAAGTGACTACTGTGTTATAAATATAATGTAAGGGACTATGGGAAATAAAAAATGTACATGATACTGCCCTTGTCCTCATATATTTTATAGATTAATATTTTATAACCTCCTAATTTGTCTTCTACATCAGCTCTCTACTCCTCTAATATTCATATCCCTAGGCACTGACCTGATAATGCTATTCTTTCACTTCCTATTTCCTATAACTAAAATTCAAACTGTCTGGTATTCAAGACTCTTTTTTAAATTTTAAGGCCACTGCATCTTTCCAGACTGTCTTATACTATTTCCCTTCCTAACAAAATAGACAATTTCCCTCCCTGATATTTTTTCCTGCATGTTGTGAAGTTGCACCTGAATTATTCCTGTGTCTCAAATATAGACAGCCCTGGACCTTGAATTTCAAATTCCTAAGAATAGCAGAACTTGTCCCCACCACCAAACCTCCTTGCAGTCTGAAGCTTGGAACCATTGCTAAAGGGTAACTGACTTAAAGAAAAGACCCTTTCTGTCCATTCCCAATACCAACGGACGGCTGAATACCATCTTTAGGAAAATCAGACCCTGAACTGGCAGTGATTCATCTCCTTTACAAAACAGACCCTACTTCCAGCTTTGCCTTACAGCAATCATCCCTAGAAACAATCCTTATAGAGATAAGACCTGCCAACTGCTGAAACCTCACCTTCCTCATCAACAACATCTGTAAAAGACCCCTAAAAAGAAAGTCAGAAATAGATCTTTTATTAGTGGAAATTACATGAAAGCAAATATATCACCATCTGTTTGACTTTTCCACCAAGGGGAATTTTCCATCAGACTTACAGGTAAAACTGCCTATAACTCTTGTCTCTCTCATTAGAATCTGAACTCTGTGAAAGCAGGAGTGGTCTCTACTTTTCTTTCTGTAGTCTTCACCCTTGTCACAGTGCTTTCCATCTATTAAAAGCTAATACATGCTTTTTAAAAATGTTAATCCATTCAATACATTTTGAAAATGAAGTCTTTTCTATCTTCATTAGATTCAATTGGAATGGCAAATTGTGGCAAATTGTGTTTTCAAAGTAATTAAGATTGTGAAATGTTAATTCTCTGTTCATCTTTACCCTCAATATAAACTGTATCTCAGGAGGAGATATTTTAAACTAACAAGGACTTACTAATCTCCTCCAGGACATGCAAACAACAGCCCCCCCCCAAAAAAAATTAAATAAATAAGTGTTTGCCACATTGAGAGGGCAACTCATCTTGGATTTGTGGTTTGCAACAATGAATTTCTGCAGTCCATTACAGATCTGAGAACTCATCCTCCTAATCCCATTCATCCATTTTCTCTGGCCGTCTTTCCATCTACCATTCTTCATCTCTTGCTTTTTTCTTCTCTTTCTATATATCCTTTCCCCCTCTTGCTTTGGGTTCAGTCAATACTACCATAATACTATTACTCCTAAAAAAGGTTCTGCCAATTGACTGCTTTCAAATCAGCCTATGAACACCTTGATTCTCTCTGGGATGGGTCAAAGAGAAGGAACTTACAATTTTCCTTTTTTCCTCCCATTTCAATATAAACTCCTTGAGGGGAGGAAATATGTTGCTTAGAATTTGGGGCCTAGAATTTAGCACAGATCTTGGCACATAATAAATGTCTTTTTCCCATTTATTCATTAGTTTTTGTTCAATTGAACAAGAACATAGGATAGATAATTTAAATCACTTTCCACTATGAATGGGAAAAATGAGAAATGAACAAAATGTATTTTGGAGCCCAGAAACTCCAGTCCAATCTCCAAATTTCCCCTCATTTGTTCCTACCTCCTTGAAATTCCAAGAATCAGCATATTTTCTTACCTTTCTGCCTTTTGAATATTATGAAGAGTAAATGGGTTAAAATAACAACTATAAAAAAGCAAATACCTTAAGATATAGCAGAACATCTGGGAAAAAATCTGGGAGTTCAGTGGACTGCAGGTTCTCTCTAAGTGAACAGCATAATATAGTAGGAAAGCAACCTAACTGATGACTAGGGAGGTGATAGTATTGATGTACTATTTCTTAGTAAGTCTTTATCTGGAATACTGAATTCATTTCTGGAAACCACATTTTAGGAAGAATAGTGCTAATCTAGAGAATATCTGGGGGATCATGGCCAGTATGGTTAAAGCTCTAGAGAATATATTACATAAGATTCTGTTGGAAAAAAAAAACTAAAGGTGACTAACCTGGAGAGAACCAATCTTGGAGGAAACTTGATGTTTTTATTCAAGTACTTGAAGTTCTGTGAGGTAGAAAATGAATTAGACTCACTCTGCTTGGACAAAGAGAAAAGAGTCAGAAGTGATAGATGAGAGTTGAAAGGGGGCCAAATTTAAACTTAAAAAGGCATGGCAAAGGGAGGGGATTTGAAGAAGAAGGACCTACTTAACCAAAGGTTCAAAATAGAATAGGCTGCTTGAGAGGTACTGAGTTCCCTCTTACTTGAAATCTTCAGTTATTGTCACTACATGAGCATTTATCAGACATGTTGTAGAAAGGGTTCTGCTTCAAGTATGAGTTGAAAAACAAAACAAAAGAAAACAACAACTCTCTGTTCCCAATTTGGCAACCCTGTGATTCAGAGATTCACATTAAATTATAAATGACAGTCTTGTAAATATGCTATTCCTGTAGCTGAAGCTATTAAAGCAGATTTAGCTACTTATTGGGATTCAGGAATGGATCAGGTTGAACACAATCGATTCTAAGATCCCTTTCAATTCCATTAGGCTATGATTCCTCTTGAGTAAGGTCATTACAGTATTTCATATTGCTTCAAGGTCCAAAATCAAATATAATAATATCCATGAAGCCTTCCCTTATTCTCCCTGCTGGAAGTTATTGTATTTCACTCTTGCGCTTCCTTTGGATGTCTTCTTTGGCCTTCTTACATTTCTACATTGCATTATATTCAGTTCTGCCCTTGTCTTATCAGTTTCCTCATTTCTAGTAGAACATGGGATTACTGAGGGCACAGACTGAATCATTTACATCTTTGTATCCCCAGCACAGTGACTTAGAAATTATATTTGAATTGTAAATGTTTGTTATACTGAATTGGAGTATGGGCATAATTTGATTCAAGGTCTTAAAGATGTCTAGGATTATGATTTCTCCATTTTTGACAATAATTTAGGTAAGAATGATTATATTCAAACTTTTTTTGGATGTCCCTTTCTGTCTATAAGTAATACCTCTTAGTTTGAGTGACTAAGTTCCAGTGTCTTCTGCCATGAGATCAAATCCAACCTTTCCTCATTGTAAGGGGTGATCCAAATTTATTTTAATGTGGTAAAAACAAAAATCTCCAGCACCTCCCATAAGTTGAACATTCTCATCCACTCTTCTCTTCTTCATTTCTTCTGCCTGTTACCCTACTCAAGTCCTGGTTTGGGCTTCTCTGATAATGCCCTTTACACCAAATCAGTCACAGTTTGAAAAGAAGTGAAGAAGTCTCTCCAAGTTGTTATGAAGTTTGCTTGCTCCTCATTTCTTATACCACAGTAGCATTCCATTACATTCATATGCTACAACATGTGTTTAGCAATTCCCCAATTGATGGCTATCTCCTTGACTTCCAAGTCTTTGCCACCACAAAAAGAACTGCTATAAATATTTTTGTATATATGGGTCTTTTTCCCACTCCTGTGATTTCTTTGGGATACAGCTTCAGAAGTGGTGTTGCTGTGTCAAAGGCTATGTAATTATTGATAGCATTTTGGGCATGGTCCTGAATTGCTCTCCAGAATGTTTGGATTAGTTGGCAACTCCACCAACAATGCATTACTGTTTCAATTTTACCACATCCTCTCCAGCGTTTATCATTATCCTGCTTTACCATCTTAGTCAATCTGACCAGTGAGATGTGGTACCTCAGAGTTGTTTTGATTTGCATTTCTCTAATCAATAGCTATTTAGAGCATTTTTGTATGCTCATAAATATCTTTAATTTCTTCCTCTGAAAACTATCTGTCCAGATGCTTTGTCCATTTGTCAATTGGGGAATGACTTGTAATCTTATAGATTTGACTCAATTCTCTGTATATTTTAGAAATGAAGCATTTAGAAGAAACACTGGCTATAAAAATTATTTCCCAGTTTCCCACTTCCCTCTTAATCTTGGTTACATTGACTATTTTTTACAAAACCTTTTCAATTTAATGTAATGAAAATTATCCATTTTGCATTTCATAATGCACTCTAACTCCATTTTGGTCAGAAAATCTTCCCTTCTCCATAAATCTGAGAGTAAACTATTCCTTGTTCACCCAGATAACTTACAGTATCAGCATTTATACCTTGATCATGGACCCATTTAGACTTGATTTTGGTATGTGGTGCAAGATACTGATCTATACCCAGTTTCTTCCGTACTGTTTTTCAGTTTTCACCATTCATTCAAATAGTGAGATCTTATTCCAGAAACCGGGGTCTTTGTGTTTATCAAATGGTATATTACTATAGTCACTGACTGCTATATCTCGTGTACTTCATCTATTCCTCTGATCCACAGCTCTTTTCCTAAGCCACTATCAATTAGTTTTCATGACTGCTGCTTTATAATACAGATTGAAATCTGGTATGGCTAGGCCTCCTTACCTAGCATTTCTTTTCATTAATTCCCTTCATATAATGGAACTTTTGTTCTTCCAGATGAATTTTGTTACTATTTTTTACAGCTCTATAAGATATTTTTGGTAGATTGATTGGTATGTCACTAAAGATGCAATTTAATTTAGGTAAAGTTGTCATTTATTATTATTATATTAGCTCAGCCTAGCCATGAGCAACTGATGTTTTTCCAATTATTTAGATCTGACGTTATTTGTATGAAAACCGTTTGGTAATTGTGTTCATATAGATCCTGGGTTCATTTTGGCAGATAAATTCCCAAATATTTTATAATGTCTGCAGTAATTTTAAATGGAATTTCTCTTTCTATTTCTTGCTGTTGGATTTCACTAGAAATATATAGGAATAGGTGACTATGTGGCAAAGTGAATAGAGCACCAAACCTGGAGTCTGGAGAACCTGAGTTCAAATCCAGCCTCAGACACTTGATGCACTTACTAGCCTTGTGACGTTGGGCAAGTCACTTAACCCCAATTGCCCGCTCCCCCCCCCCAAAAAAAAGGTAAAAAAAAGAGAAATATATAGGAATGCTCAGGATTTGTGTGGGTTTATTTTATATCCTGTAACTTTCCCAAACTTATTATCTCAAGTAGTTTTTTACTAGATTATCTAGGATTCTCTAAATATATCATTATATCATCTGCTGTAAAGCCAATCAGCAGTAGATTCCTGAGAGAATGCTACCATGAACACCTTTTAAGATTCACATTACACAGTATTTGTGAACACTCTGTTTATTCCATTACAAATCTAGATTCAGTACAATGTTCACAGTATCAACAACTCACAATATTATATACAATCTTCAGAACAAGGAGTCTCAATATTATATCCTATTATAGAAAGGAACAAGGAACAAGAGAAGAATCAGCTGGTTTCCCTAAGGGAGAAACCAACTTCACATTTTAAAGATTCAATCAATCCAGCTAAAGATTCAATCAATCAGTTAACAAAAGGAATGATCTAGTTTCCCTAAGAGGGAGTTGATTCAATCAACAGTTAACAATATACTGATCTTCCACTCATGGGCCAACCATTAACTTTAGTCTCCAAATAAAGTTCTTAGATAACCACACAAACCTTCCACCCCTTGATTTCCAACGAACCTCAGTTTAGTCCAAAGGGAGGCCTTTTCTTCATTTTGACTCTGGGTACTCTCTCTGATTCCCTGGATCCTCTTCCCTTGTCCCAGCCCCCTCCTGAGTCTGTCAAAAATCACCTAGAGTCGGGAGCAGAAAGCTGACAGGTTCTCATCCAGTTCTCAGGGATGAACAGCTCCCAGGTCCTTGTCCTCTGTAAACATCAGTTTCGTCCAAGGGGAAGCCTTTTTTTCATTTTGACTCTGTGTGGTCTCTCTGATTCCCTGGATCCTCTTCCCTGGTCCCAGCTCCCTCCTGAATCTGCAGACAATCACCTAGATTCAGGAGGTGAAAGCCACCAGGCTCTCATCCAGTCCTCAGAGATGAACAGTTCCCAGGTCCTTGTCCAGTCCTCAGGGCAATCCCTGGCACACACTGAAGTTCACTGGGTTCAGCATACCTCAAACCCTTCAGGACTTCTCTTGCCTGGAACTCAAGGATCAGCCAGGCCACCAGCAAACAAAGTCCCATCCTGTTCATGTCTTCAGTCAACTTTCAGATACTGGGAGAGGAACACTCTCCCTCTCTCCCTCCCAGCTGACTTCAGTCTCCATGAATCCTCCTTCACTGAGGAGCCAATTCCAAAACTTGTCTTGACTCTATAAAATTATTCCTTATAAGCACTGGCCTTCTCCCAAGTCCGCAGCGGAGTGTCTCCTCCAATAGCATTCTTCCAAGTCAACAGGGGAATTCACACCTTTTCACCAATGGACAGAATTCTATACTTAGCCCTAAGTTACTGATCTATTTAGCCCTAAGTATCTGATCTATTTAGCCCTAAGTATCTGACTACTTAGCCCTAAGTATCCTATCCACTTAGCCCTAAATATCCAACAAATTGATTGCCATTACATCTGCAAAGGGTGATGCTTCATCTCTTCTTTGCTTTATCAGATTTCTTCAATTTCTTTTAGTTCTATTATTGCTACTGCTAATATTTCCAGTACCAAGTTGAATAAGAGGAGTGATAATGGACATCCTTACTTTATCCCTGATCTTACTGGAAATGCTTCCAGGTTGTCCCCATTACATATACTACTTGCTTATGGTTTTAAATTGATGCTACTTTTTATTTGAAGGAAAACTCAATTTATTCCTATGCTTGCTAGTGTTTTTAATAGGAATGGGTGTTGTATTTTGTCAAAAACTTTGTCTGCATCTATTGAGATAATTATATGCTTTTTACTAGTTTTATTGTTGATATGATCAATTATACTGATAGTATTCTTAATATTTCCAAGTTCTTCATCTGGTCATGGGTTTCAGGTAAACCAATAATTTTCAAATTGTCTGTCCTGGATCTATTTTCCAGGTCAGTGGTTTTTTCAACGAGATATTTCACACTGCTTTCTATTTTTTCGTTTTTTTGTAACAGTTTAATAGTATCTCGGTTTCTCATAAAGTCATTAGCTTCCACTTGCTCCACTCTAATTCTGAAGGAATTATTCTCTTCAGAAAGCTTTTGAGACTCTTTCTCCATCTGGTAATTTCGACTTTTTAAGTCATTCTTCCCTTCATTGGCTTTCTGGGCCTCCTTTGTCATGTGAGCTAATTTGCCCTTTAAGGTATTGTTTTCTTCAGTCAGGTTGTTGACTTTCTTTCCATGACTTTCTC
>CM053599.1:156075859-156128774 GCA_028646575.1 Pseudocheirus occidentalis | reverse complement strand
GATGTGATGTGATGTGATATGATTAATATAATATAATATGATATAATATGATAAGATATGATGTAATATAATATAATATAATATAATATGATATGATATATGATATAATGTGATAGAATGTGATAAAATGTAACATAATATAACATAATGTAACATGATAAATATAATGTAATATAGTATAATATAGTTTAATACAATATAATATAATATAATATGATGTGATACAATATGATACACTACACTACGATTCGATACAATACGATACGCTATAACACGAAATAACATGACATAACACGACATAACATAAAATAACAATAAATATGATGTGGTATGACATGATATAATATGATATGATATGATATAATGTAATATAATATGATATAATATAATACTACAGTACAATACAATACAGTAAAATACAGTACAATACACTTCAGTACAATACAGCACAGTACAGTACAGTAGAATACAATACAATACAATATAAAAAATATAATATGATATAATACATGATATAATACATATATAATACATATATAATACATATATATATATGCACACATACATTTGTATTCTGTTCCCCTACCTCATAGTGAGAAAAGTTTTGTAAGTTACTATTATCATTTTCCATATTGACATGTAAATAGTTCAACTTTGATAAGTTCTTTATGCTTTCTTTTCCACATTTTCCTTCTCATGCTTCTTGTGTTTGAATGTCAAATTTTCTGTTCAGTTCTAATTTTTTCAGCAAGAATGCTTGAAAGTCCTCCACCTCACTGAGTGACCACATTTTCCCATGGAACATTATACCCGATTTTGCTGGGTAGGTGATTTTTAGTTTTAATCCTAGCTCCCTTGATCTCTGCAATATCATATTCCAGGCCCTTTGATCCCTCAATGTAGAAGCTGCCAGATCCTGGGTTATCCTAATTGTATTTCCGCACTATTCACATTTCTTCTCCTTGGCAGCCTGTAATCTTTTCTCCTTGATCTGGGATCTCCAGACCCTGGCTATAACATTTCTTGGAGTTTTCTTTTGGGAATCTTTTTGAAGAGGTGATCAGTGAATTCTTTCAAGTTCTATTTTGCCCTCTGGTTCTAAAATATCAGGGCAATTTTCCTTGAGAATTTCTTAAAGGATGCTTCCTAAGTTCTTTTTTTAATCATGTCTTTTTTAGGTAGTTCAATAATTTTTAAATTGTCTCTCCTGGATGTATTTTCCAGGTTAGTAGTTTTTCCAGAGACATTTCACATTGCCTTCTATTTTTTTTTCATTTGTTTGCATTTGTTTAATACTATCTTGATTTCTCATAAAATCATTTGTTTCCATTTGCTCCACTCTAATTCTGAAGTAATTATTCTCTTCAGAATGCTTTTGAGATTCTTTTTTCATCTGGCAAATTCGACTTCTTAAGTCATTCTTCTCCTCATTGGCTTTTTTGACCTCTTTTGCCATTTGAGCTAATCTGTTTCTTATGTGTTATTTTCTTCAATCAGGTTGTTGACTCTTTTCATGATTTTCTTGCATCATTCTCATTTCTCTTCCAAATTTTTCTTCTACTTCTCTTATTTGGTTTTCAAAATCCTTCTTAAGCTGATCTATGGCTTGTAAACAATCTTCATGTTTCTTGGAAGCTTTTGGTGTGTGATTTCTGACTGCATTGTCTTTCTCCCATTCCATGCTTTGATCCTTTTTATCCACAAAAAGGACCATAGAGTTCAGTTGCTGTCCTCACTTTGCTTCCTTTTCCCTCTCATGCTGTCAGTAAATTATTTGATTTTTTACCTCTGTGGATCTCTGCTTCCAGAGTGGAAAGCTGTGTCCCAAATCGCTGGGGTTGTCACAGCTACCAGAGCTATTAGGAGGCTGCTGCATCCACCACCAGCTTTGGCTCACTGAAAACACATCCTAGGCCCACCACTGAAGACCATGATCTGGATCTAGTCTGCTCAATGCAAGAGCACTTAGTGTCTGTATAATCACTTGGCCCTGCTGCAGGCTGTAGGCTGGGAGCTCTGAAGCATCTACCTGGAGGCCATAAGGGCCATTTCTGCTGCTTCCTTGCCCTGGGGACAGTTTGGCCGGCCTGCTTTTCTCCTTCAAATTTAGCTGAATTCCACTGACCTTTCACTTAGCCCTTATTTCTTCTGGCTTGATAAATCTTGAACATGCCACAGCTGCCGCTGATCCACTCTCCTGGATGCTACAACTGTGGCTCCTCCTGCACTGCACTGGGGCCAAGCTGTGATTTCAGGCTAGGCTGGTTTTGGCTCCCAGCCTGCTGCAATGAGCCCTTTGTGCCAAGCTGCCTTCAGCAAAAGATGTGTTTTCTGTATTTTTTTTGAGTTTTGGAACCCTACAATTTGTTTAGAGTCATATTTTATGGGTATTTGAGGTAGCTATGTGGGAGCTACGAAACCATGCTGCTTCTATGCCGCCATCTTGTCTCCACTCCCTCCTTCCTTCCTTTTTTGATCTAATAGAAAACAGATTCATATAGAATGAAAACACCTTACTTGATCACCACAAGTTGCTTCAGAAAGTCAATGCCACCCCTCCTCCCCTGAAAAAAATCTCAGATGTCCTTCTGCATTTCACCTTTAATCAGTCAATATTCAGACATTCTTTTCTGTGCTTTCAGCAGGAATCTCTATAATGACAAGGATCCTTTAGCAAGGAAGTGGACTGATTATTGCTGATTTTTCATTTATTTCATTAGGGAGGTTTTCTGTAAGCAGCTATGTTTCACCCAAAGATAATCTGGAAACAATCCAACAATGTGTAACCTATAAAGCCTCTAGTATCAGAATACCATAGGACCATGAATTTTGAAAAGTAATATCTGAAGTTAAAATTTTAAAAACAGCAACAAAAACAATTATACTTGCACCTGTGAACTTGGTAGGGTTTGGGGAGGGGTTGTAAATGTGTCAAGAGAGAGTCATTCACTAAAAGAAAAGAGCTAAAGCTGGAGAAGGAAGCAGTGAAATAAGAAAGACATTGGACAGAAAAATAGATATTTGGGTATTCTGAAATACTTTCCTTTTAAAAATCCTAATCCACAGTTTCATTGAGCTTTTGCAATATAAAAAACAAAGCTTAAATTAATTCCCCAATTCCCATTTTATTTTATTTTCTCATTTGCTTATTTTAGATAGCTCTAAAGAGTTTTGTAAATTATTCTTATCAGTTCCAATAGCATGTCAGGGAGGTAAGGGCACGAGAAGTATTACAATCTCTCATGTACAGATGGAAAAACTAAAGTACAGAAAACATAAGTGATTTGTCTGAGGTCACTCTGCGTTAGGGCCCAGGTTCATATCCCTTTAGTTACAGGTCAGAGTTCTAGACCATGATGTCTCTCTTCCTAGGGAAGCCTTTTGATTTTTTTTTCTTTTCTTCTTTTTCCTACTTCTTCTAGGCATGTGCCCAGAATGCCACACTGATCCATTGTGGTATATGAAAATCCAAAGGCTAAAAGGTAATGTTTGCTTCTGGTGATTCTGTGAATGTATCATTGTGATAATTCCTTTGAATAAAGAGACTGTATGATCACAGTCTCTTCTTGGTGTCATAAAATCCTTCAAATTCAATCTGATTTTTACAGATATTTGTAATTGTGTCAGGTTAAACAATTCATATTGCTCTTTATGTATACCTTTCTGTTTCAATTAATCTCCTAGGTTTTATAAATTAAAATCAGGAAAAAGTGATTTAAATTTTGATATTTATAATATAATTTTAACCTGTTTTCTGAATTTGTCTGGTTGGTAAGTTCAATAAAGATACACTGAGACTATCTGAAATGGACCTATTAAGTTCTTTTATTTGAGCATTTAAGCATACAAATAAATGGCAACAATTTCAGGGTCTGCAATTAGTGATCTAAATTGCTTGTATTTCCATTTCTCCTCATCTCCAAATATATATATATATATATATATATATATATATATATATATATATATATATATTGCTTTTTGGAGGGCAATTGGGGTTAAGTGAATTGCCCAAGGTCACACGGCTAGTAAGTGTGACAAGTATCTGAGACTGGATCTGAACTCAGATCCTCCTTACTCCAGGGCCAGTGCTCTATTCACTGTGCTCTAGCCACCCCTATCAGTATAATTCTTGTCAGTAGGAGCTAACCAGTATTACTAAGATGCCAACATGTCTCATCTACAGAGTTTTCTAGGTATATACAATGACCCCCTCCTTTTCAAAAATGTAGAAACTGAAATTCAGAGAGATTGTGAATTGAACAAAATAACATGGCATAGGACATACAGAGTTGGTATTTCAACCCCCCACCTTCTGATACCAAATCCTCTGCTCTTTACAAAGGATAAATGCTGATTATATCTTTTAGTTATAATTTTCTCCCATGAAATGTGGTCAGAAATAATTGATTATGGCCTACATTTTGGTATGATTTGTTGTTACTGTTAGCCTTTAGAAAGTTTGGTTAAAGGAGACTAGCAGACTTGTAACAAGGAGCCAGACCAAGTCTGACTGCGGAATGAAGGAATGAGAAAGCTTAAACACAGTAAAGGTTCCATTACTCAAGATAGTGTCTTAGGTTCATGGTTCTATCTTTGGCAGAAGAAAGAATGCTCTTAAGTTGGCCCTATCTGGGGTTATTTACATAGGAAGTGATATTCTCTGAATTTACTCAGAGAACAAATAACTGTTGGGTCCATTTTATAATCTTAGGATATCTCTGTTCTCTTGTGAGGAGCAAGTCCTAAGATAAGGGGAAATACCACTTTCAACCTTATGTGGTCTCTGGAGTTGATGACACAGGAAAAGGTGTTTTTAAAGTAAAGCAAAGCAGTCTGATTAATTTTGACTTTGATCTAAAATATGAAATTTAATGGTTATCATTACTTTATAGATCAAGACTTGGAGACTTTTTTATGGCAAACTGTTAATTTTGTTAAGCTGCATTAGTGTCAGGGTACAAGAATGGCATTTAACATACAATGTTGTTTCCAAAAGAATAATATAAATGCTAGCAAAATAGAGTTTGATGGTCTGTAAAATGAAATCATATTATAATGGAGAGTTGGATTAGGAGTCCAGGTTCCTGGGTTGTAATGTTAACCCTATGGTCTCTGATTTTCAGTTTTCTTACTTTATTTGACCATATGACATATAAAGTTAATTTTAGCTTTAACTGTATAACACTAATAATAATACTAAGAAAAAAACAGCAATAAAATCCTTGACCATGATTTGAGATAGATAAGTATAGTGGTTTTTTTTCCTTCTTCTTCCAGTAGGTAGGCAATGTATACCAGTACAGGAAAACAGTTGATGGATACCAGAAATTTGTCAAAAACCTAACGTTAGGTTTTTAGTTAGTGTATTGTTTTTTCAACTTTGATACTAAAATAACAAATTGGAAGTAAAATCCTCCTCTAAATAAAATATAGTTCCCATTCTTTGACATTGTTACAGAATCTCTCTCTCTCTCTCTCTCTCTCTCTCTCTCTCTCTCTCTCTCTCTCTCCCTCTCTCTCTCTCTCTGCCTCCCTCCCTCTCTCTCTCTCTCTCTCTCTCCCCCTTTCTGTCTCTGTCTCTCTCTGTCTCTCTCTGTCTCTCTCTCTCTCTGTCTCTCTCTGTCTCTTCCTCTCACACAGTTTCTGCAGAGAATGAATACAAACAATAATCCCTTTGTGCTTAAAGATATGATGACGAATTAAACATTATATGTTTTAAGACCAGTTTAATTTTGCATTTTATTCAGTTTTCATAGTGAAATATGAGATTATAAGATATAAACCTGCATTTTTATTTTTCTCTTTGAGTTTTTATTAAATAGGTAAAACTAATTTAAGATATCAAAAGAATTAGAAATTATATACATATAAACACTGTGTATAATTGTGTTTCTTAAGCTTTTTTCACCCTTTCAGCACAGTTCCTGAAAATGTGTTTTTAAGGGAGAAAAAAAAGTGCTTAACAAATATCATATTTTCTGCTTTTAGTACTAACTGAGGGAGGGAATAAGAATTATATAATACCTATTATGTGCTAATCACTAGGCTAATTGTATTTCTTTTTTTTTTTACAAATATTATCTCATTTGATTCTCAAAACAACCCTGAAAGCCAGATGCTATTATTACTCCAATTTAATAGCTGAGAAAACTCTGGCAAACAAAGGTTAGATGACTTGTCCAAGTATATCTGAAGTGGAATTTAAAATTAGGTTTTCATGACTCCAGGATCAGTGCTCTATCTTCTGTTTTACCAGCTGCTTCTGCTGGAATTCTTAGCATAATTTACCATTTCAGATTCCCTATTTCTGGATCAAAGCCCATTGATTTTAGTACTTGATCTCTACTAGTTTTCTTGACCAGTACATACATTGTTCTCTGAGCCAAATGAGTTATTTATAGTTTTTTCCCCTTCTTACTTAAAGTGACTGTTGCTTTTAATTATATAGAAAGGTGGTGATGTTGGACAGGAAGGTTTTGATCAGAAAATCAGAAATATACTTAATTAAGGGTAACTTTTTAAACCAACACTTTATCTTTTGCATCTTTGGCCTGGTTTCTTCAGCATCAATGACTCCCATAGGCTGCTCGTTCTATTTGCAAGGTTTGGTCAATCAGTTTTCAGAAGTAATAGCCCTCTTAGGATAACATTATTCTACTTTGCTATGTAAGCATCTACTAAGAACTTTAGTGGTAGTAAGCAATTACCAGGGTTCTTATGATGAACAATTTCATTTAAGCTTTTCTTTTAGGATGATGGGAAATGAATTCTTTTCAGCATCAAGATAGTGTCAAACACATTCTCAGTCTGCTTTGGACATTCTCTTGTTTTGATAAGAAATAATGCATTTATTCAAGGCATTTGTTTGCTTGAGCCAACTCAAAGCATTCTTTCAGTATATTGTATGGGACAATTCTATTTAATCTTCTATGTTGTTTTCATACTCAGATGTCCAAGGATCCCAACAACACACTCTCCTCCATCTAACTGTTCACTCACAGTGTAAAAACAGGTGTGCAAATAACATCCCAAGAACATTTCATATAGTCTCAAATAATTATGTTGATAGTTTTCTCAAAATAAGAAACCATAGTAAAATGGTTTGACAATAGATACTACTTTTGCAAAACTTCATTCAAAGAACAGATTTATTTTTCCCCTTGAAATTTTGACTGTGCCAACCAATCTAGACATCAGAACAAAGAGCATCTTTTCACCGTTGTAGCAATTTCAGACTGCACAAGGATGGGGTGGGGAAGACTGCAGGAGAGGGAAGAGATTGCTTTCTTCAATCAATCATCTAGCAAGTATTTATTAAGTGCCTATTACATGCCATTCTCTTTGCTAAGGGCTGGGGACACAAATACAATAAAAGAAACAATTTCTACTCAGTGACAAATCATTCTCAGTTGATTTCCTGAAAAGTTCAAAGGAGACTTTTTTTGTACTTAAAAGGTGTTGGTTACAATCTGGGCTTTACTGTTTACTGAAATGAAGACTTAAGGCAAATCACTGACCTGTCCTAACTCTGTCTCTGTTTCCTTATCTGTAAACTGAAGGTATTATACTCAATGACATCACAAGCGAATTTGCAGCTCTAAATCTTTGATCTTATGATACTGTGAACAAATCCTGTGATCTTCACAATGGAGGTTCTCCCTTCTTTGTAAAACTAGTTACATAAAAACCTGAATTCATTAAACATGTGAATTGGGGGAAGGGGGATTATTTGTATCATAAGCAGATAGTCAGCTTTGCAAAAGTTTCACTGCAGGGTAGCTTTAAATACCATTTCAAAATATGATTCCATTTTCCACAATGAAAAATGATTTCCATGTAGTTTTTCAGGGACAAATTAATTGTGGAAAGTGGATTACACTTGTAGTCTTGACACTGCCTTACCAAACTGTAGTTTGTTAATCCCTAGAAATATTCAAGCAGTGGTTGGGTGATCTCATTTCAGGGATGTTGCAGAGAGAATTATTCTATAAATGTTTGGACTATGTGACTTCTGTGTGGGACAGAGACCACTACCAAAAAATCAATAAAGAGACCTAAGTCTTTGAAAGAAGAAATTAGTTTGTTGCTTCCTCATGATAAAGGACACAACCCTTCATTGCCCTAATGGCGCTGGCCAGGGAAGTACAAATTGTTTCTGGAAAACAAGGTCCTTTTATAATCTACTGAGAGCCCCCCTTCCAGTTATACCATTGGCTGGATTTCAGGGGGAACAATCTATAGGAGTCAATCTTCCCTAGCAACAAAGAACAAAGGGCAAGAAAAGGTGGGAAGTTTGAGTAAACTGTGTTTCAATAATACAAAAACTATTAACCCTTTTGAAGAGGCTTCACTTCTGAGAAATCATCCCTCACACTTCTAAGGTTGTTTCTGATTTTTTGTATTGGGTGATTCTATGAATTTGTCACTTCAAATCTCCTTTTCCAAACACAATCCACCTTGGAAATTTCTAAGTAACTATGTAATGTACTTAACATTTTCCAGGGACAGGATGAGGAAGATAGATGATACAAAATAAGGAAGAGAGGGTATGACCCAGCATGGTTATGGTCCTAGATAAGGGGAAGTTTTATGGCATTCCAAATGGTTCAGGATGAGGGAGGAGTTTATTTGAGGATACTCTTAGGCTCAGGAGGCCCTCCCAAGGTATTGAAAAGGCACCACTTAATGTTATTTTTAACTCTTATAGAACCTCTGTGTCCACATCAAAAGTTTGATTCTTTTTTTTTCCTTGGTAGGGGGAGCTTTTATTTCTCTGTTGATTCTATTTTTGTTTCTTACTAAAGTAATCTTAACATTTAGAGCACATTATAATATTATAGAAAGTTACTGTTATGGTTATGTATCCTATTAATCCCTCTATCTTTCTATCATATCTAGAGATATAATAGAGTGAAAAAATGACCTGTGTTGGAGTCTTCCCAATTCCAATACTGCAGCTCAATCCAGTATGCAAATTAGAGGCTGAAATAATAAAAGATTATACTGTGATTACTGCCTCCTCTACACACACATGCACAATTTTTTAGGGGGACTTGGAGGGGGAGGAGTGGAGTTAAATGATTTCAAGGAACTCTGCAAAATATATATATGAATAATAAGTGGTTGGGAAGACTTGAGTTGAAATACTGCCTCACACAAAATTCTTAGAAGCTTGGTTTTCCCTGGGCAATTCACTGTACCTCTCTAAGTCACAGATCCCCCATCTGTTAAAATGGGGACAATAATATCACCTCCCTCAAATGTTTGCAATGAGGATCAAATAAAATATGATATATGCCTAATTTGTTGTTGTTTAGGTTGCTTCTGGCTCCTTGTGACCCCATTTGGGTTTTCTTGGAAGAGATAATGGAGTGTTTTGCTATTTTCCTAGCTTATTTTACAGAGGAGAAAATGGAGGCAAACAAGCTCAGACTTTAACTCAAGAAAATGAGTCTTCCTGACTCCAGGTCCAGACAATAATCTATTGTACAACCTATCTACACCAGTATATGTAAAACGCTTTGCAAATCTTAAGACACTATATAAATGTTAGCTGTTGTTGCTGCTTTTTTGTTGTTATTATCCTTATTTTAATACCTGTGGTGCTTAGTGGCTTATTAAAGATTGGTATGAGCATCTATACCATTGATAGGTCTCTAGACATGGTAGAGGTAGTCCAGAGACTCTAGGTTCATATGGTATCTTTAATTTACATGAATTATGTGGCCTTGTTAAAAATCTTTTTACTTCTCTGGGCTTAAGTTTCCTTAACTGTACAATAGGAATAAAGATGCCTGTTATTCTCACAGGATTGTTGGCTAGCTCAAATAAGATAATGTAGGTAAAGTATTTGGATGACTTAAAGTATACTCAAAGCTACAGTCTTGAACAGAACTCTGCTAAGATCTTAACAAATGTTTATTAGTTAGATTGAATTGACTGTTGAAAATCACGATTCCTACATGAGCTTAATTCAATTTGTGGTAAGAAATTATTATTAATCAAACGCAGGAATATAGATGTTTCCCTATGTGGTCCATGATGCCATTTTGTTCTTTACCCCATTTGTATACCAAATATAAATCAGGAAATTTTATTCAGATATTTTGCTTTCAGTATACTGAAAGCAATACTGAAATAAGTTCAACCTACATGTTCATATATTTACAAAAGCAGCTCTAGATGTCATTACACTAAAAATGATCAAAGAAAAATGAAAACTCTATATAACCCTTACTCTTCCTCATGTCATACATGCTCCATATTTTTACTGTCTACAATTTTTAAAGAAATTTTTTACTTTGCATTTAGGCTTGGAAAAAAATACTAGAAGGAACTTCTCATTTGTTATTAAGTCTTTCATGTTTTGCCCTTCCTAAATTTAAGAACGCTACCAAAATGGGTCATGAAGAGTCAGACATGACTGAAAATTACTATACAAAACAAGAACACATTAAAATTGCATAATTTAGTAATTGGCTTCCTTGGATTCTAAATTATAGATAAGAGAAACCCAGTCTGTCCTAAATGGAATCACATAAGTGTGCACACCACTAAGTTATGGACATTTAGATATGAAAAAAGATAATATTTTCTAACCATTTTACAGATAAGGAAACAAGTCCATGAAACTAAAGTGTTTTTTTTTTTTACCACAGATGGTTATATGAGTTTGGGGAAGAGAATTGGAACCCAGATATTATCATAAATATAAAGCTGAAAGGGATTTTAGAGACCATCAAGTCCAACTCCCTTATTATTATTACACTGTTTAAATCCAACTTTATGTGATTAAGGGTTGTTTGTACTAAGACATGTCACCTTGACCCAAGTAACTTTCTAGGAATGCTGGAGATGGATACAAGGAAATTTTTGTTAAGAAATCTTTTTTATTATCATTAATTACCAGCCTAACATTGCAAAAATTCTCAGTGATTCTTAAATCTCAATATTCTTAATAAAGGGCTTTTCCATATTTCTCCTCTTCCTTGGTATAAAATTTTATGAAACAAAAGCCAAGAACTGTGTACATCTTGCTGCCACATGTTGAATGCTCCTGTGATGGGTATGACTGCACAAGATCCAGTCACTGTCTAGGCCCAGAAAGACTTTTGTTCATAAACTGCCTGTTCACAAAGTAAGTCCACTACTTGATGGGTTTGTAGCTCTAAGGATCAAAAACCTTCTCACAAAGCCTTCACCCAGTTTCATGCCTCAGCTGCTGTAAGTAGGCCCTCATCAGTTCATCTTCTTGTTTATTTTCAGGTTTGGCATAAATTGCATTAAGAGGGAAACCTAGCTTTTTAAGAATTTGAAAATTACTGATTCCCAAAGTATGCATTTCTTTCCTTCTTTGGCTTTTTGAGTTGCATTTCTGGAGTTTCTTTAAGTATTAAGAAATGTTAAGAGTTCTGTAGATCAATGTCCTATCAGCTTCATTCTTAATTGCATAGTTTTTGAAGAAGACATTGGACTTGAAAAAATAGCTTCATCCACAATATCCATGTCTTTTGTTTCTCTTGAGGCTGGTCATTTACATTGACTCCTTTTTTTTCTTTTTGCTTTTTTTTTGGAGGGCAGTTGGGGTTAAGTGACTTGACCAAGGTCACATGGCTAGATTTTTGTGTTAAGTATCTGAGGCTGGATTTGAACTCAGGTCCTCCTGACTCCAGGGCCGGTGCTCTATTCACTGCGCCACCTATCTGCTCCTACATTGACTCCTAATGAATAATAGTGTCATGCTTCCAATCAGTTTGGTGTCAGGGTCCATGAGAAAGAAGTGATATGCTAGCATCATGGCAGCCAGGCCTGGGCTTCAGGTAAGTAGAAGGTTCCTGTCAGAGATTCTGGTATTTCCCTGGACACAAGGAATTTTGACTACCCACAGTCCTGGATCTACCTAAACTAATCTTATTTTGGGTCTCCACACCCAGATCTTGTTTTGGGTGTATCCAAGCTTGTGTTTTGGGTTCCCTTTGTACTTTGATTTTACTCAAATGCTATTGAATATTTATATTTATTTATATTCATCTCAATCTGACTTGCTTTCAAGTTGCCCTTGAAATTGCTCATCAAAATTGCTTAACTTTGTACATGTGGTTTATATGTGTTATTGATTAGTCCTCCTTCATTAAGACTGTTGCCATGATTAGAATGGTGTCTTGACTTCCACATAAAGTGAGTCAGAGCTGTGCATAGTCATCAATGTCACTCTCTCCTTCATATTCAACACAGACCAGTAGTAGAACAAAAGTCAAGATGACTGGAGATTACTCAGGATGCAGTGGATGTCCTTGATCTTTTGAAATTAAGTTTTTCCCATGCCTTCAGTTTATCTGAGGCACCATCCCTTCAATAGCTAGGGCTAGGTAAGAATTAAGATAAAAGCTGAGGTAATTTACTATTACAAAATTCAATCTGAGAAGGGAAGACCTTTAAAGTTTCTGGCCAGAATAGAAAAAAAATGCTATTTACACTCAATAAAAACTAAAACAATGAGCCATAGAAGCTTAGGCTAGGAGCTATTATATTTATCATTGTCTAAAATCAGGGGTAGGGAATCCGGGGCTTCTAGGACCTTCTAGGTCCTTGGATGAGGCCATTTGACTGAATCCAAGGTTTTCAGGACAAATACTTTTATTAAGTGGATTTGTTCTGTGAAGTTTGAATTCTGTCAGAAAGTCACACTTGAGGAACTACAGGGCCACATGTAGCCTTGAGGCTAAAGGGGTTCCCCACCCCTGGGCTCCAAAAGCTATATTGGACTTGAGTGTCCTATCCCTTCTTTTGAGCTAGTTCTTCTTTGTCAAATGATGTAATTCATTTCTTTCTAAAATGATTTTAGATTTTTGGGTTTCTTCTCACCAAAACAATCACAAAGTGATTAAGTGACTTATTTGGGTTTCATAGTTGACAGGTATTTGAGGCAGGATAAACATTCAGGACTTCTAAGTTCAGTGTTCTATTTGCTATGCCTAACTGCCTTTGAACCCTAATGTAGATGTCTTTTTTACATTTTGACAGCCTAACTATTTGTTTTACATACTACTTTGAGAGTTCAAATTCAAAGATAACTAGAACTTGATAATCACCAAGGATAGTATAAATTGGAACAGAAGCTTTCTATGAAAAATGTCTTCCTGTCAATAAATTATTTATTACCAAATGTCATTGTTTCTTGATCTTATTACTATTTTCCCTCCCTCCTGATCCTCCTGTCACAGATACTTCCTCTTTGGCTTATGTTTCTTGCCCATGAAACTGCACATACTCTCTAAAGCTGTACAAGGTGCCGGGAACTTTTTAAAGAGAGAATATAGATATTTCACTGTTTTATTGTACAGATCAAACACTGATACAGTATAATTCACTTATCTTAGAGATGAGGAAATAAGGAATAAGAGGTCAACTAAGTTATGCTAGTAAAAAAAATTAGTAAAATTTGTGTGCTCTCTGCTCATTTTAATTAGTTCAACTCTTGTCAGAAGTACTTAACCCTAATCTCTACATCTTACTTTGCAAAATACCCAATAATCAGATGAAATGAGCTTTGGTCACTTTTATATTGCAATACTTCAATGGCTCCATGATTTCATTAATGTGCATACATCCTCAACAGGTATTGATCACAGCCTAACCATATCTTCATAGCCTATATGACTCTTATCAGTGTGCTCTCATGAATCCTTTAGAGGAGATCCACCCAACTCTTGGAGGTTTTTGATGTGGAAATAAAGGTGCCCTAAGGGATAATATTAAGGGTTGCTTTTCTAGTAGAAATGATCTGGATAAAGGGGTTAAAATAATAAGGGTTGCTTTTCCAGAACTTTGTGAAGTCCCTAGTATATTCTCTAAACTGAAAGTGCCCTGAAGTCTCTTCCCTTATCTTGAAATATCATAACACTTTCCCCTGTCCTGGACTATGAAATTCCTTGTCTACCCCCATCCTAGGTCATAAAATTTTCCCACTCCCTTCTCTTGTGTCATCCATCTTCCTCATTCTATCCCTAAATATCCAACTCCCATTAGAAACCCTAAAAGTCACTATTTCATCCTATAGAATGTGCTTCATTATGGCTATATAAGTCTTATCCTTGTCCTATATCAATGCCTTCATTTAGCTCCTGGCTAAGTCTCAGGCCTGTATACTTCTGCATCAATAAAGCTCCCATTGTTTAAAGAGATGGTCTGTTTGAATTCTTTAAACAAATGACCCAGATATCCCAACTCTGACTCCATCAGTCTTGATCTACAGCTCTACACATATTATAGTGACCAATTCAACACATGGACTTTAAATCTTTTGTTCTTGCTATATGGTTAGATATATTCATTTACTGGTCAAATATTTCTGGTGACCTAATTTATTTTCTCTTAAGAAAATCATCACTAGTAACATATGGTAGCCTATTCATCCTCAGTATATACTTCACTATAGCTCTCTCATCTGAACTTTAATTCTTCAGAGACTACTGATTATTCACAAGTATTCCATGTTCCATAACCATGTAATATCAATAAAAGGATATCATTGTTTAAAATATTGACCTTTATTTCAGGGAGCAACTTGGAGTCACTGAAAGCAAAGTAAATTTAACTTGTGCAATTCATATGAAATCAATTTTGGGAAGGCTGCTGCCACTTCACTGTGTTTCTCTAAAATAAATGGATTGCAGATCATTTCCACAATTTACTTTCTGGGATTACACTCAATGATTTCCCAGCAAAATCCATAGTGTTCAACCTTAATCAGTACTTTCATTTTCCAGAAATTCAATGTTTCTGGACTATGAGATAAATATTACTAAGTGTATATCATATTCTGTACTGTATACTAAGTGGGGAATGACTACATTTTCACCTTTGGTGGACATCTTTCTAGGTAATTTTCTGGATATTTTGTTTATCTCTTAACTCTGTACATTTGTTGATTATATGTAGATATAGCTAGATGTACGTATGCATGTATAAATATACAAAGAATCATATGCCCTAGATATTTTTCTTTAGAAAAGAAAAAAAAAACAGGATAGCTACTTACATAAAATTAAAAAAACTCATTACTTAGTATATGTGGGCTAAAACTGCATCCACACTTATGAAAAAAAAAAGAGAAATAGAAGTTATTTTCTATTTTTCTGCTTGTTCTCTCCTAAACATGGAAATCTAAATACATATCACATGTACCAGGAAGTTTAATATAATGGATGTTAAAGCAAAGGATGGCTAATGAATCTCATTGTTGTAGAGGAAAAGTATATTAGCAAAGAGATAAAAACGAGACAACAGAATAGGAAGAAAACGATCAGTAACTGTATTTTAGTTGTTTTGTATAAGGTGTCCTAGCAAGTGTATTTAACAACAGAAATGCCATTATTTAATAAGCAGAGAACATGATATCAAAAGCCCTCCCAGATAACTTTCCTAATCTGTCCATACATTCATCCATCCTACTTACAAGTGTTCAGTTTACCAAGACAAGATAATAGATTAAATGAAAGTGACCTATTTCTTCTTTTCTAACCCATTTAATATGATATAGATCCTTATTCCCAATCACCCATAAGAGTCTATATGCAATGATTTCTTGATGAATGAGTCTGTCCTGGAGTGACCTAATTTCAAGACTGTTGTTTCTAAACCCCTTTGAGAAAAGTCTAAGAATCTGACCTACTATATTTAAATGGAGTTTCGGGGTACAAGTCCTGGTTCCACAAGTGTACAGTAATAGAAGCTGTACAGTATATGTGGTCACACATCAAAGTCCCCATTGTCATCGAGTGCATCCCTGGTCATTGGCAGTTTTCTTGACTTTTGTCTTGCTACTTAATTTCAGTGACTCTGGAACAGATAATTAGGCTAATGACTTTCTGAGATTCTGCCTCCCATAAATCCAATTTTTGTACAAGACAAGATGTCACCCATGATATCATTGAGCCTTTTGAAAATTAAGGACAAACAATAGTACTGCAATAAAATCTAGATCCATTCCCCTCCCTTGATATTAAGGTTCCATTTATCTAAATCCTGTGCTCCCCCCTCCTTTTTTTAAATACCTGGACTTATTTTTTCATCAATATTTTGAATGCCTGGTAAGAAAATTTCCTCTATCAAATGCAGGTTATAGCCTGCTCTGAAAAATAGTCTTCTAGAGTTGTCTGAAAGCTTAAGTGATTTGCATCGAGTAACAAATAAAGCAAACAAACATTTATCATGCACTTTAATAAATGGTCACTGTGCTAAGAACTGGGAATACAACTACAAACAGAAAGATAGCTCCTCCTCTCAAAGAACTTTCATTCTGAGGGGAGAAGACCACGTGCAAAAGACTAGTACTTAGACAAGGACATGGTAGATAAAGTCTAGAGAGTCAGGAAGACATTATCCTTAAAGAGGACCTTCTTGGAGGAACTAAACAATCAGGGGCAGAGTCTACAAGGGTGGAGGTTTATGTGTCATGGTAGAGATTATCTATAAAGTTGAGTGCAGCCTGGAGAAGAATGAAGTGGAATTTCAATATAGGTCTTCCCAACTTTGAGGGAGTTTTCTCATCTCTATCCATTCCCTGTACCATACTGCCTCTTCATATTATCCCTGTGACCTCAATAATTGCCAATTTTTTTTTGCACACAGTAGGCTCTCTTTGAAAAACAGATCAAGTTAATGGCATCAAATTATAACAACAATAATAACAAGTTACATTCATGCAGTGATGCAAGGTTTACAAAATGCTTTACATATATTATCTCATTTGACCTTCCCAAAAAGCAAATTATTAAATTATAAGAATTTTTAACTGTGTCACAGACCAAAAAAAAGATTTGATTTCTTACCATTATGTATTCTAGTTTATATATTATCATATAATTATCTTTAGTAAAGTTTTTTTTCATTGATGATTTGACATCTCAGCCACATTTCCTGCATTTAGTACTCTCCACTAAACCTCATCTCTGATGCTTCATTTTGGATAGAGGTAACATTCATTTCTCAAAGACTTTGCCTCTTCCTCAGATCACAAACTGAAAAAAAAACAGAGTGTCACATTGATAGACTCAGTTATTACAACAATAACAGCAGCTAGCATTTATTAAGCACTAAGGTTTACAAAACAGTTTTAGAAATATTATTTTATTTTATTCTGAGAAGAATCCTGGGAGATAGGTGGTATTATTATTTTCCCCATTTTACAGATGAGGAAACAGAAGCACAGAAAGATTAAGTGACTTGCCCAGGACCAAAAAGATCAAAGAGTAAATGTCTAAGGATGGAATTAAACCCAGTAACTTTTTAACTGCAAATCTAATGCTCTATACTCTTAGAGATCCAGCTGCCTTTATTTGAGGTCCACTTAAGCTAAATTTGAAAGGCACTTCACCAAACAATTGTGTTCCACATAGTAGATTTTTTCAGTCATTGCTGCTCATGAAGACAGTCTTCTCACAGGCTTCTATGATACAATTAAGTGGTACAAGTACACAGACCTCTCAACTGAGAGTCAAGAAAACTTGAGTTTGAATCTTCTCACAGATACTTACCGTGTGACCCCGGGCAAGCCACTTAGCCTTGTGATATGAGTATCCCCATGCGTAGAATAAGGATAATAATAGCACTTATCACAAAAGTTTTTTGTGAGTATCATCTGCAATGACATATGAAATGTAACCTTTGAACTCTGGGCCCAGTTCAGACTTGCTTAGCTTCTTCTTATGGAGACAGTAAATTTAAGATCTGAAACTGGTTATCAAGGGGTCACTTACTCTAGGGACTCCAGTGGTATGCATTGTATACAAGGAGATGAGGTCATTTATACTCGTCCCATTATATTTTATTTTTACATTATAGTTGGGGTCTCTTTCTTCTTTGTCTAATGTTCCACTCCCCTTGAGATCAAGAGATTGAGGGACACATAATGAAAGAGAGAGAATCTGGGCGGGGTGGATGAGGAAATGAAGGTCAACAGGTTAAATAGTTTGTTTAAGGATATACTGAGGTTTTGAACACTATCTACTCAGATTCCAAACCCAGCCATCTCCCCATGGTGCTATGCATATGTGGGTAGACTTATATCCCTGGGCTAATTGAAGATGGCTTTTCTTTCTTATTAATTTTTCCTAATAGCCTGCCCCAAGGCCAATTTTTCACCTCTCCATTTTCCCATTCATTGCTCTCAGGCACTCAGTCAATTAATAAATCACAAAGCATTTATTTAGTACTTATTATGTAACAGGCACTATACTAAACATTGTGGTTACAAAGAAAGGCAAAAAATAATCCCCACATTCAAAGAACTCACAATGTAATAGCGGGAAGCAATATGCAAAAAGGGGAGAGAGTGGGACAATTGGAGTTAAATGATTTGCCAAGGTCATACAGCTAGTAAGTGTTAAAAGTGTCTAAGGCTGGATTTGAACTCAGGTCCTCCTGACTCCAAGGCTGGTGCTCTATTCATTGAGTCACCTAGCTGCCCCCTCAGAAGAGATATCTTGCAGAAGGTAAGACATTATCTAAGACTTGAAGGAAGCCATGGAATCCAGGAGGTGAAGATGAAAAGGGAGAGAGAGGGAGTTCTAGGAATAAGAGAGGAAGAAGAGGCATCATATATGAGGAACCAGAAGGAGGCAAGTCTCGCTTGTTCACAGAGTCTGTGGGTAAGTATAACGTATAAAGCTATGAAGGTATCCAGTTATGGAGGGATTTATAAGTGAAATAGCATTTTATATTCAATCTTGGAAACAATAAGGAGACACTAGAGTTAATTGAATACAGTTATGATGTTGTCAGACTTGAACTTTAGAAAAATAAATTTAATAGCCGAATAGAGGATTGGCTGGAATGGAGAGAAACTTGAGGAGGTCTTCACCAGTGTGGTGGTGCATCAGAGGATAGGTGACATGTATGCCATGTACCTCCTACAAACGTAGAAATGATAGGCTTTGGAAATTCATTAGATATGGGATGAGGTTAGAGAGAATGAAGAATTGAGAAGGTAGTATGAAAGATAGTGATACATTCCACTGAAAGAGGGGAGTTAAGAATGGTTCCCAATGGAGGGAAGACAAAGGCAGGAGTAAAACAGATGAATGATGAAAAATGCTAACAAGAGTCAAAGAACAGTTTGACAATTCCCACTTCAGAGAACTTAGACAAAGGATGGAACTCTCCCGAGCCAAGGTCAAGAGGATGGATTACAATGGCCAGTAGAAAAGGCTTGTGGTGGAGTTCTCTAGTCCCAAGCATGATTTGTCCAGTCTAAATCAATATAATTTTTCCTCATAATGTCCTTGTCTGCTCTACTCTTTAGATGTGGTAAGTTTCTACCTACTTGGACATAGTATGGTGCCTGTGGGCCAACTAGTTGCTAATCTCTGAAGTATGAGTAGAGGGCAACAAATAGTAAAGAAGCAAAATTTGGCAGCCCCCACAGATAACAGTTTAGAGGTCAAGGAGCCATAAATTGTTGAGGTTTAAGGCTTAAGGGTGCATGATACCCCAAAATACCGACACGGCAGATCCTGCCAAATACATTCAACTCAAGTCTTCTCCCAGCCAAAATAAAGCAAAGTTTATTAAAGGTTCACCATAATGGGTAGTCTGTTAAGGAGTCTTGGTATATGTGACACTTGCATTAGACAAGCAGGCCAGAAAAAACCTGACACAGAGTGAGTCTGCGCTAGATAATTCATGGCTACCTCATGGAGGTAAGATGGAACTTATATGCAGAAAGGTTGTGGGAGGAATCTAGGGATGGTCTAGAGCAGTGGTTCTCAACTTTCCTCATGCCACAACCCTTTAATACTCATATGACGGCATATCTGGGCATATCTATATGTGGTTGGACCTGCCTGGAGATAGAGTAGCGGTGTCTAAGTTCCTAAGACCACTGGAAATATGTGTTTTCTGATGGTCTTAGGTGATCCCTGTGAAAGGGTCATTTGATCCCCAAAGGGGTCACTACCCACAGGTTGAAAACCACTGGTCTAGAGGAGGAGTTTTGGGAGGATTTTCAGGTTGAATTAAATGAGGTCAGACTCCAGTAATGAGTGATTAAGGGTGGGAAATAGCTGGAGGCCACCTGGAGATGACAGACAATGGAGGGCTAGGCTAGGTTAAGGGCAATGAATTTGGGCCTAGAGATTTTAGGGGGATCAAGGCTGGGGGGTAGCTGGACAGTGAAGGACTAGGCTAGTAACAGAGATTTGGGTTGAGGTGTAATGAAAGACTTATGGCCTCAGGCAAATGCCTCATGTGGGAAGATTCTAGGAGGGCTCAAGGGGGTTCCCACAGGCTGCAAATCATCAGCATTAGTAGTAAGAGTCTGTTCCAGTCTCATATCCTAAGAAGAACTGAGGTTTGCCACCCCAACCACCTAAATTATGTGGTGACTGGAAGATAATAGGAAGAAGTATTGGCAGCAATATCACCTCTTTATTCTTCAGCAAAACCCACGCTTATTTTGGCCTTCCTTCATTATAGACAATTTAGTAAATTCTAATTTTTTTAGATAAGAGTAGAAAACAGTATGTATCCTTAGAAAGCTATAGTGTGAAGGGTGAAAAAACCCATTCAAACTTCAATCAAGAACAAAATTTAATCATGTTTCTCAGAATCAAAACAGGAAATTTTTATTCTCTTCCCCTATGGGAAGACACCTCCAATGAGCCAGAACTCTCCTCCAATGATAAGGAACAAAGAAGCCTGCCACTCTCTCTCAGTAGATGGGAGGCAGGGTTACAAAGAATAAGGAAATTGGGATAGCCAATCCAGATGTATCTATCCTTATTTGGCAAACACCAAAGTGAAGATGTCACCAAATTGCTGGGGGTTTTGTAGCTCCTGGGGCCTTTAGGAAGCTACCGTCTCTGCATCCCCCACAAGCTTAGGTTCACTGGTCACACACCTCAGGACCACCACCCAAGACCATGATTCTGATCCAGGCAGTTTAAGACAAGAGGACTTAGTTTCTGAATAATCACTTGGTCCCGCTGCAGTCTGCAGGCCACAAGCTCTGAAGCAGCCACATAGAAGTGGCTTCAGGGCCACCACTTCTGCTGCTCTCTTGCCCTGGTGAGAATTGGCTAGACATGCTTATCTCCCGCAAATTTAGCCAAGTTCCACTGACCTTACACTTTCTCCTTGGTTCTTATCGGTTGATAATTTTGGAAACTGCCACAGCTGCCAGTGATCCACTCTCCCCAATGTTCCAGCAGACGCTTGTCCAGGCCCCCCTGGGTCAAAGCTACAGATTCAGGGCCAGCTGGTTTTGGATCCCAGAAATATGAGGTGAGCCCTTCCAATCCACCTTCCAGGCTGTCTTCAGAGGGAGATGTGTTTTTTTTTTTGTAATTTTGAGGGTTCTGGAGCTCTAAAATTTATTTAGAGTCATATTTTATAGATATTTGGAGTGGTAATGGGGGAGCTGTGGAGTTCTCCTGCCGCTACTCTGCCATCTTGACTCTGCTCCCTATGTGGTCATTTTAGTGATAAGTTGTTGTGAATGCTGTATTTTGATTTGGTATAACAAGTTGTAAAATTGTGAATATTGTACCTTGATTTTCTGTGAATGATTTTCTCTGATTTGTTACTAAATAAATAAAATGTTCACTATACTATGTAATCAGAACCTTGAAATCTGTTCACATCAACATTCTTCTGGAAAGCTGCTTCTGTGTGTGACATCACATTGCTTTCTGGCAGAAAAAAAACCAGAAGTGAATAGAAAATTTGACATTCAAAGAGAAGAAGCATGAGAAGGTAAACATGGAAAAGAAATCATAGGAATTTATCAAAGTTGAACTATTTACATGCCAACATGGAATAATGACAATTGTAACTTATATAACTTCTCAGTGTGAGGGGATATATGAAGGGAATATAAATGTATATGTATGTATACATACACATATGTCTATATAGGAGTATATATATTTCTCTGTGTGTGTGCATACATATACATATCTGAGTGTTTGTATATATGTGTACAGGTATACATAGACAGAGGGCACAGGATCAATTGAATAGGATGGAATGATATTTCTAAAGGTGGAATTGAGAGGTGGGAGACAAACAGAATGAGAGCAGACAGGGAAAGACAGAATGGGGTTAATCATTTCATGTAGAAAAGGCAATGGATAACTGTTAAAATTGAGGGGAAGAACAGGAAGGCAAAAAGGGAATGCATTAACCTTACTCTCATTTTATTTGGGTTAGGGAAGGAATGACATACGCTCTAAATTGGGTACCTTGCCTTACAGGGGAGTAGGGGAGATGGGGATGAGAGGGAGGATGATGGTGGGGAGTACACAGTGGGGTGGAGGGTTGTTAGAAATACACACTCATGTAAAGAGACATGAAGAAAGTAGAAAATGGAATGGGGGGGATTGGGATAGGAATGACGGAAATATAGTCAGTCTTTCACAATATGGCCATTGTGAAGATGTTCTGCGTAACTACCCATGTACAGCATGTATTGAATTGCTTGTCTTTCTAGTGGGGGTGTGTGATAAGGGAGGAAGGAAAAGAATCTATAATTTAAAGTTCAATAATCAAATGTTAAATATATAAATATATGTGCATGTATATATTATTATTATTATTATCATTACTCTTATTATTAATTACATACAACTGGGAATTAAGCTATACAGGCACTGGGGTAGGGATATCTATCTTGCCCTGCCAGAAAGTCAGAGGGTTGAGGGGAAGGACATCAGAGAGAACAGATTGGGGGAGTGGGTATACAGTGGGATGGCTGTTTTGGGGTGGTTGGTAGGGGAAAGATGGGGAGAAAATTTGTAACTCAAAATCTCATGTAAATGAATGTTGTAAACTAAAAATAAAAAATTTAATTAAGAAAAAATCAATGCACAGAAGAAAACAGAAAGAAATTTTAAAAGGAACACAAGTAGGGCAGACACAAAATTAATGTGCTGAACTTATATACATATGTATATGCTTTAAAGAAAGTAGTATGTATTAGAAATCTTTTATTTTACATACTACTTATTCTATTTTGCATATGGAATTTTTCATTTTTGATGTTTGCTAATTTCAAATTTATAAAAGAAAAAAATTACGTTGTATTCAAATGACAAGTTCCACATAATTTAGCTATTTTTATAATGATTTCATTAATAATAACAAAGATTCTGAGGGAACAAAATAAAATCTAGCTATGTGCTTCCAAAACATGTTGCCTGAAGATGGGATGATACATATAATAGAGTTGTTTTGCAAACCTAAATGGGCTCAGTAAAAGTATAAAAATCATCCTTCTTGTGTAGAAGGCTCAGCACATATACAGAATTACCTTTTTCAACACAAGTTTTTGAGTCTAAGAAATATTTCTGGATCCTTTAATACCAATTAATGACTGTAAAAAATTTAAATAAAGAGTTTTCTTCATTAATAGTTTTAAAATTTGATCATATTTGTTGAATAAAATTTATTGAATTGAGGGAGAAAGAATGGACAAAATATTGATGTGGAATTATAGTGAAATAACTGAAAAATTATCATACTTTATGTAGTTAATTGCTAATAATTAAGTTAATCCTATTGTTATAAAATAAATTAAGCATTCCATTACTAGAAAAGAAAAATAAATAAAATGACCACATAGCTTTCACCATAGTGGTCACATAGTTTTGAACAAAGTACAATCATTTAGTCTGTCAGTCACTTAGTAACTCAATCATTCAATCAACTCAATTATTCAGTCATTCTTAAGGAGCCTTGCCTCCTTAAAGGTCACAAACTCAATAGTCAAAGTTGTCCATTCATGGGGCACTCTAAGTTACAAATCAGTCACTATTCAGTCATCATTCACTATTCAATCATCAGAAAATACAAAGGTCGGTGGCATAGAAGCAGCTGCGTCCCAGAGCTCCCACACAGCCACCCTAAACACCCATAAAAATATGATGCTGGACAAATTCTAGGACTCTCAAACTCAAAACATACAGAAAACCCATCTCTCAGGGAAGACAGATCGACAGCAGGGGATCACCGTGGGGCAGGACACAAATGGAGGCCCATCCTGAAACCGAAAACCATGGCCTGGGGCAGTAGGAAGGAGTCTTAACTCACTGCAACCAGTCTACAGGAGAGAAGTTACCTCCAGCAACTACACATCTATCAAGGCCTGAAAAACAGGGATTAAAGAAAGGTGTGAAAAATAGGGATTAAAGAAAGGGAGCTAGGCAGGACAGGCTCATCCCACAGGCCTGCAGGCCGGGAGCTGTGACCAGACCAGCCTAAAGTCACCATATGGCCAGGCTCTAGGGCGGCCAGGAGGAGCCAAGTCTCCCAAGCTACAGGGTGAGTCTACTACAGAGAAGATCTAAAGCACCTGAGGGAATCTCCACATGCAGCAAACAAGGATGAGAGAAGGTCAGTGAAAGTGAAAGTGAAACTTTGAAACTTAATTTGGGGGAGGAAAAGCAGTTTGGCCAATCTTCCCCCAGGGCAAGGAAGCAGTGGGGGAAGGGAATTGCTGGAATCCACAGCGACCCCACTGGGCTGCTTCAGAGCCCCTGGCCTTACGACTCTGCAGGGAGGCTGAACTGATTGATCAGGGCCAAGTGCTCTTGCGTTGAGGGGCCTGGATTCAGATAGTGGTCTTGGGTGGTGGTCCTGGAGTGCACTTTCAGCAAGCCAAAGCTGGGGGCTGGAGGCGGGGAGCTACAACACTCCCCTAATAGCTCCAGCAGCTGGGAAAACCCCAGAGATTTGGAGCAGTAATGGTAATCAATATGTTGGATATTTAGGGCTAAGTGGATAGGATACTTAGGGCTAACTAGATCAGATACTTAGGGCTATGTAGATCAGATACTTAGGGCTAAGTAGCACCTAGTAAACTTAGGGCTAAGTATAAAACTCGTTCATTGATGAAAAGAGGTGAACTCCGCTGTTGACTTGGGAGAAGGCTTTGGCTGAGACACTCCCCTGTTGACTTGGGAGAAGTCCAGTGCTTATAAGGAAGAATTTTATAGAGACAAGACAGATTTTGGATTTCGCTAATCAGTGAAGCTGACTGAAGACATGAACAGGATGGAACTTTGTTTGTTGGTGTCCTGGCTGATCCTTGAGTTCCAGGCAAGAGAGGTCTTGAAGGATTTGAGGTGTGCTGAACCCTGTGAACTTCAGTATGTGCCAGGGATTGCCCTGAAGACTGGACAAGGACGTGGGAACTGTTCATCTCTGAGGACTGGACGAGAGTCTGGCAGCTTTCAGCTCCCGAATCTAGGTGATTGTCTGCCAGATTCAGGAGGGAGCTGGGACCAGGGAAGAGGATCCAGGGAATCAGAGAGACCACCCCGAGTCAAAAATGAAGAAAAAGCCTCCTCTTGGACTAAACTGAGGTTTGTTGGAAATCAAGGGGTGAAAAGTTTGTGTTGTTTTCTAAGAACTTTATTTGGAATCTAAAGTTATTGGTTGCTGCATGAATGCAAGATCAGTATATTGTGAATTGTTGATTGAATCAACTCCCTCTTAGGGAAATTAGGTGATTTCTTTTGTTAATTGATTGATTGGATCTTTAATTTGATTGAATCTTTAAATGTGAAGCTGGTTCCCCCCTTAGGCAAACCAGGTGATTCTTCTATAGTTCCTTGTTACCTTCTGTAATAATATATAATATTGAGACTTTCCTTGTTCTAAATATTGTATATAATATTGTGAATTGTTGTTACTATGAACATTGTACTGAATCTTGATTTGTAATGGAATGAACAGAATGTTCACTAATACTGTGTTATCTGAATCTTAAAAGCTGTTCACAGTAGAATTCTCTCAGGAATGTACTGTTGATTGGCTTTACACCCCCCTGGAAGCAGAGTTTCACAGAGCTAAAAAAACCAATCAATTAATTGACTGGCCAACATGAGGAAAAGGAAGCAAAATAAGAATAGTAATAAAACTCTAGAATTCTTTTTTGTGGACAAAAAGGATCAAAACATGGAATGGGAGGAAGACAACCCAGTCAGAACTCCCACACCAAATGCTTCCAAGAATATCTAGAAGCTATACATCAACTGAAAAAAGACTATTAAAACCAAATAAGAGAAGTGGAGTAAAAATTGGGAAGAGAAATGGTAATGATGTGAGAAAATCATGAAAAAAGGGTCAACAACCTGACTGAAGAAAACAACATTTTAAAGAATAGATTAACTCAAATGGTAAAAGAGGCCCAGAAAGCCGATGAGGAGAAGAATGCCTTAAAAGTCAAATTTCCCAGATGGAAAAAAGAATCTCAAAAGCATTCTGAAGAGAATAATTCCTTCACAATTAGAGTGGAGCAAGTAGAAGTTAATGACTTTAGGAGAAACCAAGATACTATTAAACAGTTACAAAGAAATGAAAAAATAGAAAGCAATGTGAAATATCTCCTTGACAAAAACCACTGACCTAGAAAATAGATCCAGGAGAGACAATTTGAAAATTATTGGTCTACCTGAAACCCATGACCAAAAAAAGTATTTGGAAAGCATCCCTCAAGAATTCCTCAAAGAAAATTTCCCTGATGTTTTAGAATCAGAGGGCAAAATAGAATTTGAAAGAATTCACAGATCACCTCTTCAAAAAGATCCCCAAAAGAAAACTCCTAGAAATATCATTGTCATGTTCCAGAATACCCAGTTAAAGGAGATAATATTACAGGCTTCCAAGAGAAATCCATTTGAAAATTGTGGAAGCATTATCAGGATTACCTAGAATCTGGCAGCTTCTACACTGAAGGATTGAAGGGCCTGGAATATGATATTTCAAGATTAAGGGAGCTGGGATTAAAACCAAGAATCAACTACCCAGCAAAACTGAGCATATTATTCCAGGGGAAAATATGGTCATTCAATGAGGTGGAGGACTTTCAAGCATTCTTGCTGAAAAAACCAGAACTGAATAGAAAATTTGACAATCAAACTCAAGAAGTATGAGAAGGTAAACATGGGAAGGAAATCATAAGGAACTTGTCAAATTTAAATTATTTACATGCCAATATGGAAAAACGATAATAGTAACTTATGAAATTTTTCTTAGCATGAGGATAGGTGAAGCTAATACAAATGTGTGTATACACACACACACATACTTACATATATGTCCATATAGGAGGCTATATATGCATATGAATACATATCTGAGTATGTGTGTATATGTGTATATAGAGGGTATAGGATGAATTGAATATGAAGGGATGATACTTTAAAAGGCAAATTCTGAGGTGGGAGAAGACTAGAATGAGAGGAGACAGAGAGAGACAAAATGGGGTTAATCATCCCATATAGAAGAGACAAGGGATAACTGTTACAACTTTACTTTCAGTTACTCTCATTGAATTTTGCTTAGGGAAGAAATGGTATAAACTCTGAACTGGGCATCATGCCACACAGGAGAATAGGGGGCATTGGGATGAGAGGGGGGATGATGGAGGGAGGGCAAGGTCTGGGGGAAGGATGATGGAAGCACACCCTTCAGTAAAGGGACAGGGACAGGGAAGAGAGCAGAACAAGGGGGGGAGGGAAAATGAAGGAGAGACAGATGTTCACTGTCACAATATGTCCACTATGAAGATGTCCCGTATAATTACACATCCACAGCCTGTATTGAATTGATTGTCCTTCCAGTGATGGTGGGTGATAAGGGAGGAATCTAAAGAATCTACAATTTAAAGTTATGCAATACCTGCAATGAGGAATTAAGATATACAGGGGCTGGGATAAGGAGACCCTCCGTGCCCTACCAGAAATTAAGAGAGCAGAACAGGGGAGGGGCTTTACAGGAGGATTGCTGTTTTGGGGTTGGGGCAGGGGAAAGATGGGGAGAAAATTTGTAATTCAAAAATGGCATGAAAATGAATGATGTAAACAAGAAAACAAATAAAAAACAATTAAAAAAACAAAAAGAAAAACAAAAAAAGAAAATATAGAGGTCATCCACCTCTCCATCACAAATAAATCACAAACTTCTCAGTCAGTATGCAATACCCAAGTAAAATCTTCTTTCAACTTGACTTGGGGTAGGCTTCAGATTCCCTGGATTCCCTTCCATTGTGCCAGCCCCTACCTGGATTGACCAATCTGTCACCTGAGTCCTAAGGCAGACAGCTCTAAGTTCCTTGTCCAGGTCTCCATGAAGTTCCTGTTCTACATATAAGCTCACAGTGTCCAATCCATCTTACATCCTCCATGGTGTCTCTTTCCTGAAAGTCAAGGCTTAACAAAGCTATAAACTTGCAAAATACTGGCACTAGTCATGCTTCCTCAGTCTTCTGCAGCTCTGGCTGGTCCTTAGACTCAGCAGCTCCTCAGCAGTTCCCACTGGCCCTTGGACTCAGCAGGAGTTTCAGCTGGTTCTCAGAATCAAAATAACTTCACCAAGATTATCAAAATAAATATCATTGTCTCTAGCCTCTCTTACTTAGCCTCCAGAATCTGACACCAAGAAGATCTATAATTTCAGCTAGGGCTCAGCCTCCAGAATCTGATGCCAAGAAGATCTATAATTCCATCTAGGGCTTTTCCTTATATGCCTATTAGCTCCTCCCCATTCTGCCCCTTCCTGTTACATCAGCAACAGGGGTTCATACCTTTTGTTTCAAACTAGGTGCTAAGTACCTCTTAGCTTTGCCAGTACAAAGGGATCAAATTACATTACTATTGCTTGCAAAAATAGAAATTCAAACATGGAAATTCTTAACACTAATTTGGTGTAAAATACCCTTGAGTAATATAAATTCCCAACATATAATAAATCTCATATATATCCCAATTAAGATACATAAATATATCCTTGAAGAAACAGACTAAAAAATATTACTCTTCTCTTTTCAAGCATTCTCATTTATGAAATGGGAATCCTTATGACACAACTTTTGTACAGAATCAACAAGCTTCTTAATAACATTTACATTGCTTTGAACAACACCGCTCATAATTTTTCCCAATCATACAACTTAAAAACATGCAATGAACCCCAAATTATGTAGTAAATGTTAGTAGCACTATGACACTTATGCCCAAATATAATAGTTCCACCTCATTTATTTTATCCCTTCAAAAACCAATTCATATAAAAGAAAATTCCAATTGAAAATTGCTTTCCCCTGTAACAACAATTATTATTATGTTCCCTTATGAATTATGAATTCTGTTCTGGGATCAGGGGAGTTAACAACTTACGTCTTCCCCAAGAACTCAGATCCTTGAGTTACCATCCCCCTTCCTGTCTTCAGGTGTGTCTGGCCCAGACAAAACAAATAATTTTTCCAGCCTTTCCCCCATTAGCTTTAAGAGGGCACAGAAAGCAGGGAAAGAGGAGCTGAGTCTAGGGCAGGAAGTCCTGATGGTAGAGGGATGTAGTGCAGGGAAAAGAGGGGGTCTCAGGGATGCGGTCCCTAGTTTTTTCCTTACTATTTCCAACAAAAACACAAAATACTTCAGACAATCAAAGAAAGACTAGATGTAGAACATGAGAGAGAGAGCATTCAAATGGTCTGATTTAGACCAGTCAAAAGCTCAGGATCCTTTCCAAATTTTTCTTTCTTTTGTCATTTCTCTTATACTAATATTTAATTTGTTTGGGGACTATTACTGACTCCCTGGGATCAGAAGACCCCACTAATTATGGAGGAAACTACTCTTTTCAATATCTGAATTTGTTTGGGGACAATATCTGACTATCCTGGGGCCAGAACACCCCACTAATTATGGAATAAATGCCTCCTTCATTCAGTCACCCATGAAGCTTATTATCACTTACCTCTGAGCCATGCACATGTGGTTTTCATCACTGCTCTCAAAATTTTTCCTAGGTTTGCATGTTCTCTTTCTTCACAAGCTGGCTGGAATTTTGCTAGGTTCCTGTCCTTACCTGAAGAATCCTTCCCTATGAGATTTTTCTCACTGGGAGCTGCTACCCACCCTTCATGTCTGGAGACACCTGGAGAAATCTCTGTTGGGCGCTTGCCTTTAGACCAAAGTGGGGAAAAAGCTTCTCACAATTGGGCAGATCCTGTTTGAGCACCCAAATCTGTGTGGGGTGAAAAATCCCATTCAAAATTTAATCAAGAACATGGAGTTTTCTCAGGATAAAAACAAAATTGCTTTTTTAATTATCTTCCCCTCCCTGGTAAGAGGGTAGTCCTCTCCATGATAGATCAGGTCCTCTCTAAGACAGAACAAGAATTTGTACATTAACACAATCAGGCTCCTTCCCACCACTATTCCTTCACCCACTGGCTGGGTGTCAGGCTTACTTTCTGAGTGCAAACTCTCCTTCTATGATATGGGACAAAGAAGTCTGTCAGTATCTCTCAGTGGCTGGGAGGCAGGGTTACAAAGAAGAAGGAAATAGGGGACAGCCAATCCAGATGTACCCATCTTTATTTGGCAAACACCAAAGTGAAGAAAGAGGAAGAACTCTAAGAGATTTCTAAAATTCCTGAAGGGCTTAAAGCTGATTGACAGCAAGGGAAGGGGAAAGCATCCTAAGTTGTGTAATTCCTTAGGAAACCCAGGACTCAGGTATATCCAGTCTTATAAAAGTCTATTTCTGGTTTTGAGGTAATCTCTCTCCCTCTTCCCCAGTTTGAGAAGTCTTCATGGAGAGTGCAGAGAATGTACCCACTTATATAAAAATATGATTTTTTTTATCTTTATCAGTTCCTTAATTCATACAAAGTTTGTCTACAATATTAAAATATGAAAGACAAGGAAGGTACCAAATCTAGGAGAATACAATGATGTTGCCCTTTGAAAAAAACACCTCTTTTTATGCCATTCTTTTGTAAATCATTTTCCTGGGAGAGCAAAAGAAATTTGGAGGTGAGAATCTTAAGAGTGGGTTGCTAAACCCAGAGACCACTTTCTGATTTGTTGAAAGAGTAGTTTCTAAATGCATACTGACTAGAAAGAGTCTAGTAATTAGGAATTAGACTACATGGATTTTCTGACTATGTCAGAGTAAGGCATTTGTCATAGATGCAGTCCTTGATAATCAGAAAATTCAAGTCAAAAATTGACTTAAATCTGAAGTCATTAGTAAGCTGGAAGTCTCTGGCTTCCTGTTGAAAAAAATGCTTGGTGCCTGAGTAAAGGCTTCTGCAACTGAGAGATTCTCTTCAAGGTGACTTGGTCTATAGAACTGTTTTCAAGCTTACCAAAACATATAAAAATATACCTGTAGTGTTACGGAGGAAAACGTTTATTGCCAGTAGCACACATTTCTATCAAGTTCCATACATCATGCAGCATTAAACTAATTAAAACATTTTACCATGTATAAATAGAACTAATTTTTAACCATTTACTAATAATAATTAAATATTTATATCCAGTTTCACGTGAATTCTGCTACAAAATACAAAAGAGGAGAGTTTTAAGGAGTAACAGTTTTTGAGATGAGCATATGCAGAAATGGACTCACATTTATTTTCATTTAAAATTGCCAGATATATTTAATTTTAGTAACTTCCTCATCTTCTTTTCCTCTCCCCATTTCAGTTGAACTAATGACATAAGTTTAGAGGAGCCTCTTCTCAACATAAAGAAGCCTCCTAAACCCTTTGGAAAAATCAGGTTGATTCATTGCATAAAAAATGAGCATTGTAATATCTTTTTCGTTGTTTAAAAGGTAATAATTTAAATTAATTTGCATATAACTTGTTTCTTGTTAGTCTCAAATGCTTTGTAAATGCGTCTGAGTACTTCCAGTACTATACATAGCACTGATCATTTACATGTTCACAACACAAATGTTTGTAAACTATCTCACATTATTTCACAAAATCTTATTCTGGGGCATATCCAAGAGAGTGATCCAATTAATCACCATGAAATCATCAAATTTCAGTATAAGGTTTCAGGAATCATCTAGTCAAACCTCCATCATTATCATACTCATCAGCATAGTAGTCATTTAACTAATGCTTTAATGTTTACAAGGGACTTTGTATATATTATCTCATATGAGCCACATCTGAAGCAGAGATCTCCTCTATAAAATTCATGAAGAATGTTGATCATAGCTTTTGTCTGAAGATGTAAATGAAACATGATGTAATGGGAAGAGTCATGGATGAAAAGTCAGGGAAACTTCTGTGTAACCCCTGGTATGTCACTGTAACTCATTGGGTCTCAGTTTCTCATCTGTACTATGAGAGGTTTGGATTAGATGGTCTTTAAGATAACTTCTTGTTCTCAATCATCAACTTTATCATATCCAGAAAGGCAAAACATTTCATATTTGCATAATTTTCACTGTTGAGAAATTTATATCAAGTCAAAATTTTTGTCTTTTGTACATTAAATTTATTTCTGACTTATAGATTCTTAGTATCATAGTTATAGAACAGGAAGGGACCCCTAAGGTCATGTAGTGCAATCCTCTCATTTTACAGAAAAGGAAACTGAGGCCCTTGGATATTAAATACCTTGGCAAAAGTCATAAAGCTAATAAGTATCAGATGCAGGACTTCTCCACAGTAAGTGCTCTTTCCACTGTACAGTGCCAAACAATACATTTCTAATTCCTTTTGCATATGACTGCCATTCAAAAGTTAAAATATAATTTTCTCTTTAAGTTTTATCTTTTCCGGACTAAACATACTAAATCATTCTGTAATTCATCACATGATGTAGTTTCTACTCACTACAATATCTTGCTAATTGTCCTTAGGAAACACTCTAGCTTACCAATATCTTTCTATCACTTATCACAAGAAGACAATATGGTCAAAACAAGTCACACGCACAAAAAAATTCCAATATTTTTAATGCTTCTGGAAATGCTAGACACTGTGGAGGATAATATAATTTAGGTTAAATATGATCCTGTCCTCATACAGTTTGGATGAGAGTTAAATGCAAGGATACTTTAACTCCTTTGAGGTTTTAAGATTTCATTTGTTTTTAATTTATTAAATAAGACAAGGATTTCCATAAAGTAGTGGAATAAAAATAAAGGAGAATTGCATATGAAACTGGAAATCTATTATGTACAACTTGCCATTCCTTTCAAATAAACAACAAAATTATCACATAAATTTCTTTATTTCTTCCTCCCCCTTTTTTCTTGCCTTCATTTTCCTATCTTAAAAATGGCTACATTTAGAAGCAAAGATGCATATATATATATGTAAAATCATTCTATATATACTTTAATTTATCAGTTCTTTCTCTGAATGCAGTCCTTTATAGTTAACTTGGGTATTTATAATAGAATGACATAGTCACTCAATGCTCTTAAAATTAAAAAAAAAACTTGCTCTTACTGCATACATTTTCTTGTTTTTACTCAGTTAATTCCTTGTTATTTCATGCAAGTCTATCCATGTTTTAATCATGTATCAGTATGATAAAACCACTATGTTTATTTCTTATAGTACGATATTAATCCATCAAAACCATATACTGCAACTTATTAACCATTCCACAACTGACTGGCATTATCACAATTTGCTTTTCTTTGTCACCTTTAATTTTAATAAGTATTTCTTCTACAGTTTCACTACAAGATTACATTAGATTTTGGGAGTTGTAGCAATAGATTATTATTTCTTATTTCCATTTAGTAAGTCCTCTATAAATATTATTTGAATTGAATATACAATCCACTACCCTTTTGTTAAAATAATTGCATATTTCTTCTGTTCTCTATCTCTTTCTTTACCTGTACTACTGATTTTATAAAACCACAATAGATGTTTACATTTACTTCTGCACTTCAGTAGGTCATTGGTCACTGATCTGATTATTATTTTCACCAATTTAATCACACCTTTTCTACACCTGATACTCTGTGTGATTCTTGGCAAATTCTTTGTCCATTAAACAACTTTATCACCTTCTATGTATGTTTAATTTTTTTCATGTATGATAAATGAAAAGTTCAAGATACATAATTTCTGGGCAACTAATGATCAGTTTATTACTTAGAGTTAGCAGATAATTAATAGAGAACATTGACTTTCTCTCATAAATCAAAGATGCCCCAGATGAACAGTGAATGATGTAAAGGTCTTTGAAAAAAGGGATGTACCTGAGGGTGCAAATCAACTTTGATTAGCAATCAATGAAGGGGTAGATGAGAAGATGGACTGAAACCCTGTGGCTACTCCTGCTGAGACCTTTGAGGCTCAGATGCTTCCAGCTCTCTGGATAAATCATTCATCTCTATCCAGTGAATGGACAATGAAAAATGATGAGCTAAGAATTACACTTATATAAGATTATCTTTATAAGGTCTTCTAGTTGGGTGGAGGCCCACAGAAAACAGAAAAGCATGTACTTTGCAGATTTGGGCAATCACATTCATCAGCAATATCCTTCTGAGACTGACTGGATAACCCATAGGGGCTGGTTTCTGAATGAGGAAAGAGGAAGGGAAAACTTAAATCTTAAAATTGCTTATCAATATAGATAGAAATGATCATTTCTACTACATAGATACCAAAATAGGAGCTTTGTTTACTCCTATTGAAACTAGCTTTTCAGTACTTGATTGGCTCATATTTTTCTTTTTTTTAATATAAATTTTTTATTTGATTTTTGTTTACATCATACATTTCCATGAAATTTTTGAGTTACAAATTTTCTCCCCATCTTTCCCCTACCCCCAACCCAAAAAAAGCAATCTCAGTGTAAAGCCCCTACCCCAATTGGCTCTCTTTAGTGCTCTCCTCCAAAACCCCTCTAATAATCTGGTAGGCAGGGAAGGTCTCCCTACCCCAGTCCATATATATTAATTCCTAGTTGCATGTATTGCAGAGCTTTAAATTCTAGATTCTTTTGGTTCCTCTCTTGTCACCCACCCCCACTGGAAGGACAAGCAGTTCAATACAGATTGTGCATGTGTAATTACACAGGACATCTTCACAATGGACATATTGTAACAGTCTGATCTTATGTCCCTCTTTCCTATCACGCCCCCCTTTGTTCTGTTCTTTACCCTGTCCCTGTGCCTTTACTGATGTTTATGCTTCCAGCAACCCTCCCCCAGACCCTGCCCTCCCTTTCATTAGTCTGCCTCTCATCCCCATGCCCCCTACTCTCCTGTATGGCATGATACCCAGTTTAGAGTTTACATCATTCCTTCCCGAAGCCAAATTCAATGAGAGTAAATGAAAGTAAAGTTGTAACAGTTATCCCTTGCCTCTTCTATATGGGATGATTAACCCCATTTTTGCCTCTCCCTATCTCCTCTCATTCTAGTCCTCTCCCATCTCACAATTTCACCTTTTAGAGTATCATCCCTTCATATTCAATTGATCTTATACCCTCTATGTACACATATACACACATGCTCAGACATGTATTCATACACATATATAGCCTCCTATATAGGTATATGTATAAGTACACACACACACATATATATATATATACATATACATATCTACATATACACATACATTATATATACATATATATGTGTGTGTGTATATATGTATGTATGTATGTATACATTTGTATTCCCTTCACCTATCCTAATACAAAGAAAAGTTTCATAAGTTACTATTATCATTTTTGCATATTGGCATGTAAATAGTCCAACTTTCATAAGTTCCTTATGATTTCTTTCCCATGTTTACCTTCTCATGCTTCTTGTGTTTGATTGTCAAATTTTCTGTTATGTTCTGTTTTTGTTTTCAGCAAGAATGTTTGAAAGTCCTCCACCTCATTGAATGATGATATATTGCCCTGGAACATTATGCTGAATTTTTCTGGGTAGGTGATTCTTGGTTTTAATCCCACCTCCCTTGATCTTTGAAATATCATATTTCAGGCCCTTCTATCCATCACTGTAGAAGCTGCCAGATCCTGTGTTATCTTAATATTGTTTCCACAGTATTAAAATTGTTTTCTCTTGGCAGCCTGTAATATGTTCTCCTTTAACTGGGGATTCTGGAACGTGGCAATAACATTTCTAGGAGTTTTATTTTGGGGATCTTTTTCCGGAAGTGATTGGTGAATACTTTTGAGTTCTATTTTGCCCTCCGAATCTAAAACATCAGGGCAGTTTTCCTTGAGAATTTCTTGAAGGATGTTTTCCAAGTTCTTTTTTTTAAATGGCTTTCAGGTAGACAAATAATTTTCAAATTGTCTCTCCTGGAACTATTTTCTAGGTCCGTGGTTTATTTCAAGGAGATATTTCACATTGCTTTCTATTTTTCTCATTTTCTCATAACTGCTTAATTGTATCTTGGTTTCTTATACAGTCATGAGCTTCCACTTTCTCTACTCTAATTCTGAAGGAATTATTCTCTTCCGAATGCTTTTGAGATTCTTTGTCCATCTGTGAAATTTGACTTTTTAAGGCATTCTTCAGCTCATTGGCTTTCTGGGCCTCTTTTGCAATTGAGTTAATCTATTTTTTAAAGTGTTGTTTTCTTCAGTCAGGTTGTTGACGCTCTTTCCATGATTTTCTTGAATCATTCTCATTTCTCTTCCCAAATTTTTCTCCACTTCTCTTATTTGTTTTTCAAAGTCCTTTTTAAACTTATCTATAGCTTGTAGTCAATCTTCATTTTTCTTGGAAGCATTTGGTATGGGAGTTCTGACTGTGTTGTATTCCTCCCATTCTATGTTTTGATCATTTTTGTCCACAAAAAAAATGATTCTAGAGATTTATTGCAGTTCTTATTTTGCTTCCTTTTCCTCCTGTTGGCCAGTCAATTATTTGCTAAATTTTTTTTAGCTCTGTAGAACTCTGCTTCCAAGGGGGAAAACTCTGTCTCAAATTGCTGGGGTTTTCACAGCTGCCAGAGCTATTAAGGGGGTGCTGCAGCCCCCACCAGCTTTGGTTTGTTGTAAGTGCGCCCAAGGACCACCACTCAAGACCACAATCTGCATCCAGGCCACTCAACGCAAGAGCCCTTGGCCCTGATCAATTGTCTCAGCACCCCCTGCATTTGGCAGGCCAGGAGCTCTAAAGCAGCCCAGTGGAGGCAGTTGCTGCTTGCAGCAGATCCTGCCACTTCCCACTGCTTCCTTGCCCTGGGAGAAGTGCAGCCAAATGGCTTTTCCTCCCCCAAATTTAGCTTGAAAGCTTGAATTCCACTCACTTTTCTCCAAGCCTTATTCTTCCTGGCTTGATAAATGTGGATATTGCTCCAGGTGCTGCAGATCTGCTCTCAGGTAGACTCAAGTTGTGGCTCAGCTCCTCCTGGCCACCCTGGGGCCTGTCTGTGGCTTCGATTTAGGGTTGGACTGGCCTTGGCTCCCAGCCTGCCATGATAAGCCCGTCCTGCTAAGCTGTCTTCAGCAAAAGATGTGTTTTCTGTATTTTTGTGAGTTGGGGAGCCCTAAAATTTGTTTAGAGTCTTGTTTTTCTGAGTATTTAGGGTGGCTGTGTGGGAGCTGCAAAACTTTGTTGCTTCTACACTGCCATTTTGGCTCTGTCCCCTCACATTTTTCTTTATATAGTTTTTATTATTTCTTTTAATTTGTGTAAGAGAACAAGTGTTTTCATAACATAGAATAGCAAAAAAGACAATTGTACATGTAATTTCATATTTACTATGCACAACTTTCTATTCCTTTCAAATATACAGGAAAATTATGAAGTTCTTTTTTTTCTTTTTTCTCATTTTCTCCTCCTCTCCATTGCCATAGATATAACTTAGACACAAATAGTTGTGTGTGTGTGTGTGTGTGTGTATGAATGTATATATTATACATACTTCTTTTTCCACTCTTTCTCTGGATACAAATACTGTCTTCCTTCATATGTCCTTTATAGTTAATTTGGGTAATTTTATAGACAAGATAATTTATTCACTGAAATTTATTCTTAAAATGATATTTCTAATACTGTATATAGTGTTCATTTGGTTCTGCTCATTTCACTATTTCTTATTTTCTACAATATTTTTTCGTGTTATTTTCTCTAAAACTCTTTGAGCTCATAATTTCTTATCATTTAAAAAAATTTACTAACCAGAAATTTTATATTTGTTCCCCACATTAAATACACTTATTTCATGGGCTTTAGAGAACACGGTGTAATAGAAAGACCACTGAAAAAGGAGTTAAGAGATTTGATTTGAGTCTAAAGTTTGCTACACTTAATATCTTTGTGTGAGCATGGGTAAATAAATTACTCAACCTCTTTGAAAACCTACTTCTTCATTTGCAAACAGAGGGTCATGCCAACTTCTCAGTCACCCTCACGGTTGTGTCTAAAAGAAAATAATGCATGTAGAGAGCTTTATAATCACAATGCACTATATTGAAAGATTATTTGTGGGGGACAGAATCAAGTTGGCAATAGAAAAGGAAGAGAATTCCATGAGTTCCCCCAATAATCACCTCAAATACCTATCAAATATGACTCTAAACAAATTTTAGAGCTCTAGAACCCACAAAAGTACATAGAAACAAAGTTCTTACTGAAGGCAGCACAGGCAGATAGGTGGTAAGGGCTCATTACAGAGTGCTGGGAGCCAAGACCAGTCATGGCTTCAGACCCAGGGCCACCAGGACAAGCTGTGGCTGGAACATTCAGAAGATTGGATCACCAGTAGCTGTGGCAATTTCCAGAATTATGAATACATCTGAACCAAGGACAAAGTGAAAGGTCAGTGAAACTTGCCTAAATTTTGGGGAAAAAAGTGGTTCTGTCCATCTGCCTCCAGGGCAAGAAAACAGTAGAAGCAGCAGCCCTGCAGCCACGTCCATATGGCTGCTTCAGAGCTCCTGATCTGCAGATTGCAGGGGGCCCAGGCAATCATTCAGAGGCTAAGTCCTCTTGCCTTAACCTACCTTGATTGGCATCTTGGTCTTGGTCAGTGGTCCTGAGGTGCATGACCAGTGAGCCAAAGCTGCTGGGGCTGCAGAGACGGTGGCCTCCTAATAGCTCTGGCAGCTGTGAATGCCCCAGCTATTTGGGACAAAGCTCTCCACTCTAGAAGCAGAGTTCTGCTGTGGCTCAAAAATCAAATTAATTGACTGGCAGCATGAGCAGGCAAAGTAAGCAAACCAAGCTCAGCAATCCAACTTTAGATTCCTTGTTTGAGGACAAAACAGATCAAAGCATGGAATGAGAGAAAGGCAATACAGTCAGAACTCCTGCACCAAAAGCTTCTAAGAAAAATGTAAATGGGCTACAGGCCATAGAAGAGCTTAAGAAGGATTTTGAAAAGCAAATAAGAGAAGGGGAGGAAAAAAAGGGAAGAGAAATGAGAATGATTCAAGAAAATCATGGAAAGAGAGTCAACAACCTGATGAAGGAAATAACACTTTAAAAACAGATTAACTCAAATTGAAAAAAGAGACCAAAAAAACCAATGAGGAGAATGCCATAAAAAGTCAGTTTCGCCAGATGGAAAAAGAATTTCAAAAGTTCACTGAAGAGAATAATTCCTTCAGAATTAGAGTAGAGCAAATGGAAGGAAACGACATTATAAGAAATCAAGATACTATTAAACAGATCCGAGTAAAAGAGAAAAATAGGATGCAATGTGAAATACCATAAAAATGAATAGGGTACCCAAAAAGGGTTAGGGTTGCCTGAGACCCCAAAATACCAACATGCCAAGTCCTGCCAAAAGAATTCGACTCAAGTCTTTTCAGCCAAAGGAAAACAACATTTATTGAAAGTTCAAGTTTGCCATATGGGGTAGACTCTTAAGGAGCCTAGGTATCTGTGATGCTTGCATTGGGTAAGCAGGACCAAGTAAGTCTGTGCTAAGCTACTCTGTGGTACTCTCACCAAGCAAGTCTGTGCTAGTGAATTCTGGGATTTCACTGATCTGGAAAATGGATCCAGGTGAGACAATTTAAAAATTATTGAACTACCTGAAACCCATGAACAGAAAAAGAACCTAGAAAGCATCCTTCGAGATATTCTCAAGGAAAATAGCCCTGATATTTTAGAACCAGAGGGCAAAATAGAACTTGAAAGAATTCAACAAAGACCTCTTGGAAAAGGTCCCAAAAAGAAAACTCCTAGAAATGTTATAGCCAGTTTCCAGAGTTCTTGGGTCAAGGGGAAAATTCTACAAGCTGCCAAGAAGAAACAATTTGAATACTATGGAAACGCAATCAGGATAACAAAGGATCTAGCAGCTTCTACATTAAGGAATCAAAGGACCTGGAATATGATATTCCAGAGATCAAGGGAGCTAGGACTAAAACAAAGAATCACCTATCCAGCAAAATTGAGTATAACGTTTCTGGGGAAATATCATTATTTAATGAGGTAGAGAACTTAGAAACATTCTTGGTGAAAAAACTCGAACTGAATAGAAAATTTGACATTCAAATACAAGAAGCATGAGTAGGTAAACATAGAAAAGAAATCATAAGGAATTGATCAAAGTTGAATTATCTACATGCCAATGTGGAAAAATAATAATAGTAACTAATGAAACTTTTATCAGTATGAGGATAGGTGAAGGGAATGTAGATGCATATGTGTGAGTATATATATATATATATGTATATATATATATGCATATACATATATACACAAATGTTTATGTAGGATGATATATATGCATATGAATACATATATGAGTGAGTATATATGTATACATAGACAGAGGGCGCAGGATCAATTCAATAGGAAGGGATGATAATTAAAAAGATGAAAATGAGAGGTGGGAGAAGAATAGAATTAGAGGAGACAGGGAGAGATAGAATGGGGTTAATCATCTCATATATAAAAGGCAAAGGATAACTGCTACAAAGGAGGGGAAGAAGGGGTCAAACTTACTCTCACTGAATTTGATTTAGGAAATGAATGACATACACTCTAAATGGGTACCTTGCCCTACAGGAGAGAAGGGTGGATGGGGATGAGAGGGAGGATGATGGAGGGGAGGGCAGGTTGGAAGGGGAGGGTTGTTAGAAGCACACACTTCTGAAAAGGGACAGGGACAAACTAGAGAACAGAACAAGTGGGAGGGTGGTAAAGAAAGGAGAGAAATATTGTCAGTCTTTCACATTATGTCCATCGTGGTGTAGTTCTATGTAACTACATAGGAATGCCCTGTATTGAATTTTTGTCTTTCCAGTGGGGATGGGTGATGAGGGAGGTAGAGAAAGAACCTAGAATTTAAAGTTCTAAAATAAAATGTTTATACACACACACGCAAACACACACATATACATATTCATATATATGTATATATGTACATATGCACACACATATACACACATTATTGTTGTTGTTGTTGTTGTTGTTGTTATTGTTGTTGTTGTTATTTACATGTGACTGGGAATTAAGACATACAGGTACTTGGGTAAGGAGATCCAAAGTCAGAGGGTTTATGGGGGAGGGTATAGGTGAGAGCAGATTAGGGGAGGGGTTGAATGTGGGGTTGCTATTTTGGGGATTGTTATTTTGAGGTGGTGGGTAGGGGAAATATGGGGAGAAAAACTTTAACTCAAAATCTTGTGGAAATGAATGATGTAAATTAAAAATAAACAAAAGTTAATGTATGTAATAAAATAAATATTATTTATGGAATGAAAAAATTGAGAGAGGGAAATTGAGGAAAGGGAAGAGAAAGGGGGAATTATGATATTCAGAAGCAAGCTGTATGGAAAAGAGTATTGGATTTGGGCTCCATGGATCTGGGTTTGCCACTTACTATCCATGTGACTTTTGGCAAGTAGATTAACCTTCATAGGCCTCAATTTTGTCATTTGCAAAAATGAATCTTTGTACTATCAGATTCCTCAGGTCTTCTCCAGGTCTAAATCTATAATCCTATGAAGTCATGGACTAAAGTATACTTCTTAAATATGATAGGCCAAATAAATGATTGTTACTGCTCAGAGTAAAATACTGAATGCTACAAAATATATCCTTTTCAATTTTGTTAGGTTTAGCCAATTGTCACAAGTTTTCTCAAGGTAACAAGGGGAGACAGTAGGAAAGGTAGAGTACCCTGAAAACGTGCAAAATAATAAACAGAAAGAGGGAAAACAAATGTAATGGTGCTATGAGATTTGCCATTTGTTTGACAGATTTTGTTAGAAACCACCAAAGGAATCAATTAAAAAAAAGATGCATCCACTCTCTTCTTCAGTTTTATGAATGGAAGAGTTTTTTCCTCTATATACAAAAGCAATGGCAATTATTTTGAAAATATCTTTTAGAACTATTTGGGTGATCAGGCAAGAGTCAAGAACTAGGTATGGTTCCAGTTTTCCAAAAAGCAGAGCCTATATCTGCATCGAATAATAATACTTTCTTGTTTTTCATCCCTCTATTTCTGGGTATTAGAACTTTCTTACTGATTGATACTATGAAGCTTTGCAGACTCAAAGCTGAGTTCTTGTGACACAGTCATTGGTTCTGCCCTCAAGTATAAATTTTGCTTAGACAATACCAATTTTTCTTCTCACTATGGCTTTTTGAGCACAATATTGCATTAAGTAGTACAGTCTAATAACCACAAACAGACTCAGCTTCTCTAACAGAGATGGCTATTTGTACAAATAGTTGTCAAGGGCAGTTGGTTTGGTACCAAGGTATCCAGTGTAGATTTTCAGACCTTGTCCAAAGACTGAATTAACAATATGGACTCAGAAATAACTCCCCAAAACACACATTATAAGGATAAGATTTGTTGTTTTCAGAAAGATAGTTTTTAAATCTTAAAAAGTATACTCTCAAGATTATAAAATGTTATTTAAAATAGTTCTCAAGATTATAAAAGATTAGTTAAAATCACTTAATATGAACAATCTTGGACAAACAGAAATAGCATTGATTTTGACAGAGAAACACAGCTGGGAAAGAATTCACAGGGACAGCTAGACTTGTCAGTTTGTTTCCCATCTAGATATGGCCTCATTGTTTTAAAAAGATGGCCACTTAGGCACAATGCTGCTTTTGTGCCACATGCCATTTCTTAAACCTGTTATCTTTCCACAAAAGGTATGAGATTTTATTTTATTTACATAATTTTTTTCCTTTTCTCCTCTTCAGTGTATTGGTAATGTCTATATATCTGTCCTTGGAATCCTTGATTGACTTATGTGTATTGATCTGTTGATTTGCCCAATCATTTCAGATATCATCCAGGTAGTTATCAAAATCGACAAGGCTTTCATAGGACCTGCTGTGAAAGGGAAATACCAAGATCCTCTGGGCTTCTGGCTGGTCTTCACAATAATCATTGTGCAAATTGTGGATCTCTTCCCTGCCATTTTTTCATGATGCTCATACACATGAATCTTGGATTCTGTGTACTCCATTGTCAACTTCATATTGTTTACCACAATGAGTACAGTGTTATTGAAGTCCTTTGCAATTTTTGGAAGCCACTTTCTCAGCAACCTGGTTTGGACTGGCATCCTTTACATATTCATTAACTTAATAATAACCAAGAATCACATAGCTTTTGTCTTTGCACCATGAATTAATCAAGGTGAGGAGCTCCTCCAGGATGGGGATCAGTGCCATTGTACTGTGGAAGAGAAACACAGAATCCAGGAAGAGGATCTGCTTATGGTTCAGCCACTGTGTTATGACTTCCCCCTCGCCCTTCCCCCTAAAACCATGGATCTTCAGCTTGTACACCATCAACAGCTCAGGTACAGTTGGGGTATTTGGCCCCATGGAGCACCATTCACACCAGGCATTGTGAGACTGAGGCTTGAGGCCTGCAACAAAAACAACTGGGCAGTTTCTCAGACTGGGCATGACTTGCACTGCCTTCCCCCCCCAACATACACACACACTCTCCCTCCCCTCCATCACCAAGATATTTCAACATGAACTGATGGTGCTGAGACCCAGCACAGCCACCAAGGTGCCTCACTGCCTCTCCTCATCTACAGGGCTGTGCCAAAATGTGGGCCATCAGATCCTACCCAGGTGATGAGAACCCACCTGAGACCACAGCCTGCTCTGGAGAGAGATTATCATTTCTAATAGAACAGTAGTATTCTATCACAAGCATATGCCACAAGTTGTTGAGATATTGTGATACACCATTTGTTGCACAAGAGATATCATCAGCTATGTATTATAGCCTCACATCTTATAGCCCTCCATTTCCAATCGGGTCACTTGCAATTCTTATTTCTCAGAGGTTCTGACATTCCACAGTTGAGATTGTGTAACTTAAGAATATATTCCTTGAAACCTTTAAAATTCCATTACCTCCAACATAAGCCTTCATCTGTCCCTGATGCTTTCCCCATCATTCCATTCTTAGATTTATTTCAGTTTCATATGAGCCATAACTGGTCTTATGCTTTTATACTGTCAACAGAGGAGTTAATATTTATAGATTGTATTAAGCTTGAATAATTCTTGTCTGATCCTTTCTGCTACACTGACAGCTTCCCTTAAAAATCAGAAGGAATAAGTAAACTTGTGTAGTTTTTTTTTTTTACTGGGTTACTATATCTAAGGGATTCTTCAACAAATGGTCAATTTTCTGGAGATAACTTTTTCTTAAATTGAGCTTCCCCTCAGAAAACAAATAATGTATTTGATGATTTTCCAGTATGCCACAACCTTTTAGAGAATGTTCTCTACTGTTTTAGCTTTTGAGAAATGTGGGACATCACAATACCACAATGGGATATTGGAATAGGACTAAACAAAAGTAAGAATATTATGAGATGTTAGGATGTAGTGCATTTGAAAATATTTCATTTACATTTAGGAAATCCAGAGTTGCAAGAATTGTATCTGATAAAAATGAATTAGAAATATTTAAGAGTAATAGTGAAGGAGTCAAAATGTCAGAGTGGAAGCAGGAAATTCCATGAGCTCCCACCACAACCAACTCTAATACCTGTAAAATATGACCCTAAAAAAATTTTAGAGATACAGAACTCACGAAGTGACAAAAAAAATTTCTCCTGCTGATGCCAGCCTGTCAGGCAGACATGAAGGGTATATTGTACCAGTCTGGGAGCTAAGCACAGTCCTGTGTGACCTGTACTGAGCCCAGGGTGGCCCACATCAGCAGCCCAGGCTGGCAAGAGTAGACTTCAGAAGAGTGAATCAACAGCAGCTGTGGTGCTTTACAGACTTCTCAAGCAATAGACACCAGAAAGAAAGTAAAAGGTCAGTAGCAAACTGTGATGGAAGAGCATGGTATGGCCCCTGACCCTTGGGCAAGAAGTGGCAGAGGTATGACAGCTGAAGCTGCTACCACATGGCTGCCTCTGGAACTCCTGCCCTGCAGATCAAGTGACCATCCAGAGTGTAATCACTCTTGTTTGACCATGTTGGCTATGGGTTGTTGTCTTGTACGGTGGTCCTGGGTTTTGTGGCCAGTATGCCAGAGTTTGTGGTGGCTGTAGATAGGGTGCACTCCTCAGACCTCTGACAACATTTCTGAAAACACCTGTGATTTGAAACAAAGCTCTCCACTCTGGAAGCAGGCTTCTACCACAGCAAAGAGCTACAAAGTCAAGTAATTGACTGGTAAGATGAGCAAGCAGAGGAAGCACAATCAGACCATAGAATCCTTTTTGGGGGACAAAAAGGATAAAAAACATGGAACCAGAAAAGTTCAACAAAGTCAGAACTCCTGCATCAAGAGCTTCAAAAAGAAATATAAACGTGTTACAAGGCAAAGAAGAGCTCAAAATGGATTTTGAAAATCAGGGAAAAGAAGTGGAGGAAAAATTGTGAGGAGAAATGAGAATGAAGAAAGAAAATCATAAAAAAATTCATCAGGGGCGTGAAGCTAAGATGTCAACATAGAAGCAAGAAAACACTGCAGTTCTCACAGGGCCACCTCAAATACCCATATGACTCTAGAAATTTTTAGGACTCCAAAACTCACAAAAATATACCTCCCTCTGAAGGCAGCTCAGCAGGTGGGGCTCATCACAGCACTGGGAGCTGAAACCAGCCCAGCCCAAAACCATGGCTCGACCCATGTCCTGACAAGCAGGACAAGGTGCAGCTGGAACCTTCAGGAGAGTGGGTCAGGGGCAGCTGTGGCAGTTTCCAAAATTACCAAGCTAGAAGAAATAAGGACTAAGTGAAAGGTAAGTGGAATTCAGCTAAATTTGGGGGAGAAAAGCAGTCTGTCCAAACTACATCCAGGACAAGGAAGTGGCAGAAGTGGCAGTTCCCCCAGCCATGTTGCTGCTTCAGAGCTCTTGGCTTGCAGACTGCAGGGGGATGAAGCAATTGTTCAGAAGCCAAGTGCTCCTGTGTTGAGGGGCCTGGATCTGGATGGTGGTTTTGGGTGGTGCTCCTGGGGTGCCTTTTCAGTGAAGCAAAGACAGTGGGGGCTTCACCAGCCTCCTAATATCTCTGGCAGCTGTACAAACTTTAGTGGGACAGAGCTTTCCTCTGTGAAAGCAGAGTTCCACAGAGCCAACAAGATAAGTAATTCACTGGAAACATGAGCAGGGAAAGGGAGCAAAGTAAGAACGGCAACTGAACTCTAGAATCCTTTTTTGGGGACAATGCATGGAACAGGAGGAAGACAACACAGTCAGAGCTCCCACACCAAAAGCTTCCAAGAAACATGAAGACTATCTAGAAGCCATATAACAGCTTAAGAATGATTTTGAAAATCAAATAAGAAAAGTGTAGGAAAAATCAGGAAGACAAATGAGAATGATGCAAGAAAAGCATGAAAAGAGAGTCAACAACCTGACTTAAGAAAATAATACCTTAAAAAGTAGATTAACCCAAATGGAAAAAAGAGGCTAAAAAAGCCAATGAGGAGAAGAATGCCTTAAAAAGTCGAATTTTCCAGAAGGAAAAAGAATCTCAAAAGCTTTCTGAAGAGAATAATTCCTTCAGAATTAGAGAGGAGCAAATGGAAGCAAATGACTTTATGAGAATCCAAGATACTATTAAACATATCCAAACAAATGAAAATATAGAAGGCAATGTGAAATATCTCCTTGACAAAACCAATGACCTGGAAAATGTATCCGGGAGAGACAATTTAAAAATTAATGGATTACTTGAAAGCCATGATAAAAAAAGAACTTAGAAATCATCCTTCAAGAAATTTTCAAGGAAAATTGCCCTGATATTTTATAACCAGAAGGCAAAAGAGAACTTGAAAGAATTCACTTATCACTTCTTGAAAAAGATCCCCAAAGGTCATAGGAATATTATAGCCAGGTTCCAGAGTCCCCAGATCAAGGAGAAAATATTACAGATTGCCAAGAGGAAGCAATTTAAATACTGTGGAAACACGATTAGGATAACACAGGACCTGGCAGCTTCTACATTGAGGGATAAAAGGGCCTGGAATGTGATATTCCAGAGATCAAAGGAGCTAGAAATAAAACTAAGAATCACCTACACAGCAGAACTGTGTATAATATTCCAGGGGAAAATATGGTCATTCAGTGAGGTGGAGGATTTTCAGGCATTCTTTATGAAAAAAAAACAGAACTGAAAAGAAAATTTGACACTCAAATACAAGAAGTATGTGAAGGAAAACATGGAAAAGAAATTATAAGGAATTTATCAGAGTTGAACTATTTACATGTGAAAATGATAATGGTAACTTATGAAACTTTTCTCAGTATTAGGATAGATGTAGGTAATACAAATGTATAAATATATACACATATGTCTATATAGGAGGGTATATATATGTTTATATTTATTTATATATGCATATGAATACATTACTGAGTATGTGTGCGTGTGCGTGTGTGTGTGTATGTGTACATAGATGGCACAGGATCAACTTAATAGGAAGGAATGATACTTTAAAAGGTGAAATTCTGAGGTGGGAGAGGATTAGAATGAGGGGAGATATATATTATATAGAAGAGTTAAAGGATGGGGAATGGAGGGGAAGAACAAGAAGGCAAAAGGGAAAGGGCCAACCTTACTCTTATTGAATTGGCTGAGTGAAGGAATGACATAAACTCTAAACTGAGTATCTTGCCACACAGGAGTTGGGGAGGGGCATGGGAATGTGAGGTAGGATGATGGAGGAGAAGGAAGGGTGGAGCGGGAGGGTTGCTGGAAGTACACACTTCTGTAAAGAGACAGGGACCGGGTAGAGAATAGAGCAAAGGTGGGGACGGGATTGGAAGGAGGGAAATATACTAAGTTTCTCACAATATGTCCACCGTGGAGATGTTCTCTGTAAGTATATATGTAGAGCCTGTATTGAATTTCTTGTCATTCCAGTGGTGGTGAGTTATGAGGGAAGAAGGGAAAGAATCTAGTATTGAAAGTCATATAATCAAATGTTAAAATATATATGTATAAAGGTTATTATTAGTATTAACTACATGCAACTAGCATTTAAGATATATAGGCACTGGGGTAGGCAGACCCATCCTGCCATACCGGAAAGTTAGAGGGGGGCTTTGGGGTAGGACATAGGAGGGAGCAGATTAGGGGACTGGCTTTACAGTGGATTTGCTCTTTTTGGGTGGGGTGTAGGGGAAAGATGGGGAGAAAAATTATAAGACAAAAGCTCATGGAAATGAGTGATGTAAAGAAGAAAAAAATAAACTCAAAAAAAGAAAAAGAAGTCATCAGCCTGCTAAAGGAGACCCCCCCCAAAACTGAAGAAAACACCTCAAATGTATACTAATTCAAATCTCAAAAGATGCTCAAAAAGCCAATGAAGATAATGATGCTTTAAAAAGCCAAATTTCCCAGATGGAAAAAGAATTTCAAAAGCTCAGTGAAAAGAATAATTCCTTCAAAATTAAATTGGAGCAAATTGAAGCTAATGACTGTAGGAGAAATCAAGATAGTATAAAACAGGTCCAAACAAATGAAAAAATAGAAGACAATGTGGAATCCAATGTGACAAGTGGAAAAACCACTGACCTGGAAAATAGATCCAGGAGAGATCATTTAAAATTATTTGACTATCTGAAAGCCACGATAAAAAAGTACCTAGAAATCATGCTTCAAGAAACTCTTAAGGAAAATTTCCCTGATATTTTAGAACCAAAGTGCAAAACAAAAATTCAAGGAATTCACCAAACTCCTCTTGAAAAAAAATCCCCAAAAGAAAACTTCTAGGAATATTATAGCCAAATTCCAGAGTGCCCAGGTCAAAAAGAAGATATTAAAAGCAGCCAGGAAGAAACAATTTGAATATTGTAAACACAATGAAGTTAACACAAGATCTATCAACGTCTACACTAAGGGGTCATAGGGCTTACGATATGATATTCAGTAGGTCAAAGGAGCTATTATTAAAACCAAAAATCACCTACCCAGGCAAACTTATTATAATGTTTCAAAGGAACATGTGGATAGTCAATGAAATAGAGGACTTTCAAGCATTCTTGAAAGTATCAGAATTGAAGAAAATTTAACTTTCAAATATAAGAAGCAAGAGAAGGTAAACAGGAAAAAGAAATCATAAGGAACTTCTTAATGTTGAACTATTTACATTCCAACATAGAAAAATGATAATTATAACTAATGAGACTTTTTTGTAAGAGGATAATTGAAGGGAATATATATTCAAATGTAAGTATATATATATATGTATATATATACACATATATATGTATATATATGTTTGTATAGGAGGGTGTATGTGTATATAAATACATATGTTAGTGTGTGTATATATGTGCACATGTATGCATAGAGAGATGGCACAAAATCAGTTGAATAGGAAGGGATGCTATCTAAAAAATAAAATTAAGAAATTAGAGAGGAACATAAGGGGAAGGGGAGAAAGGGAGAGGTAGAATAGGTCAAATTATGTCATATAAAAGTGACAACAAAAAACTGTTACAATGGAGGGAAAGAACAGGAAGGTAAAACAGAATAGGTCAACCTTGCTTTCACTGAATTTAGCTTAGGGAGGGAATAATATACACACTAAATTTGGTACCTTATCCTACAGGGTAGCAGGGGAGAAGGAGATAAGAGAGTGGATGATAGAAGGAAGGGCAGATTGGGGGAGAGGGTAGTCAGAATCACACACTTGACAAGGGACACAGTCAATATAGACAATAGAATAAGTAGGGGACAGGGCAGGATGGAGGAAAATATAATTAGTCTTTCACAATATGTCTTCTATTGAAACATTTTAGATAACTACACATGTACAACCTATATTGGGGTTGGATGAGGAAGGAAGAAGGAAGAAGAAATAAATTTTAAAAAATTGTTTTTTACATGCAACTGGCAAATAAGATATACAGGTGCACAGATGCTGGGGTGCAGAAATCCGTCTTGCCCTACTAGAATATTAGAGAGGGATGGGGGAGCATATAAGAGAGAGCAGATTGGGGAAAGGGCTATATAGTAGGCTCACTATTTTGTGGTGGGGATTAGGGGAAAGTTGGGGGGAACATTTGTAAGCCAAAATCTAGTGGAACTGATTGTTGAAAGCTAAAAATAATTAAAGAAAAAAGAGTAATAGTCAAACTGGATTGTGTTTCCTGATTTCATTGATAGCAAGTGAATATTAATAACAAAGTTATACACCTAATGACAAAAGCAATAAATTCATAAGAAATTGTTAGCTGATCTACAAAAAGAATTGGATAGAATATCACTAAGAGTAAGTTTAATACCTACTAAAATAATACAAGAAATTTAATTGAAAAATAAAAAAGTAAAGAAGATTTAGAGATTGAAGAAAAAGAATTTTGATGGGTACATAATAAGTGATATATGGAAAAAGTGGGACATGTATTTTTAAAAGTCAAAATCCTCAGTACAAAAAAAAGTATGATAAATTTAAAAGGCCAACATTCTAAATATTCTTTTTCAGAGGAAAATGCAATAAAAATAAGACACTGCATGGAAAAATGGTGAAAATATAAAGGGTCAGTATAATTATTTGTTAAATAATACCCAGAATGAAGCAAAATTGTAAAATATTGTTATATTGCCTTTAAAGATTAAATAGCATGATATAAATACATAAAATTAAAGTTTCTGTCTTATAACAAAATTAGTTCTTAGAAATATTTTGTCTCCTAATGATTTGATTAGGTAAAGTAAAAAAGGCAGTTATAGAAATTAGAAAATGAGGAAATTTATGCATCAAAAGGTATAACTATGAAAAACATGGGGGGGGCAGAGTCAAGATGGTGGCATAGAAGCAGGAAGGTTTTGCAGCTCCCATATAGCCACCATAGATACCCATAAAATATGATTCTAAACAATTTTTATAGCTCCCAAACTGAGAAAAATACAGAAAACACATCTCTTGCTGGAGGTAGCTTGGCAGGTGGGGCTCATCACAGCAGGCTGGGAGCTGAAACCAGCCCAGCCTGAAACCACAGCCTGGCCCCAGGGCTGCCTTGAGGAGCCTCAGTTGGAGTCTTCAGGAGAGTGTATCAGCAAAAGCTGTGGCAGTTTCCAGATTTATAAAACCAGGAAAAATAAGATCTAAGTGAAAGGTCAGTGGAATTTAGCTAAATTTGGGAGCGAAAAGCAGTCTTCCCCCTCCCCCCCAGGGAAGGGAGCAGAAGCAGCAGAAGTGGCAGCCACCTCCACCCGGTTGCTACAGAGCTCCTGGACTGCAGACTGCAGGGGGGTGAAGTGATTGTTCAGAGGCCAAGTGCTCTTGCATTGAGCAGCCTGGATCAGGATCATGGTCTTCGGTGGTGGTCCAGGGGCATGATTTCAGTAAGCCAAAACTGGTGGGGGCTGCAGCAGTCCCCTAATAGCTCCAGAAGCTGTGAAAACCACAGCAATTTGAAACAGAGTTTTTCTCCCTGGAAGCAGAGTTCCAAAGAGTCGAAAAATCAAGCAATTAATTGACTGGACAACATGAGTAGGAAAAGGAAGCAAAGTAAGAACAGCAATCAAATTCTAGAATCCTTTTTGGGAGGACAAAAAAATATCAAAGCATGGGATGGGAAGAAGACATCACAGTCAGAACTCCAACACAAAATTTTCCAAGAAATATGAGGATTGCTTAGAAGCCATAGATTAACTTAAAAAGGACTTTAAAAACCAAATAAGAGAAGTGGAAGAAAAATTGGGAAGGGAAATGAGAATGATGCAAGAAAATCATGAGAAGAGAGTCAACAACCTGACCGAAGAAAACAACATTTTAAAAAATAGATTAACTCAAAAGGCAAAAGAGGCCCAGAAAGCCAATGAGGAGATGAAGGCCTTAAAAAGTTGAATTTGCCAGATGCAAAAAGAATCTCAAAAGCATTCTGAAGAGAATAATGCCTTCAAAATTAGAGTGTAGCAAGAGGAAGTTAATGACTTTATGAGAAACCAAATAAATGAAAAAAATAGAAAGCAATGTGAAATTTCTCCTTGAAAAAAACCACTGACCTGGAAAAGAGGTTCAGGAGAGACAATTTAAAAATTGTTGGACTATCTGAAAGCCATGATCAAAAAAAGAACTTAGAAAGCATCCTTCAAGTAATTCTCAAGGAAAATTGCCCTGATATTTTAGAATCAGAAGGCAAAATAAAACTTGAAATAATTCACATATCACCTCTTGAAAAAGATCCCCAAAAGAAATCTTCTAGATATATTATAGCCAGGTTCCAGAGTCCCCAGATCAAGGAGAAAATATTACAGCTTGCGAAGAGGAAGCAATTTGAATATTGTGGAAACACAATTATGATATCCTGGGATCTGGCAGCTTCTACATTGAGGGATTAGTGGGCCTGGAATATGATATTCTGGAGATAAAGGGAGGTAGGATTAAAACAAAAATCACCTCCCTAGCAAGATTGAGTATAATCTTCCCTAGGAATAAGGTCACTCGGTGAGGTTAAGGACTTTCAAACATTCTTGCTGAAAAATCCAGAACTGAACAGAAAATGTGACATTCAAATGCAAGAAGCATTAGAAGGTAAACTTGGGAAAGAAATAATAAGGAAATTATCAAAGTTGAACTATTTACACGTCAATATGGAAAAATGATAATAGTAACTTATGAAACTTTTCTCAGTATGAGGATAGATGAAGGGAATACAAATGTATGTATATGTGTATGTATATATATACATGTATATATACACACACACACACAAAATGTATG
>CM053599.1:156059402-156075359 GCA_028646575.1 Pseudocheirus occidentalis | reverse complement strand
GAATCTTAAAGGCTGTTCACAGTAGCATTCTCTCAGGAATCTACTGCTGATTGGCTATACAAGCTCCCAGATGCTGGAACAACTCTGCTTCCTCCATGAGGAGTAAAAATTCTTGATTCTGACTCTCTCTTCTCTGGGCTCTTCTTAAATACATACATACATACATACATACATACATACATACATACATACACACACACAGTGGCTTCCTGTCGCAGTCAACCCCTTCCTGTTATGTCACGAACAGGAGACAGAGTTCATACCTTCTGTTTCTTTCCCAGAGGCACTTAGCCCTTAGTTACTAAAGGCTAATTACCTGCTAAATTAATTACCATTACAGAGAGACAGAGTGAAAGAAGAGGGTAAAGTGTAAAGAGGGGAAAAATAGAATGGAGGGAAATATATCCTTAGTAATCATAACAACGAATGTGAATTGGATGAATCTTACCATAAAACAGAAGTGAATTGCAGTGTGGATGAAAAAAATCAGAATTTTACTATATATTGTTTATGAGGAAGACATTTGAAGCAGAGAGATACGTACAGAGTAAAGACAAAAGGAAGAAGCATAATATGTTGTGCTTCAGTTTAAGTAAAAATAATGGAGGTAGCAATCATGATCTCAGAAAAAAACAAATCCAAATTAAATATAGTTAAAAGAGATAAAAAAGGAAATTACATCTTGCTAAAAGGTACCAAAAACAATGAAGTTATATCAGAACTAAACATATAAGGACCAAGTGTTATAACATCCACTTCTTAAAGGAGAAGTTAAGTGAGATATGGGAAGAAATAACAAAACCATACTAGTAGGGGAACTCAATCTCCCCCTGTCAGAACTAAATAAATCTAAATACAAAATGACAAGAAGTTAAGGAGACGAATAGAATTTTAGAAAGGAAATATATGGTAGAACTCTGGAGAAAAGTGAATGGGAATGGAAAGGAATATATATTTTTTCTCAGTGGTACAAGGCACCTAAACAAAAACTGACTAAATACTAAAGCATAAAAGTCTCACATTCCAATGCAGAAATGCAAAAATATTAAATATATCCTTTTCAGTTCATGATGCAAGTAAAATAACTTATAATAAAGGGCCATACAAAGACAGACAAAAATTTAATGGGAAACTAAATAATCTTATCCTAAAGAATGAGTGGGTCAAACACATCATATAAAAAATTACTTCATCAATGAAAATAACAATAATGAGACAACATATTCAAACTTAGGGGATCAACCAAATCAATTCTTAGTTAAAATAATGTTCTCTAAATGTTTAAATAGAGATGGCTAAATGCTTAAATAAAATAGGGAAAGAGGAGATCAATGATTTGAGCATACAACTAAAAAAAACTTTAAAAGAGTGCAAAATAAAAATATTCAATGAAATACCAAATTAGAAATTCCCAAAATCAAAGGAGACATGAATTAAATAGAAAGTTAAAAACAAACAAATTTTTGAACTAATGAATAAAATTAAGAGATGGTTTCGTGAAAAAAAATTTTCAGATAAACTTTTGGATAATTTGTTGTTATTTTTAAAGAGAAATAAAACTAAGTTAACAGTATCAAAAGTGAATAGAGGGAACTCACCACCAGGGAAAGGAAACTGAAAAAGAATTAGGAGTTTGTTTGTTTGTTCCCAGCCATATGCCAATAAATGTAAATGGATGAACATTCACAAACATATAAATTTCCCAAATTAACAGAAGAGGAAATAATATACTTTGGTGAAGCCAGTTTAGAAAAATAAACACAATAAACCATCAATGAAGTCCCTAAGGAAAAAGATCCAGGGTCAGATTGATGCACAAGTGAATTCTAATAAACATTTAAAGAACTATTAATTTCAGTACTAAATAAGTGATGTGGAAAAAAATGGTGAAGGAATCCTACCAAATTTCTTTTATGACTTAAATATGGTGCTGATGTTTAAACCAGGAAGAGTTGAAACAGAGAAAGAAAATTATAGAACAATTTACCTAAAAGTATTCATGCAAAAGTTTTAGATAAAATACAAGCAAAGAGATTACACTAACTTATCCTGATGTCTACACACTATAATCAGGAATGCAGGACTGGTTTAATATTAGGGAATCTATCAGCATAATTAACCATATGAGTAAGAAAATGAACAAAAATCATATAATTGTCTCAAAAGATGTTGAAAAACCTGTTGACAAAACACAGTAACTATTCTTTTTAAAAACATTAGAGAACATATGAATAAATGGAATTTTCTTCAAAATAATAAGTGGAATCTGTCAAAAACCGTCAACAGGCATGACATAATCAAGATTAGTTGGAAGCATTCCAAAAGAAATTGGCATTAAAACAAGGATATTAATAACTACCACTGTTATTCAATATTTTACTAGGAATGTTAGCTTTGGTAAAAAAAGAAAAGAAAAGAAAAAGAAACTGAAGTAATTAGAATAGTCAATGAAGAAACAAAACCATCACTCTTTCTAGATGATATGGTGATATACTTAGAGAATCCCAGACAATCAGTTAAAAAATTGTTTGAAATAATCAACAACTTTAGGACATTTGCAGGACATAAAATAAATCTACATAAATCATCAGCATTTCTATATAATACCAATGAAGTGCAACTGTAAGAGATAAGAAGTTTTATTCAAAAAAATTGTTGACAATATGAAATAATCAGGAGACTATCTGCTGAGACAAATCCAGGAACTAGATCAACAAAATTACAAAACGCTTTTCAAACAAATGAAGTCTGATCTAAACAACTGCAAAAATACCAGTTGCTCATGGTTAAACCAAACTAATATAATAAAAATGACAATTCTACCTAAATTACTTTAATTATTTGGTGTCATTCCAATAAAAGTACAAAAATGTTTTGGAAAGCTAGCAAAAAATAACAAAATTCAGCCGAATGAAAAAAAGGTACAGAATAGCAAGGGAATTAATGAAATGAAAGGTAAGGGAAACTGGTCAAGCCATACCAGAGTTTAAATTGTATTATAAAATAGAAATCTTTAAAATTATTTTTTACGGATTAAGAAATAGAGTCATGGATCAGTGGAATAGGTTAGGTACATAAGAAACAGAAGTCAATGATTATAGTAATCTACTGTTTGATAATCCCAAAGACTCAAGCTTCTGGTATCAGAACTCACTATTTGGTGAAAACTTTTAGGAAAACTATAAAATAGTATATCAGAAATTAGGCATCACTCAATATCTTACACCAGTACAAAGATAATGTCAAAATGGGGGCATAATTTAGACAAAACGATTGATGTCATATGCAAATTAGGAGAACAAGGAATAGTTTACCTGTCCAATCTACGGGAAGGGAAGAATTTGTGACCAAACAAAACACAAAGAACATTTGTAATGATTGTGGGATTTGGAGATCTTCTATGTCCCTTGAACTTGTTGACATATCAGGAAAGGGTGGGGAAAGAGGAAGCTAGAGCCAAGCTAGAGTCAGTGCTGTGATTGAAAGCAGTGGGTAGGGTTGTTGCATGAACTCTTTTTTGAGCAAGCCAGAATTTCTCCTAAGGACTCCTGCTGAGGACTGACAGAGATGGGAACTGCAGGGGGCCAGAGCTGTGGAGAGCAAGCAGTGTGGATTGAGAGCAGTTGCTGTGAGTAAGGATAGGAGGACCTTTACCTGAGGTAGCCTGTTCTGTTTTGAAGGCTTGAGAATCTAAATGTTTACTACATTAACTACATGTGCCAATGTCAAAACCACAGTGATAGCTTTGACTTTCTGGTTTGGGGACTCAGTTTTCTGGCATTTGAATAAATGTTCTAGCTATATTCCCTATGCAGAAAGCCTGTTACATTTTGTGATTAATAACCATATCATCATTTTTATACTTAATGTAGGCATTGTGAATATTGCATTGTTGATATAGCATTATGAAATGCAAAATGGATAATTATAATTACATTAAATTAAAGCTTTTAGACAAATAAAACCAATGTAACCAAGAACATAATAATCCTTATAATCCTAATAGCTGTGGAAGCTGCAAAAACCCTAGCAATTTGGGATAAAGCGCTCCACTCTGAAATGAGAGTTCTACTAAGCCCAAAAGTTAAGTAACTGACTGGCAACATGAGCAGGCAAAGGAAGCAAAGCAAGCACAGCAATCCATAATTGGATTCCTTTTGGGGGGAGAGAAAAGATCAAAGCATGGAACAGAAGAAAGACAACACAGTCAGAACTCCTGCACAGAAAACTGCCAAAAAATGTAGACTGCTTACAAGTCACAGAGGAGCTTAAGAAGGATTTTGAAAACCAAATAAGAGAAGTGGAAGAAAAACTGGGGAGAGAAATGAGAATGATGCAAAAAAAATCATGATAAGAGAGTCAACAACCTGAGAGAAGAAAATAACACTCTAAAAAACAGACTAACTCAAATAGCAAAAGAGGCCCAAAAACCAAATGAGGAAAAGAATGCCTTAAAAAGTCAAATTTGAAAGATGGAAAAATAATCTCGAAAGATTGCTGAAGAGAATAATTCCTTCAGAATTAGAATGAAGCAAAAGCCATTATGAGAAATCAAGATAATATCAAACAGATACAAACAAATGAAAAAATAGAAGGCAATGTGAAATATCTCATAAAAAAATACTGACCTGGAAAATAGATCCAGAAGAGACAATTTAAAAATTATTGGACTACTTGAAAGCCATGATCAAAAAAAGAATTTAGAAATCGTCACTCAAGAAATTCTGAAGGAAAATAGCCCTGATATTTTAGAACCAGAGGGCAAAATGGAACTTGAAAGAATTCATCAATCACCTCTTGAAAAAAGATCCCAAAAAGAAAACTCCTAGGAATGTTATAGCCAGGTTCTGGAGTTCCCAGATTAAGGAGCAAATATTACAAGCTGCCAAGAAAAAACAATTTGAATACTGTGGAAACTCAGTCAGGATAAGACAGAATCTAGAAGCTTCTACATTAAGGGATTGAAGGGCCTGGAATATGATATTCCAGAGATCAAAGGAGCTAGGATTAAAACCAAGAATCACCTATCCAACAAAATTCAGTATAACATTTCTGGGGGAAATATGGTCATTCAATGAGGTGGAGGACTTTCAAGCATTCTTGATTAAAAAAAAACAGAACTGAATAGAAAATATGACACTCAAACACAAGAAGCATGAGAAGGTAAACATGGAAAAGAAATCATAAGGAACTTATCAAAGTTGAACTATTTACATGCCAACTTGGGAAAACAATAATTGTGACTTACTAAAGTTTTCTAAGTATTAGGGTAGGTAAAGGCAATATAAATGTGTGTGTGTGTATATCTGATGTAGCCTGAGGTATACACTCACACACACACATATAGCATTCATATAGACACACATATACATGTATATGTACATGCATGTATATGTATGTGTATGTATATGTGTATATGTACACATAAAGTGTGTAGACACATAGCCACATATATACGTGTATGTGTATGTATATGTGCATATGTACATATAAAATGTGCGTGCATATATGTTAGCATACACATGTGTCTATATAGGAGGATATGAATGAGTATGAACACATATGTGAGTGTGCATATATATATATACATAGACAGAGGATTGTAAAGACAAGCATCAGTAGTTTCCCAAAAGAATGCTACTGCGAACAGCTTTTAAGATTCAGATTACACAGTAATAGTGAACACTCTGTTTATTCCATTACAAATCAAGGTTCAGTACAATATTCACAATATAATATTCTCAATATTACATCTTATTACAGGAAGTCACAATATAGTGTTCATAATAGCTTAACATTAGAATGGCCACACAGTTTTCACTACAGTGGCCACAATATTTAGAACAAGGAACAAAAGAAGAATCACCTAGTTCCCTAAGATGGAAACCCTTCTCACTTAAAGATTCAATCAATCAGTCCACAATATACCAGTCTTCCACTCATGGGGCAACCATTAACTTAATCAGTGACTCATCTAGCAATCAGTCACTAAGCTAGATTCCTAAGTACTAAGTATCATTAGTCACTAATACAGTCCTTAGAAAACCACACAAACTTTCCATCCCTTGGTGTCCAGCAAACCTCAGTTAAGTCCAAGGGGTGGTCTTTTCTTCATCTTGACTCTGGGTGGCCTCTCTGATTCTCTGGACCCCCTTACCTGGTCCCAGATCCTTCCTAAATCTGCCAAACAACCACCAGGATTCAGAAGCAGAGTGCTGCCAGGTTATCTCCCAGTCCTCAGAGTTAGACAGCTCCCAGGTCCTTGTCCAGTCTTCAGGGCAATCCGTGGCACACACTGAAGTCCCCAGGGTTCAGCACATCTCAAACCCTTCACCATTTCTCTTGTCTGGAATTCAAGGATCAGCCAGGCCATGAATAAACAAAGTCTTATCCTGACCATGCTTTTTCAGTCTTTCAGCAGTTCAGCTGGCTCTAAGACTCAGAAGAAATATCGACCTTCTGTGTGGCTTTCATAAGATTCTGGTCCCAGGAAAATTCCAATTCAGCTTCTAGATACTGGGAGAGAAACTCTCTCTCTCTCTCTCTCTCTCTCTCTCTCTCTCTCTCTCTCTCTCTCTCTCTCTCTCTCTCTCACTTTTTTTTCTTTTTCTTTCCCTCTCAACTGGCTTCAGTCTCCATGAATCTTCCTTCATGAGGAGCACATTCCAATTCTCTCTGTCTCCAGAATTCTTCCTTATATACACCACTGGCTTCCTGTCTCAGGCAATAGCCTTCTTCCAAGTCAACAGGGGAGTTCACACCTTCTCAACAATGGACTGGGTTCACACCTTCCATAATTAGCCCTAAGTTACTAGGTGCTACTTAGCTAGGTTAATAAGCGCTAAGTATCTGTTAAACTGATTACTATTACAAAGACACAGGATCAATTGAAAAGGAATTGATGATATTTAAAAACGTGAAACTTAGAGGTAGGAGAGGAATAGAATGAGAAGAAACAGGGAGAGACAGAATGAAGATTCGGAAAAACTGTGACACTAATATGTAACTGTTGGAGTTGCAACCCAGTCTAATCATTGTGGAGAACAATTTTAAACTATAACCAAAGGGATATAAAGCTGGATACAGTTTTTTACATAGTAATAATACTACTAAGTCTGTGTACCAAAGAGATCAAATAAAAGGGAAAAGCACCTATATATACAAAAATATTTATAGCAGCTCTTTTTGTGATAGCAAAATTATTGGAAATTAAGGGGATACCCATAATTGGAGAATGAGTGAGCAAGTCTAGGTATATGATTGTGATCAGTTTTATTGTACTATAATAAATGATGAGCAGACAGTTTCAGAAGAAAAAAACCTGAGAAGATATACATGAACTAATGCAGAGTGAAGCAAACAGAACCAAGAGAACATTATGCAACTATGAAAGACTGAGCTTCACTGATCCAGACAAGGATCCAATAAAATTTTGAAGGACTCATGATGAAAATTGCTATCTATCTGCAGAGACAGAATTGAGGAATTCTGAATACAGACTGAAGTATACTTTTTAAAGTTTATTTTTATTATTTTCTTTTATTTGTTTTCTTTTGCATAATGGCTAATGTGGAAATAGATTTTACATGACTTAAATATATGTGTGTGTGTCTGTGTGTGTGTGTGTTTCTGTGTGTGTGTCTGTGTGTCTGGGTCTGGATCTGGGTCTGGGTCTGTATATGTGTATGTGTATATGTGTGTGTATACATATATTTGTGTATAGATATAGATGTAGATGTAGATATAGATATAGATGATATGGATATAGACATAGATATAGATAGATATAGATGTAGATATAGATGTAGATGTAGATATAGATACAGATATAGATAGATACAGTCATTTAAATTGCTTGTCTTCTCAAGAAGGGGACAGGAGAGGGAAGAAGGGAGAGAATTTGGAACTCAATTTTTTAATTGCTCTATAATTTTACATGTAATTGGAAAATCTTTTACAAAAGAAATAAAAATTAATTTTTAAAAAAGTAACTAGGAGGACTGTGTTTATCAACATGTGATATTCCCTCAATAGCAAGTGTGGAGGAGATTAGGGAAAGATTGTAAGATCTATATTGGACTTATTGACTTTGAACTAATTGGAAATGAAGGATGAGATTTCAAACTGTCAGAGATGTGAGTTGAGGAGAACAGTTAGAATGGGAGAAATACATTTGGGAGAAATATGCATAAGAAATTCAGAGGAAAAGGCAAAGCTAACAACGGAGATAGTATAGGGATAAAAGATGAGAGGACTTTCATAGTCAATATCAGTAAAAGACAAAGAAGACATGGGTTAAAGTAGGTGAACAGGAATTAGGAGAATGGATTCAAAATAAGATGTAGAAAAATTTTAATTTTATTTTAAAATATATTTTGGTTTTGTTTTTCCTTAGAATCTGCTGAGGCTTAATATATCCATGTCAATGTCCATCTAGAATACAGGAATTCCTGATGCAGATTCGTTTGGAAGTGATGTTCATTTTAGGTCACCAAAAAGCATGTGGGAAGGTAATATTATTTATCATCATTCAAAGGTTTTACTGCAAGAAATAATTATTGGCATTCTGAACTATGTAATACCCTGAGGCTTACTTATGATGTTATGAAAGGTAAGGACAAAAAACAGGATATTTGTATGTGTGTGTGTGTATGTGTGTGTAGTCATTCCTTCATTCATTCATACATTCATTTAGTAATGTAGGGTCAAGATCAAGGAAGAAAAAGCTGAACTAGTCAAATTGGTGGTTTTGTTGCTTTTTTCTCTACCAATAAGAATCGATTTATCAAAAAAAAATCTTTAGAGAAGAGAGGATATTTAAGTATCAAGCTATACTCAATTCAATTACAACTTGAGATTAGGGTCAACTACACCCCTCCACCCACATTAATTATAAAAAACTTGGTATTATGATTACTGAATTGCTTTTTGCAATCTGAAAAATCTTGTAGAATGGGTGAAGTTTTAAATGATATGAGACAAGAAAATGTCTGGTCTTTTCAAACTATCAGCCAATTAACTCACATGGATTCCCTGGAAACATTAAAAAATGCATTACTAAAGATGTAGTTTGTGAACACTTAGAAAGAGAAGGAAGGATCTCTTCAGTTCAGCATGGTTTTTCCTTGTATAAGTCATCCCAAGCTAGCCTCAGGGTTGGTAGATTGGCACCTACAATAGAATGTCATTGATGAAGCATAATTAGATTTCAACAAGGCATGTGCTACTTTCTTATGCTGCTTATAGACAAATTAGAGGGATGTGACCTAGATGATTTTGGAGTTAAACATGTTCACAACTGATTGAATTACAAGTTCCAAGTAGTGTTACCTAATGGATCAGTGTCAACTTGGAGAAATATCATTAATGGAATCTCTGTCTTTGAATCTAGTTCTTTGAACATTTATTAATTTAAATTTATAAAGTATCAATAAAATTAGACAGCCAAATTAGCAGTTTTAAATGGCCATTGATAAACCTGCAAATCTCTATATATGAATATTTATTTCAAAAGTAACAAAATATTTCCTGCTTCCTTTAGTAGCCCCTAATGATATATTTGCTTTAATGCTGTTGTTTTTAATGTGTCTTTGCTGTTAATTGTTTTCTACATGGTTATAGCTATGCATTATTACCAGGTTTTTTTTATATGGACACTTCATATTTCTTTTTTATGTTTTTCACATTTCACATTTTAATGGTAGCATTCCATTAAACTTTTGTACACTTTTTGTCTCTCCACAAACACTGAACACAAGTTATTTCTAAATTGTACTGAAAGAAGAAATGGAAATCTCTAGATTGAATAGAATTCAGAACTATCAGTTAGCCATCTAAGAAGACTCCACAAACATTGTCTGTTTTTAAAACTTAAAAATAAATTTATATGCATATCTTGTAGAAATATTTTTCTTTTAGAATTTGCTTTTACTAATAATAGTATAATCTGATCAAAAGTTTCGAAGTACTGCTTCACACACCTAAGTGGCCTCTCTACCCCTCTTCCCATGACCCTCGACCACATAGAGAAAGGCCCAGAGAGGAAAGAGGGAGCATAAGGAAGCAAGATCACTTACTTCTGCCACTCCATGAAGCCTCAGGAAGAAGCTAAACTCTCTTCAGTTTCTTGAGTCCCACCAGGAAGACATCTTAAAATATTTGTATGAATTGAAAGCTGCTGTTGATGGGTTCTCCAAGATAATACAAACACCAGAGGCAGACTTTGATATGATGAACATGATCCAAGCTAATGAATGCACTACTTTAACTACAAGTGCAGTAGACTTAGATTCAATGCTTAGAAAGGCAGAATGAAGACTAGAGCAAGGGAAATGGGACAATGACCTATTATATTAAACATATTTAAACATGAAACATATTTAGAAATGAAAGCCAGCAAAAGAAGACACAAAATAATCTCTCCCTCCAAAACTTAACAAACTGGGACTGCATTGTGGAAAAACAAATAATTTTTCCTTTAGATCTTCCTGGAGCCTCTATGGGCATCATATTAAAACAGAGTACAGTAATTTTTATAATAAAATCAAGAAAGTGGTAAATTGTGTTCATTTTACTTCTTATGACTGGGAACTAGAATATAGCATTTTACATTTCTGTCCAAAATGGCTAAAAAAAGTTTTAATACTTATGGAAATAAGTTTCAGTTAAGGTCATTCTCCAGAAATATCAGGATTATGGAGCATTGAAAGATATTCTGATAAATTCAAACCCATCTCTGTTTCCACTGTCCTAGTTGTTGCTACACAGCTTCTTTTGTTAACACTACAAGACATTATCAACTGTTCATGTGCATTCACCTGTAAAGAAAGTTCCTAATTTTTTTTCTTTTTTTGAGGAAGGAACACGAAGTTTTATTCTCTTCCCCCACAGGAAGATGGAAGTCCTTTCCATGGCAGGGACAAGGAGAGGAGGCACGTTACAAAAGACAGACCAAGAATTTATAACCTAAGGTGGTCAAGCCCCCTCCCCCTGGTTGTCCCTTCTCCTATTGCTAGGAGGTGGGCTCTCAGTCTTGGCACAAAATCTAACCCAATGTCTGATAACGAAGAAGCCCACCACTATCTCCTACTGTTAGGGAAGTGGGACAGGAAACCAAGGTATCATCCATGGCCTTATTTGGTAAAGGTCAAAGCAAGGGAGGGGAAAAGGTCACAAGCAAGGGTGCAGGTTGAAAACTCCTTAAGGGGGCCTAATGCTAATGATACCAAGGGAAAGGGGGAAGGGTCTTAGGTTATGTAAACCCAGGACTCAGGCTCTGGTTTCCAGATAGTTTCTCTCCATTCTCATTCTGAGCAGTCTTCACAGAGGGTGCAGAGAGTGTACCCCACTCAGTCCACCCTTCCTTTCATACTATCTGAAGACTTCTCATACCACTGTAGATATAACTCATTTACCAGTTTATCACTTCCTTCTATACTATCATACCACACTCTTTCCTCTGAAATACTTATTTTACCCTGGGATCCATTCTTCTCTTCAGGATTTGCTGCAACCTGTTCCTGGAGAAGCCTTAATTTAACATTCAGAATAAGAAATAGATTGTAAATAATGGATATTAAGCACTTTAGTATAAATAGGAGGCATTGATTCCGCATAGATGTAATAAAAGAAGGAAATCACTGCCACTCTGCCATTACAGAGGGGATGAAAGTCACAATCCCTAGAAAATGCTATTCAACAATTGCTCTCTGGAAGTGACCAATGAATAGAAGCTCACAAAAATTACAAAACCTTTCAAAGACATAACTAGGGGAATTCCTATGGCATCACACTTTGGTTACAAGTAAAACTGTGGTGTAGAGTTACAGAAACACATGCAAAGACCCCCCAAAGCAAAGTTATAAGTAGCAATATAATTGATATGCTCAAAACAATCAAAGTTTTCACACCAGAAGTTAGTGGTTCAGGGCTATCACCCAGTAGAAAAGCAGAGGCTGCATTGGAGGTGCAGTTTCAGGTTCTCAGACTCAGCTGATTCAATTATCCATGTCATAGGAGGTTCAACAGGTCCCTTTACTCTGGTATGGTGAGTCTAGCTTTTTTCCTGGGTCAGGATGGCTATATTATTAGCAGGACCTGAAAAAGGGCCTCACCCAAATGATACTAAGCTTCTCCTTCCAAGCCCTGATCATGATCCAATCTCCTAGCTGGTACCTGTGGACTAGCAATTAGTCCTTTAGTCTAGAAAGCATGGAGATGTTTTACCAAAGAGGCTACATAATTTCTAAGGAATTTACCCCTTTTGATCAAATAGGATGTCCTAAGCCCCTTTATCTCCCCCTCCGTAAGTGTGTTCCTATGTCCCTCCCAGGGTTAGTTCTAATCCTGACAAAGACTACCTAGTCCATGGTAGCTGGGGAGTAATTGTTAATTTAGTGTACTGTCTCCTTATTTCCTGCTTCATCTTTTCCACCTTGCCAGATGAGGAAGGGTAGCAAGGAGTATGGAGCTCCCAGATAATTTCTAAGATCTGGGCCTGAGATTTAAGGACATTGGCAGTCAAATGGGTCCCCTGGTCTGAATTTTCCCCTCTCCACCATCCCATGTGTAGGAATGATTTGCTCGAGCAGGATTTGGCTAACTGCTTATGTACCTACCCATGGCACAGGAAATGCCTCCACTCAAGAGATCAGGTGATCGACTATGACCAGCAAGTATTTTAGGCAGCCTACTGGAGGCAGTTCCACACTGGAATGGCCTTATTTCTGGGGCTTTCCCCCAGCCAGAGCCTGGCACTGGGCGGACTTATTTCTGCTTTCATAAACAAGACGACCGTCCATCCACCAACTGTCATGCTAAGGTATATAGGCCTGGAGGCATGCTCTGGACATCCAAATAGCTACCTGCCTTATACTTGCATTGGTTAAGACCTCTCAATCATCAGAGTGGAACCAATGTCATAGTTTATCCTCTTGTACCCCAAGAATTCAAGCTTTTTTTTCTCTTCCTAAGGAAAGGAGGGGGGAGGGGAGACTGAGAGGAAAAGAAAGGATCAGTCTTCCTGCCCTGATCCTCCCTCTCTGGCCCTTTTAGCCTCCTCATCTGCAAGGTGGTTTCATCTAGCCTCAAAGGATTGTGCTGGCTGCTTCTTAAGGTAGTATGGGCCACTTCCTTTCATCTACTATTAATTGAGAACTTTACCTAAATTTCAAATTTGTACTTTAGTAAAAGAAAAACAAAAACTACTACTGGAGGTTAATTTCATTGACTTTGAAGGCCAGTTTGCCATCTGGCTTCTTTTTAGCTCTACTGACTCTCAGTAAAACTTCTTTAGAGTCCCTTGAAATGTTTACCTTTGCCTACACAGATTGTTTTCAGGGGTACCTAAGCCCTCTTCCTGAAAATACTTTGAAGTGTTTTGGAAAACAATCTAAGAGTCACATCATGAGTATCAGTTGAGCTTTACTTTAATTTGGAAGAATGTACCAAAGCCCCAGATAAAGTTCAATATTCAAACAATGTGTCCTATGGAAGGTGAAGGGAGCATCAATAAATTTTTGTTCTCATTGCTTGGCAAGACACACGATGCTGTTAGTCTAACAATTAAAAATGACTGGGTAGATAAGACTTTTATTTTTCAGTTGAATGAAGGATGCAGTAAAGAAAAAGCAGGTGTCTTGCACTCTATTATCCCTGCTCTTGGCAGAGGTTCTTGGTTGGGGGGAAATGAACTCACTGTGGCAGACATTGTAGCTTGGAGTGTACTTCAGCAATCAGGTGGCCCTAATTATGTTCCAACTGATATTCAAACATGGATGAAATCATGTGAAAACTTGGCCTCTTTTAACAGTGCTCTGAAACTCCTGAAGCAAATTCTTAGAATACATCTTAAAAGTGGCATGACTAAAAACTGGTGCTAAAAACATGCCTCCTGGTAAATGCATTTACACTAAAATTGGTATCTTACACCGAAATGTCAAACACCAATAAAATTATCATAAAACTTGTGGTTCCTCCGTTATACAAATTTTCTAATACCTAGCTAGTTTTAACAAGTAAAAGAAACCTTAGGTAAAAATATTACATGTTTTACATCTATTCCCCATCTCCCATAAATAATCCTTCATACACTTCAAAAATCCTTAGTTCAACATTTATTACCCATCAGTCTAGTTATCTCTAGAGTAATCACAATTCCTCTAACTTTTCCTCCATAAGTCACATATTCCATCATTTTAATCATTTCTGTGGCTCTTCTTTGAATTTTCTCCAAATTTTTTCATATGTTTAAGAACCAATTCAAAAACTTAAGAGGCTCTAATAAAAGCCTGTTTCTGTTGTTCAGTCATTTCAGATCCTTATTGACTGCATTTGAGGTTTTCTTAGCAAAGATACTAGAGTGGTTTGCCATTTCCTTCTCCAACTCATTTTATAGATGAGGAAACTGAAGTAAACAGGGTTAAGTGACTTGCCCAGAGTCACACAACTACTAAGTACCTGAGATCAAATTTGAACTCATGAACACAAGTTTTCTTGATTCCAAGTCTCATGCTCTATCCACTGCTCCCTTAATAAAAGTCTGACCAATGCCTAGGGGAGCAAACTTATCTGTTAGTTCTTCCATTTTATATACAATTTCTACTTCAGGACAGTACTGTTTTTGTTTTCTAGGAACATTATATTCTTCATTCAAAATCACTCTTAGACTGACTCTCTTCCACTCCACTCCTGTTACCATCATCATACAGATTCCCATCACCTAAGCATTCAGTTCTGGGAAAATTAAAAAAAAATATTACATGTTTTAAACCATGATTTTAATGTTACTCTGTACATACAGATTAAGACAATTAAATCCTGTACAGAAAAGAATGGTCTGAACCATACACAGGTTTGTAAAACAATTGTATTTCAATAGATCCAACAAAATTAAAAACAAATTCTTCTTAATTTTTTTGAAGTACTTATGTGTCATTATAACATGTTCAATTGCGTTTTACTTCTACTTTATGTGTTTCATTGTTTTTTTGTTTCTCTTTTTAAAAAAATATTATTTTATTTTCTTGTTTACATAATTCATTTCCACAAGATTTTGAGTTACAAATTTTCTCCCCATCTTTCCCTACACACAACCCCAAAACAGTGATCAAACTGTGAAGTTCTTCCCCCAGTCTGCTCTCTCCTATGTGTTCCTCCATCATCCCTCTAACTTTCTGGTAATGCAGGGTGGGTCTCCCTACCCCAGTGCCTGTATATCTTAATTCCCAGTTGCACGTAGTTAATAATAATAATAATTATAATTATTATTATAATTATTATTATTATATATAATATGTGAGTGTGTATATATGTATGAATATGTGTGTGTGTGTGTGTGTGTATACATTTGATTCTAGAACTTTAAATTCTAGATTCTTTCAGTTCCTCCCTCCTCACCTGCCCCCACTGGAAAGACAAGCAATTCAATACAGGCTGTACATGTGTAATTATGTAGGACATCTCCACAAGGAACATATTCTGAGAGAATAATGATATGTCCCTTCTTCCTATCCCAACACTCCCCCTTGTTCTACTCTCTACACTGTGTCTGTCCTTTTACTGAAGTGTGCACATCCAGCAACCCTCCCCCTGACCCTGCCCAACCCTCAATCATCCTGCCTCTCATCCCCATACCCCCTACTCTCCTTTGTGGTAAGATACCCACTTTAGACTTTATGTCATTTCTTCCCTAAGCCAAATTCAAAGAGAGTAAAGTTGACCCTTTCCCTTTTGCTTTCCTGTTCTTCCCCTCCATTATAACAATTATACCTTACATCTTTTGTATGGGATGATTAACCCCACTCTGTCTCTCTCTGTCTTCTCTCATTCTAATACTCTCCCACCTCAGAATTTCACCATTTAAAGTATCATCCCTTCCTATTCAATTGATCCTGTGCCCTCAGTGAACTCATATACACATATACTCACATATGTATGCATACACATTTATACCCCCCT
>CM053599.1:156027921-156058902 GCA_028646575.1 Pseudocheirus occidentalis | reverse complement strand
GGGGTGACTAGGTGGCGCAGTGAGTAGAGCACCGGCCCAGGAGTCAGGAGTACCTGAGTTCAAATCTGGCCTCAGACACTTAACACAAAAACTAGCCCTGTGACCTTGGGCAAGTCACTTAACCCCAACTGCCCTCCATAAAAAAAAGAAAGCAAAAGAAAAGGAAAGGTAAGGAAAGAATGAAAGTCAAATAAATAAAACTATTTTTGGTCTTGTGGGGCTTAGTTTATATTTTCAACCTTTTTTTATGCTCTATGGCTTTTTTTGGCAAATGGCCCAAACCTATGAACCCTATCTCAGAATAATGGTTCAAACACAAAGAAATAAAATATATAGGGAAACAAATAACAAAATAATTTGTTGAAATATTTAAGAGGTCCTAGATTCCAATCATACACTTTATCAGAATAATACAACTTCTGCAAATACATACACAGTAATTTCAAGTGTAGTAGAATGTGATAATAATTGGCTTGGTAGGAGGAACAATAGAAGATTTATGTACCAGCTGGCACATAATCTGTACTTTAAAGAAGATTAAGGATTCTATAGGAAAAAATTTTAGGAGTCCACTCTTTTACGTGATAGTTCCTAAATCCTATGTGATTCTGACTGTGGTTTCATTTGAATTGTTTATTTCTGACTATTTGAAATATTTCCTCCTTCATCTGGGAATTCTAGAATTTGGCTATAATATTCTTGGGAGTTTTCTTTTTGTAATTCCTTTCAGGAAATACTTAGTGGATTCTTTTTATTTCTATTTTACCATCTGGCTCTAAGACATCAGGGAATCAGGGAGTCTTCCTTTATAATTTCTTGAAATATGACATTTAGGGTACTTTTTTTTTACTTTTTAGAGGGGGGAAGTTTGACCAGTTGGGGTTAAGCAATTTGCCCAAGGTCACATGGCTAGTGTGTGTGTGTGTGTGTGTGTGTGTGTGTGTGTGTGTGTGTGTGTGTGTGAAGTGCCTGAATCCAGATTTGAAGTCAGGTCTTCCTGACTCTTGGGCCAGTGCTCTATTCACTGTGCCACCTAGCTACCTCTGTCCATTATAGTTTTAAGGAAGTATTTACTTCAGTGAACTTCTGTACCTTTTTTTAAATTCATTTACTTAGTTCCGTTTTTTAAGGACTTCATTTCTTCAGTGAGGTTTTTTTTTTGCCTCTTACCATTTGATCACTTCTGTTTTAAGGTATTATTATTTTCAGCATTTTAATGTTTCTTTTACCAAATAATTCTTTTTTCACAGTTTGCTTATATCACTTTCATTTCTTTTGCTATTTTTCTCTACCTCTCATTATAGTTTTAAAATCTTTTTTGAGGTCTTCTAGATTTTTTGCTGAGCTTATGTCCAATTCACTTTCTTTTTCTTTTGAGGTGTTGTTTATAACTGTTGTGACAGCATTATCTTCTGAGTCTGTATCTTGATTTTCCTTTTTCACTGTTGAGTTATTGTTTTTTATGATCAGATTCTTTTTTTGTTTGCTCATTTTACTAATTATTCCTTGATATTAAAATTGGGCTCTGTTCATGAGGTGTGTGTGGGGGAGCACTGTTTCAAACTTTGAGGTTTTGTGCTGATGTTTTCAGACCTAGTTCTAGGGGTCTGTAATATATCAGCCCTTCCAAGATGGTGTGATTAAAGGAAATGTATGATCATTTCCCTCCTGTTCTGTCACCTAGTCTTTACCAAGAAGACACGTGCTCCCCTGTAGCCCCAAATGTTAGTGCTCCTCTTGACTCTAGGGCTATGATTAGGTCCCCTGCTCACCTATGGTGGCAAGTACTTGTGTGTTTCTGTGCCTTGGTATTTAGACCAGGTCCCCTGTTCCCTAGTGAAAGGCCACAAGTGGTCTCCATCCTGAAACTGAGAATAGGACCCCTTCTTTCTTGTGAGCCTCTATAAACACTTTTCTCCATCCTGGAACTGTGACTAGAGTCTCTAATCCATTGAAGTGATGAGGCCTAGTGTTCTTCTTTGCCCCAGAACTGTGATCTGGAACTGTGTATGGGAAATGCAACCATGCAAGCAAAGTGTCTCCTATAATCTCTTTCTGACCACTTGTCCAATCCATTGCCATCTGGGCTGAACCTGTTGCTTTTACTATCATAGCAACCTCCAAGGCTGACTGCTGGTGCTGATACTAAATGTGTTCTAACCCAGCTCTAACTTTAATAAGACCTCTCCTGCTGAATTCCTAAGTTGTCTCAGGCTGGAAAAAATGTTTTACCCCAACTTTTATTAGTTGTTCCATTCTAGGATTTTATTTAAGGCATTATTTTAAAGTTGTTTGGAGACGGATGTTCATAAAGTTCAGCTGGATTTTTACTTCTATTCCACAGTTTTTTCCTCTGTTTCCCCAATTAGACTTTCAAGAAAGAATTCCATGTAAATTTCCAACCCACCAAGGTATTTTTATCACTATCTCCTGGAAAAATAAACTTCTCATGGTTGTCACTTGACAAGACACAAGGTCATGTTACAATATTTGCACCCCATTTGGAAATTAATTCAATTTTGTAACACTTCTGCTTCTCATAATTTTATTATTTTACCAGAATATATTATTCTTTTAATGAGGAAAAGATTCAGGCCCAATGAAAGTTCAATATATATTGAACATAGAATATACACATACATATAGTATGTATGTATGTGTGTGTCTATCTGTGGGTATATACCCATATACATATATATATATATACGTACACATATATAAACGTACATATACACATACACACACATATATGTAGTATTTTCATCTAAATAGAGACAGAAAGATAGAAATAGAGAGGAAAAAAGATACAAATAAAGATACTTACTTTCAGATGGAGTAGAGAAAACACAACAGCTGAGCTTTTTCAACATTTCCTTCCAAACAACTTTACAATATTGCCTTAGATTAAATCATAGAAAAACCTACAAAGTCCCAATTTAAAATAAAAATGAAGGTAATCTAAGCCCAAGAAGAATTCCTAGAAGACATAAGCATATATTAAGGATCAAATAAGAGTGATAGAGAAAAAGGTGGGAAGGAAAAAGATGAGAGATTGATGCAAGAAAATTATTAAAAGATAATTAAGAGTTTAGGAAAAAGAGCACCAAAAAGTATCAAATAAAATATCAACTTAAAAAGAAACAGAATTGGTCAAATAGTACAAAAAGTCACAAATCTTCACTGATGAAAATTTCTTATAGAATAAAACTGGACAAAATAAAAAAGAGGTACAAAAATTTAATGAAGAAAATAATTCCTTAAAAATTAGAATTGGGTAAGTGGAAGTTAGTAACCTCATGAAATGTTGAAAACTTTTTTTTAAGTTAAAAGAAAGAAAAAATAGCAAAAATGAGAAGTATCTCATTGGAAAAACAACTCACCTGGGGAAAAGATTAAGAAGTGATTATGTAAGAATTATTGTACTATCTGAAAGCCATTAGAAAAAACAAAATAGTGTAGAACTGAATAAGTTGTGGTATATAATTATGGCTGAAGAAGTAGTGTATATGACTGTGGTAGAATACTACTGTGTTATAATAGGTTTTATAATTTATATTATACAAATTTCATTTTATAATAGATTCTAAAAAAGCAGATTGTTTAAAAAAACCAGAAAGACTTATATGAGCTGATGCAAAATGATGTGCACAGAATGAAGACAACATTGTACACAGTAATAGCAATATTGCAATGATTAGCTGAAACATTTAGCTACTCTGGTAAAGATGATGATCCAAGATTTTCCCCATTACCCTTGGTTAAAAATCATATCCATCTCGAGAGAAAGAACAGATGAACACTGAGTACAGATTGAAATATACTGTTTTTTCTACTTTATTTTTATTACCTTTTTAATCTTAATCTTACAGTAATTTGAGTAGAGCCATCAATGAAAAAATGATTATCATCAGTAATATTGCCATTTATTCCAGTCCAGCATAGTTTAGTCATTCTGCTCTCCTGCACATGATAAACTTTTTTTTTTCTACATAGCAGTATTTATCAGTTGATTTTACTGGTCTTCTTATCATGCTTCCAAATCAAGAAATGCATCATACTATTGAGAAAACAATAAAGTTTTACAGGTGCCAGTTTCTTCTAAAGGCACTTTCTTTCCCGCCACTCCCTGAAAATTAATGAGGATGATATGAAGGAAGAGTTTGTTAGTACTTCACATTGCTTAAACCACAAACTCCTTTGAAATTCAGTGTGTTTGATTTTATCTCATTATAACTTTGAATTTTCCTTGAAACACTTGAATTCTTACAGAAACACAAAAATATCTGTAATAGTCATTGAATGGCACACGTTTGGAGAAATAACATACATACATACATATATATATATATGTTATTACATATATATGTACATATATATAACATAATAGTATGTTTCTTAAGAGTAATAGTCATCTTTAATAAATTAGTTAAAAAATCAATGAAACAAAATCCAGCATTGAAGTAATAGAGAAGCAATATAAAGGGGAGGTAAGGATGTCAATGATGTTCATCTCTTCTGAATGAGATTTTTGACAAAAATGAAAACATATCAAAATAAATACTTATCCTTAAGTTCAAACACTTAGGGAAGTAACAGATTTTTAGAGTGTTTTAAATATCTAAGTGGTAGACAGAAAATAATTTAGTAGCATTCTTTACAATGTATGTATAATTTGTATTTTTTCATTAATTCCCTTGATATTCTTGACCTTTAGCTCTTCCAGATGAATGTTGTTATTTTTTCTAGGTCTACAAAATATGTTTTGGTAGTTTAATTGACATAGCACTGAATAGGTAAATTAGTTTCAGTATAATTGTCTTTTTAAATCACATTGGCATAGTTTAGTCATAGGCCTTTAATCTTTTTTCTAGTTTTTTTTTTTTCTGTCTTAGTTCAGACTTTCTTTCCATGGAGTATGTTTTGTGATTATCTTCACTGTTCCTGGGTTTGTCCTAGAAGGTAGCCTCCCTAATATTTTATATTGTTTATCATTATTTTGAAATTAATTTTTCGTTCTATCACTTCTTGTTGGACTTTAATGGTCACATAAAGAAATACTTATTATTTATATCTTGAAACTTTACTAAAGTTGTTAACTATTTTAAGTAAATTTTAGTTGATGCTCTGGGTTCTCTAAGTATAACTTCATATCATCTTCAAAGAGTGATAGTTTTATTTCCTCATTGCATATTCTTATTCATTTAATTGCTCTTCCTTTCTTACTACTATAGCTAACATTTCTAGCATTATATCAAATAATAGTGATGATAGTGGGCATCTTTGCTTCATCCTTGATGATATGGGAAGACTTCTAGCTTATCTCCTTAATGTATAATGCTTGATGATGATGTTAGAGAGATACAGATTATCATTTTAAGGAATTCTCCCTTTATTTCTGTGTTTGCTAGTGTTTTAGTATGAATGGGTACTGTATTTTGTCAAATGTTTTTCAGCATCTATTGAGATAAACACTTAGACAATCATATGATATCTCTCAGTTTTGTTATTGATATGGTCCGTTATATTCAGAGTTCATGAACTAACCTCAACTAACTCTGAACTGCTGGTATAAATACCAGTTTATCATATTGTATAATTGCTATGACAAATTGCTGTAATAATTTTGGTAGTATTATTTTCAAAATTTTTGCACAGACATTAATTAGGGTAATTGGTCTGTAATTTTCTTTCTCTGTTTTGACTCTTCCTGGTTTATGTATCAGTATAATATTTATCTCATAAAAGGAGATTGGTACGATTCTTCTTTGCTATTTTTCTAACTAGTTCATATTGAATTGTAATTATTTTTTCTTTAAATGTTTGGTAGAAATCATTGTGAACCCATCTGGTTGAGGGATTTTTTCCCCTAGGGAGTTGATTAATTACTTGTTCAATTTATATTTCTACTATGAGGTTATTTAGGCATTCTATTTCTTGATCTGTTTCTATAGGTAATTTATGTTTTTGTAATATTGATCTATTTCACTCAGGATTTCAGATTTATTGGTAGATATTTGGCTAAAATTGTCCTTACAGTTGCTTTAATTTCTTCTTCACTGATGATGGTTTCACCCTTTTCAATTTTAAAATTGAATATTTCATTTTTTTTCTTTTTTAAATCAAATTAACAAATGACATTGATTTTATTTTTCACAAAACCTGCTCAAAGATTTATTTATTATTTTAACGTTTTTCTCCTAATTTTCAGCCTCATCTTTGATATTTAGAATTTGCAACTTTGTAAGATAGATTTCTGTATTAAACTGATTGTGTATGTTATTCTGTCTTTGAGTTTATACTGAAAAGCGTAAGGTTCAAATGGTGGTTGTCACCCAACTTCCCATCTTCCCTTCCTCTGTAATAGGTCTTTATCACCTCTTCATGTGAAATGATTTACTGCATTCCACCTCTCCCTTCCTTCTGCATCCAATGTATTCCTCTTCCTCATTTCTTAGTTATTTTTATGTCATTCCTTTGAATTCATCTTATACCCATACCTTCTGTCTGTGTATATTCCTTCTAGCTATACTATTAGTGATATAGTTTTTAAGAATTACAAGTTTCATCTACCCTTCTAGGGATGTAAATAGTTTAGCTCCATTGAATCCCTTATATTTTCTTTTCCCTTTTTAGGCTTCTAAAAAGGTCAGATTTTTGGTTTAGTTCTGTTCTTCTCTCTACAAACACTTGAAATCTCTCTATTTTGTTGAATGAGGATTTCCCCCTCAATGTAGCATGCTTTATTTTGCTGGTTAAGTGGTTCTTGGTTGCAGTCAGAGCTCTTTTGACTACTGGAATATCATGTTCCATGATCTCAGGTCTTTAAATGTTGCAACTGCAAAGTCCTATGTAATCCTGACTGTGACTTTTTGATTTTTGAATTGTTTCTTTCTGGACACTTGTAATATTTTTTCTTTGATATGATTAATAGTTCTGAATTTTTTTAATAATATTCCTTGGAATTTTTATTTTGGGATCTCTTTCCTGAGGTGATTGGTGGATTTTTTCAATGTCCATTTTCCCCTCTGGTCATCAGGGATGTTTTCCTAGATAACTTCTTTTTTTTAATTGATTTGTTTATTTACTTTTATTTTACAAGATTCAGTTCCAGAATCCCTAGAGTTTCAAATTTTCTCCTTTTCTTCTTCCCACCCCCCTCACATGGAGCCATGCAATCAACTATAGCTCAAATAATTTCTTGAAAGATATTGTCTGGATTCTTCTTTTGATCCTGGCTTTTAGGTAGTCCATTGATTCTGATATTGCCTCTCTAGGTTCTGTTTTCCAGTTTGTTTTTCCTATGAAGTATATTATACTTTCTTCCATTTTTAAAATTATTTTAACTTTGATTGATTGTTGAAGCTTCATAAAGTCATTAGCTTCCACTTGTCCCATTTTAAGAGATTTTAAATTTTACATTTTAAACTTAAATTTTACATTTACATTGCATTTTACATTTGCATTACATTTTTCATTTATTTTACATTACATTTACATAAAAATTTACATTTTTACATTAAAATTTTACATTTTACATTTTTAATTTTAAATTTTAATTTTTTTCCTAAATTAATTTTTGTACTTTATTTTTAATTTAACCAATTATACTTTTTTAAGGAGTTGTCTCCTTTAGTGTATTTTTGTATTCATCTTCCAATTGGTCAATTCTACTTTTTAAGCTTTTTCCAAGCTGTTGACTCTTTTTTCATAATTTTTTTGGATCCCTCTTATTTTTCCCCAATTTTCTTCTACCTCTTTTATGTGATTTTTAAACCCACTTTTGAGTTCTTCCATAAGTTCTTTCTGGATTTGAGACTATTTCCCATTTTTATTTGGGGTTTTGCCCACAAGTGTTTTGACATTTTATTTTCTTCTATGTTTATGTCTTTGTCTTCCCTGTCACCATAATAACTTTCTATAGTCAGATTCTTTTCTGCTGTTTTTTTGCTCTTTTTTGGGAGGGTGGGGGTAGGATCTTTTCCATTTCTTTTAAATTTGATCTCTGCTACCAAGGTGGAAGTCTGTTTCATATTTCTTCTTCCAGTGTCTGCAAGCTCTGTTTACATTTCACTATGCTGATGTTGTCCTGAGGCCACAGGGGATCTTTCTATATGGTGCTGTGTAAAGAGGATGGTGTGGGGGGTGTCTGACACTTCTAGGGGCTGTAGGGGTCTGGCAGTTTACCTGTTGCTGAGTGGGGGTTCTAGTAGTGATGTGTGGCATGTGCTGAGGTTTAGTGAAGTTTTTCTGTGTTTCTCCAGGGCTATGCTGAAGCCGGTGGAGGTCTGGTCTATGTTTTTATCCTGCTGATGGATATCTATCTGCCAGGAGGTATGCTGAAACATTTAGAAGTCTGGCTGCTAAAGGATGCCTGCACACCTGGATTTGTATTAAAGCAAGCATGATTCAGCCCATGTATGATGTCCTCCTGCTTGCCTGGGGCAACATCGCAGCATGAAGAGTTCCAGTCCCTGGAGGCCACCTCCCTGACCGTAACTGTACTTAAGCACTTGGACTTCAAGCTGCCTGGAGGATGTCTATTTGACCGAGCCTATATTGAAGTACATTTTTGGAGCTGGAACTTGCTGGTTCTCCTAGTTATTCTAAGGGACATGGATAGAGTCCTGGTATTGGCTTTTGCCTGTTCCACCATACTGTAGTTCAGGCTCTCCCACTGGTTTGCTGAGGTTCGACTTTTTGCTGGCATGCTTCCACCCCTGTACATGTACTCCCCTTTTACCAAAATGGGATGGATCTTTCTTGCTATCTTTCAAGTCTCCTGAGCTAAAAGACTGGTGAGTCCCATATTTCAGCTTGCTCTGCTCTTCCAGAATTTTTTCTGGGGCACAAGTGTGTGGTTGTTTGAAGGTGAAATGGGAGAACTACAGCAACTTATTGTTTACTCTGTCCTCTTCATTCCCAGAAGTCCACCCCTAAGTCACTTTAGACATCTTCCTTTTCAAGAGAAAAATATATAATTATAAATGGAATGAACTATGGATTTGGTGTTACAGGATATGCCTGAATTTAATCCTTGCTCTACTTCTTGCTAATTATTTGTTTATGTTGCTTCTCTTCTAGGGGCAATCTCTAAATTCAATACTAACTCTGCATCTTAGTTTATTTCACCAGTACATATAACTCTTCTTTCACCAATGAAGAGCAATTTTTCTATGGCTTAGTAAATATTCTCACAATTTTTTATTTCTAAAATATTTATTGTCTTTAAATACCTATCCTTTTGTTAAAGACCTCTCTAAAGTTCGTTACAAAAGTTATCCAATTATACACACAGAAACTTTATGCTGTATAAGCAAAGCCCTTCCACCAAAGTAAAACTTGTGTTCTGCTAGCCTAATCTTTAAGTGCCCATGATTAGTTCATAACAAAATGAGAAATTATAATAAGACTGTAAAGAAGATTATTTTTCTACAAGTGCATTGCAGGTTTGAGCCCTTTTTTCCATAACAATCTGTCAAAAAACATTCCTATTTAATAATAATATCGGTTTAGAAACATAATACTTCCATTTTATCACACCCATACAAAGATATCATCTGAATATCTGAATTCCAGATATCAGTTCTAACATGGATACTCCATTTTCACAGGGCTATAAGTAGCAAAAGGAAAATGTAATGACATTATATTACATCAACCTTTAGGACAAATGAATTTATCAGGAAATTCAGCCTGTGCTTGATTCCGACCTTTTGAAAGGTAAATTTCAACCACTGGTTACTTGGGTGAGCAACCTCACTCTGGTCACATGTGTTCTAGTGCCATATTTTCCAAAGTTGTACTTAAAGATTTCACATTAGAATACAGATAACATTGTGGGTGAAAATTCATTTGCTTCTGCAAAATGAAGCAACTACATTAGAAGCAGGAAATAGAGGCATTGTGGAGTTGTAGAATGGAGATCAAATTAAGAGTCAATGCTCGCTCACTATCTAGTTATTTAAGAAAGATCATTTATCCTCTCTGGGTCATGTTTTCTCCCCCTGTATAGAAGGGGTAACTAAAACAGAAAATTTCTAAGGTGTCTTGCAGATTTAAATTGACACAATTCTAAACATTTACAATTGATTGTTTTGGCGATAAACCAGATGGATTGTTCAATATAAATTGTAAAATATAAATTGTTTTATCTATTTATTTATCTATGTATCAACAATATTCTCTATTGAGCAATATAAATTGTTCAATATAAAATGTGAAATATTGAAAACTTTCTCTGATATAAAGGACACCAACATCAATAGGTATTTCATTATACCAGAATTTTCATTCATCTCAGTTTCTAATTTCTTTCTTCAACCTCCATAAAATGGAGGTGGATAGAAGAATGGATTAAAAACCATAATCCTGCAATATATTGTTTACAAGAAACACACTTGAAACAGAAGTATACACACGGGATACAGGTAAAAGACTGGAATAAAATATATCATGCTTCAGGTAAAGTAGAAAAAAAAAAGTAGGGGTAGCAATTCTCAACTCAGACAAAGCAACAGCCAAAATAGATCTAATGAAAAGAGATTAGGAAGAAAACTATATTCTGCTAGAAGGCACCATAGAAAATGAAGTAAAATCATTATCAAACATATATGCACCAAGTAGCAGAGCATCCAAAATGTAAGAGGAGAAATTAAGGACATTTCAAGAAGAAATAGACTGCAAAATTTTACTAGTGGGGGACCTAAACCACCCTCTCTCTGAACTTGATAAATTTAACCTTAACTTAAACAAGAAAGAAGCTAAGGAGGTGAAGAGAATTTTAGAAAGCATAGATATGACAGCTCTCTGGAGAAAACTGAATGGTTATAAAAAGGAAAATACCTTCTTTTCTTTGCACATGGCACATACACAAAAATTGACCATGTACTAGGCCATAAAAACCTCACAATCCAGGGCAGAAAAGCAAATATTAAAGGTATCCTTTTCCAATAATAATAAAATAAAATTATTTGTAATAAAAGGGCATGGAAAGATAGACTATAAATTAATTGGAAACTAAATAATCCAATAAAGCATAGAAACAGTCAGTAACTTCATTCAAAAGAATTTCAGTAATGAAACAACATACCAAAACTTCTGAAATGCAGAGAATATAGTTCTTAGGGGAAGTTTTATATCTCTGAAGAATTACATACATAAAATAGAGAAAAAGGAGATCAATGATTTGTGCATGCAACTGGAAAAGATAGAAAAAGAACAAATTTAAATTCTCCAATTAAATACAAATTAGAAATACTAAAAAACAAAGAGGAGATGAACAAATCTGAAAATAAGAAAATTATCAAACTAATAAATGAAACTAAGAGCTGGTTTTATTAACAAACCAATAAAAATTCTAAACCATTAGTCAACTTAATTAATAAAAACAGAGTACCAGTATCAGAAAAAAGGGTGAATTCAACTTTAAATAAGAGGAAATGAAAACAAAAATTAGCAGGGATTTTGTACAATTTTATTTCTATAAATTTGACAATCTTAGCAAAATGGATGAATATTTACAAAAATAAACCTTTTCCAGATTAACAGAAGAGAAATTGAAATATATTAATAAACAAATCTCAGAAATAGAAATTTAACAAGCCATAAATTAACTCCGTAGAAAAATATCTCTGGTACAGATGGATTTACAAGGGAATTCTATCAAGCATTTAATGAATAATTAGATTCCAATAATTATGATACTGTGTAGATTATTTGGGAAAATTGGTGAAGAAGGAGTCCCATCCACATCTTTTTTATGATACAAATATGGGACTGATACCTAAATTGTGAAGAGTCAAACAGAGAAAGAATATGATAGACCAATATCCCTAATGAATATAGAGGTAAATTAAATATATATATATATTAGCAAAAAAATACAGCAACTTATCCTGAGAATAATACACTTTTATCAGGTAGGATTTGTTCCAGGAATGTAATACAGGATAAATTTTAGGAAAACTATCAGCATAATCAATCATGTTGACAACAAACTAATACAAATCATAGGATTATCTGAACAGATACAGAAAAGGCTTTTGACAAAATATAACAATCATTTCTACTAAAAACTCTGGAAAGCAAATAAATAAATGAAGTCTTCCTTAAAATGATTAATAGCATCTACCTAAAACCAAAAACAAGTATTCTATGTAATGGGTGAAAGCTAGATGTGTTTACAATAAAATCAGCAGAAAAAATAAGGATATTCACTATCACCACTGTTGTTCAATATGGTACTAGAACTGTTATGTTTAGCAAAAAGAGAAGAAAAAGAAATTGAAGGAAGTAAAATGGGCAAAGGAGAGACTGTTATAACTCTTTGCAGGTAATAAAATTATATTATTATAATTAATTCTTAGAGATAGGATAGGTATTTGTTTGCTCAGCCACACTGTGGCTCAGGAACTTGCTGGCTTGATGAAGTGGGACTTGCTGCTGGCATACTGGATAACTTTCTTTCTTTGATTGTAGTCCCCTTTTCCCCAAGTGAGAGAGACCTTTCTTGGTGACCTTCCCAATTTCTTGGGCGAAAAGATGCTTTATGTCATCTTTTCTTCTGCTTCTGTTAGTCTAGAATTTGTTCCAGGGTTCTATATTATGATTGTTCAGAAGTGAATATGTTAGTGTCATGAATTAAAGTTTACCCTCATCTTCCCTTTTATTTATTTTTATGCTTTGTTCTGAAATAAATAAAGTTGAAGTAATATAATCAATACTATCCATCCATCCATCCATCCATCCATCTATCTATCTATCTATCTATCTATCTATCTATCTATCTATCTATCTATCTGTCTGTCTGTCTGTCTGTCTGTCTGTCTGTCTGTCTGTCTGTCTACCTGTCTACCTGTCCACCTATCTATCTACCTCTCTATCTATCTATCTATCTATCTATCTATCTATCTATCTATCTATCTGCCTGTCTGTCTGTCTGTCTGTCTATCTATCTGTCTATCTATCTATCTATGAGAACAGAAGGTGAGGATTGTAAATTACATTGCGAATTATCATAATATACAACTTAATTTTTGTAAGTGCATGGGATGCAGTGCAGTAATCTTCAAGGCTTTCTTGCCTATGGTTTGTTGTTCTTGTTGTTGTTGTTGTTGTTGTTGTTGTTGTTGTTGTTGTTGTTCTCTTATAACATGTAAGGGGAAGGAGGGAAGATTTCTATCTTTAACTCCACTTTTACTTTCACCCCATTTCCCACTCCAAAAAAGGAAAGAAAAAAAAACAGTAACAAATATGCATGGTCAAGTAAAACAAGGTCCAACACTGTCCATGTCCAATATTGAAGGTCGAATTGTTCCATTACCTCTTTTTCAGAAGGAAAATAGCATATTTTATTATCCTTACACTAGATTTCTGGCTAATGTTTTCATTAATCAATGATCTTGAGAGCTTAACAGATTTTTAAAATATTATAATTTTTAAGATTGTTCTTCATACTGATCTCAAAACTGGCAAAGGATGATATTCTCATCCTCAAGTTCCTGTTCTCTGCTCCTTCTTTCTCATCTGCCTTGACCACACCATCCCATGTTCCAGATTTGTCTACCAGGATGAAAGAGTGGTCATCAGTGTCAAATGAAACATAGAGGTAAATAAAGTTGCCAACTAAAAAAGCCATTTGATCTAGCAGTCAAGAGATTAAGAGTAAACTAGGAAAGAATAAATTCAATTGAGCAATGCAGTGAAGAGCAAGCCTGCAGAGTGGTGGAGTGAAGATGGCAGGGTAAAAGCAGGAACCTGCTTGAGTTCCCCCTCCAAGTACTGCCAATACCTGTTAAAAAAGGGGGGGACTCTAAACAAATTTTAGAGCTACAGAACCCACAAAGTAACAGAGAAAAGCAATTCTCCCACTGAGGCAACCTGGTAGGCAGAGAGTGAGGGTCTATTGCACCAGACTGGGAGCTGAACATAGTCTGGCAAAAGCCATGTGATCCCAGACATGGGGTGGTCCTACCCTATGGCACAGAATGGCTGGAGCAGACTTCGGTAGAGTGAATCACTAACAGCTGTGGTGGTTTACAGACCTTTTCAACTTATAGAAGCCAAACAGAATGTAAAAAGGCAGTAGGGAACTCTGATGGAACTGGGTGAGAGAAGAGTATGGTCTGGCCCCTGCCTGAGGGGCAAAAGATACAAGGTGGTCAATGGTTGCAACTGCTCCTGCACGGCTGCCTCCAAAGCTCCTGACCTGCAGGTTGTAGTGAGACACAGCAACCATTCAATGGATAATTGTTTTTGCTTGTTCTGACCTTTTTGGATCTGGGATGCAATCTTGGGTGGTGGTTCTGGGGTGAGGAATGCTATTGTGCCAGAGCTTGTGTAGGCTTTATAAAGGGCACCCTCATCATAGTTCTGAAAACATCCCTGACAACTGTGAAAACTCCAACAATTTGCGACACTGATCTGGAAGCAGAGTTGTACAATGGCAAAGACCTCAAAAGTCAAGCAATTGGCTGGCAGGATCAGCAACAATAAAAAGTGCAATCATACCATACAATATGGGGGGGGCACAAAAAGGATCAAAACATGGAACCAGAAGGAGACAACAAAGTCAAAACACCTGCATCAAAGGCTTTCAAGGAAAATATTAATTGGCTGCAGGCCATGGAGGAGTTCAAGAAGGATTCTGAAAACCAAGTAAGAAAAGGGAAGGCAAAATTGGAAAGTAAAATGAGAGTGAGGCAGTAACATCATGAAAAGTGAGTCAAAAGTCTGCTAAAAGAGACCCAAAAAATACAGAAGAAAATAACGCATTAAAAAAATGGACTAACTCAAATGGCAAAAGAGGTCCAAAAAGCCAATGAGGAGAAGAATGACTTAAAAAAAACTGCATTGAGCACATGGAAAAGAAATTTCAAAAACTCACCAAAGAGAAAACTTCCTTCAAAATTACGTTGGAGCAAAGAGAAGCTAAGGATTTTATGAGAAAGAAAGATACTATAAAACAGATCCAAACAAATAAAAAAAATGGAAGGCAATGTGAAATATCTCTTGGAAAAGTGACTGACCTGGAAAAGATGTGAGTAGAGATAATTCAAAAATTACTGTACTACCTGAAAGACACGATTAAAAAAACGAGCCTAGAAAACATCCTTCAAAAATTTCTTAAGGGAAATTACCCTGAAATTCAAGAATGAGAGGGCAAAATAGAAATTGAAAGAATTCACACATTGCCTCTCTAAAAGATGCCAGAAAAAACACCACCACCTAGGAATATTATAAGCAAATTCCAGAGTTCTTACGTCAAGGAGAAAATAATGCAAGCTGTCAGGAAAAAGCAATTTGAGTATTGTGGAAAAACAAAGAGGGTAACACATGATCTAGCAGTTTCTACATTAAGGAATTAAGGGGCTTGGAATACAATATTCTGAAGGTCAAAGGAGGTAGGATTAGATCCAAGAATAACCTATCCAGAAAAACCGAGTATAATGCTTCATGGGAAAATATGGTCATTCAATGAAATAGAGAACTTTCAAGGATTCTTTTTTTTAACACATTTATCGATTTATTTATGTACTTTTAGTTTGCAAGATTCAATTCTACAGTCCCTTGAGTTTCAAATTTTCTCCCCTTGCTCTTCCCCCTCCCCACATGGTGGTACACAATCAGCTATAGGATCTGAAAATACTTTCTCTGGTTGAATAGAAGGTTTGCAACTAATGGAATGAACAAAGGGAAAAAGAAGGAAAATCAAACATGGAAAAGAATACTAGCATGTAGATTGCATCAGTCTTCCATTTAAACTGTTCTTTCTAGATCTTTCTCAGAATGTAGATATGTCCTTCCATCCTGAGACTTGTAGAGTTGTCTTATAATTGTGCCTTGCTGAGAAGAGTACAGTTTTTAAAGCTGCTTGTCACACATACAATGTGTCTGTGAATGTGTACAAATTTTTTTCCTGGTTCTGCTATTCTCACTAAGCGTCAGCATGCATAAGCCTCTCCATGTGAATATGAAGAGTGTCTCCCCCCCCCCATTTCATATTGTACAATAGTATTCCATTACATTCATATCCCACAACTTGTTTATCCATTCACCAATTTTTTTTCTTTTTATTAAATTTTATTTGTTTCTTGTTTACATCATTCATTTTCATGACACTTTTGAATTACAAATTTTCTCCCCATCTTTCCCACACCCCAACCCTAAAAGAGTAATCCCATTGTAAAGCCCCTCCCCTGATCTGCTCTCTTACTTTCTGGTAGGGCAGGGAGGGTCTCCCTACCTCAGCCCCTGTATATCTTAATTCCTAGTTGCCAGTATTGCAGAGCTTTAAATTTTATATTCTTTCAATTCCTCAAATGTCACCCACCCTCACTGGAAGGACAATCAGTTAAATACAGGCTGTGGATGTATGATTATACAGGACATCTTCATAGTGAACATATTGTGACAGTGAACATATGTCCATCCTTCCTATCCCTACCCCCTTGTTCTATTCTCAATCTTGTCCCTGTCCCTTTACTGAACTGTGTGCTTCCAGCGTCCCTCCCCCAGACCCTGCCCTCCTCTCCATCATCTCCCCTCTCATCCCCATGACCCCCACTCTCCTGTGTGGCCTAATGCCCAGTTTAGCATTTATGCCATTTCTTCCCTAAGCCAAATTAAATGAGAGTAAAAGAAAGTAAAGTTGTAACAGTTATCCCTTGCCTCTTCTGTATGGCATGATTAACCCCATTTTGTCTCTCCCTGTCTCCTCTCATTCGAGTCCTCTCCCACCTCAGAATTTCACCTTTTAAAGTATCATCCCTTCATATTCAATTCATCCCGTACCCTCTATATACACATCTACACACATGATCAGATATGCATTCATACACATATATAGCCTCCTATTTAAACATATGTGTAAGTACACTTACGTATACATTTGTATTCCCTTCCCCTATCCTCATACTAAGAAAAGCTTATGTTATTATTGTCACTTTTCCATATTGGCATGTAAATAATACAAATTTGATAAGTTCCTTATGATTTCTTTCCCATGTTTACTTTCTCATGTTTCTTTTGTTCGAATGTCAAATTTTCTGTTCGGTTCTGTTTTTTTTCAGCAAGAATGCTTGAAAGTCCTCCACCCCATTGAATGACCATATTTTCCCCTGGAATAATATGCTCAATTTTGATGGGTAGTTGATTCTTGGTTTTAATCCCAGCTCCCTTAATCTTCAAAATATCATATTCCAGGCCTTTTGATCCCTCAGTGTAGAAGCTACTAGATCCTGGATTATCCTTGTAGGGCTTCCTCAGTATTCAAATGGTTTTTTCTTAAAAACCTGTAATATTTTCTTCCTTAACTGGGTATTCTGGAACCTGGCAATAACATTTCTTGGAGTTTTCTTTTTGGGATGTTTTTGAAGAGGTAATCAGTGAATTCTTTCAAGTTCGATGTTGCCCTCTGATTCTAAAACATCAGCACAATTTTCTTCGAAGATTTTTTGAAGGATGCTTTACAAGTTCTTTTTTTTTGGTCTTGGGTTTCAGGTAGATCGATAATTTTCAAATTGTCTCCCCTGGATCTTTTTTCCAGTTCAGTGGGTTTTTGAGGAAATATTTCATACTGTTTTCTATTTTTTCATTTCTTGTGACTGTTTAATAGTATCTTGGTTTCTCATAAAGCCATTAGATTCCACTTGCTCCACTCTAATTCTGAAGGAATTATTCTCTTCAGAATGCTTTTGAGATTCTTTTTCCATCTGGGAAATTTGACTTTTTAAGGCACTTTTCTCCTCATTGGCTTTCTGGGCTTCTTTTGCCATCTGAGTTAATCTATTTTTTAAAGTGTTGTTTTCTTCAGTCAGGTTGTTGACTCTCTTTTCATGATTTTCTCATTCTCATTTCTCTTCCCAAATTTTCCTCCACCTCTCTTATTTGTTTTTCAAATCTTTTTTTTCAGTTGATCTATAGTTTCTAGGCATTCAAGTGTCTCAGAAGCATTTGGTGTTGGAGTTCTAACTGTGTTGTCTTCCTCCTGTTCCATGCTTTGATCCTTTTTTTCCATAAAAAGCATTCTAAAATTTTATCGCCGTTCTTATTTTGCTTCCTTTTCCTCATGTTGTCCAGTCAATTAATTGGTTGGGTTTTTAGCTTTGTGGAACTCTGCTTCCAGGGGGGAAAGCTCTGTTCAAAATAGCTGGTGTTTTCCCACCTGCCAGAGCAATTAGGGGGGTGTTGCAGCCCCCCCCCATCTTTGGCTTGCTGAAAGTGCACCCCAGGATGACCATCCAAGACCATGATCCAGATCCAGGCCACTGAATGCAATAGCACTTGGCCCTGATCAATTGATTCAGCCCCCCTGCGGGGTCCGCAGGCCAGGGGCCCTGAAGCAGCCCAGTGGGGGCAGCCGCCAGTTGCAGCAGTTCCTGCCCTTCCCCCCTTCTTCCTTGCCCTGGGGGAAGATTGGCCTAACTGCTTCTCCTTCCCCAAATTATGTTTCAAAGTTTCACTTTCACTGACCGTCTCTAATCCTGGTTTGCTAGGTGTGAAGATCCCTCCAGGTGCAGTAGATCTTCTCTGAAACAGACTCACCCTGTGGCTTTGGAGGCTCAGCTCCTCCTCACCATCCTTGGGCCTGGCCACTGTTTGGGTCTCGGGCTGGGCTGGTCTCAGCTCCCAGCCTGTCGGCCTGCTGGATGAGCCCCTCCTGCTGAGCTGATTTTCTCTAAACCTTTTTCACACATTGGCAGTTGCTTGAGCTGTGTCAGATCTTCTCTCTTGTAGACTGGCTGCAGTTCAGCCCTGGGGCCTGGCCTGGCTGCGTTTCTGTTTCAGACTGGGCTGGCCTCAGCTCCTGGCCTGCTGTGATGAGCTCCTGCTGCTGAGCTGCCTTCAGCAAGAGATGGGTTTTCTGTATTTTTGTGAATTTGAGAGTCCTAGACTTTGTCCGGGGTCATATTTTATGGGTATATAGGGTGGTTGTGTGGGAGCTGCAGAACCTTGCTGCTTCTGCACAACCTTCTTGGCTCTGTCCCCCTATACATTCCCCAATTGATGGGCATCCCTTTAATTTCCAGTTTTTGCCACCACAAAGAGTGCTGCAATAAATATTTTTGTACATACAAGTCTTCCTCCCACTTCTATAATCTCTTTAGTATACAATCCAAGAAGTGGTATTACTAGGTCAAAGGATATGCAATTATTTGTACCCTTTGGGTATTGTTCCAAATTGCTCTCCAGAATGGATGTATCAGTTCACAGCTTCACCAACAATGCATTAGTGTTTCAATTTTTCCATGTCTTCTCTAGCATTTGTCATCTTCCCATTTTGTCATCTTAGCCTATCTGGCTGGAGAGACGTGTTACCTCAAAGTTTTTTTTTATTTTCATTTCTCGAATCAATAGTGATTTAGAGCATTTTTTCATATGCTAACAGATATCTTTCATTTCTGCCTCTGAAAACTGCCAGTTAATATCCTTTGACCTTTAATCAATTGGGAAATGACTTGCATTCTTAAAGATTTTACTTCATTCCTTGTATATTTTAGAAATGAGGCCTTTATCAGATACATTGCTATAGAAATTCTTTCCCAAATTCTAACTTCTTGAGACAATAAATAAATTTAAGAAAGTTGCAGGATATAAAATAAACCCACATAAATCATCAGCATTCCTATATAGTTCCAACAATGTCCAACAGCAAGAGATAGGACAAGAAACCTCATTTAAAGTTACTGTAGGCATTTTAAAATATTTGGGAATCTACCTACCAAAACAAACCCAGTAACTTTGTGAACACAAGTACTTTCAAGCATACTTGATGAAAAAATAGAGCTGTACAGAAAATTTGATTTTCAAATACAAGATGCAGGAGGAGAAGAAGTAAAAAGGAAAAGTAAATCATAAGGAATTTATTAAAGTTGAACTATTTACATTCTTACATGAAAAAAAATTGTAATGGGGGATGTAGCCAAGATGGTGGCATGGAAGCAGGAAAGTTTCTCAGCTCCCATATAGCCACATCAAATAACCATAAAATATGACTCTAAACAAATTTTAGGGTTCCAAACCTTACAAAAATATAGAAAATATTATCTCTCACTGAAGGCAGCTTGGCACAAAGGACTCATCACAGGAGCCTGGGAGCCAAAACCAGCCCAGCCTGAAACTGCAGCCTGGCCCAAGGGCAGTACAAGAGGAGCTGCAGCTGGAGTCTTCAGGAGAGTTGATCAGCAGCAGCTGTGGCACGTTATCAAACCAGGAGAAATAAAGTCTAAATGAAAGGTCAGTGGAATTCAGCTAAATTTGTGGGAGGAAAGCAGTCCAGCCAAACTCCCCACAGGGCAAGGAAGTGGCAGAAATAGTGGCCCTGCTGCAGCTTCCACCTGGCTGCTTCAGAGCTCCCAGCCTGCAGACTACAGTGGGCCAAAACAATTATTCAGAGGCCAAGTGCTTTTGCATTGAGTGGCCTGAATCCAGGTAGTGGTCTTGGGTGGTGGTGGTGGGGTGTGTTTTCAGTGAGCCAAAGCTGATGGGGGCTGCAGCAGCCTCCTAATAGCTCTGGTAGCCATGAAAACCTAAGCAATTTGGGACAAAGCTTTCCCCTCTGGAAGCAGAGTTCCACAGAGCTAAAAAAAATCACTGGAAATATGAGCAAGAAAATGAAGCAAAGTAAGAACAGCAACCAAACTATAGATTCTTTTTTTGAGGACAAAAAGAATCAAAGCATGGAACAGGATGAAAACAACACAGTCAGAAGCACTACACCAAAAGATTCCAAGAAACATGAAGAGTACCTACAAGCCATAGCTCAGCTTAAAAAAGGACTTTGAAAACCAAATGAGAGAAGGGGAGGAAAAATTAGGAAGAGAAATGAGAATGAGGTGAGAAAATCATGAAAAGAGAGTCAACAACCTGACTGAAAAAAATTTCACTCTAAAAAAACAGACTAAATCAAATGTCAAAAGAGGCCTAAAAATCCAATGAGGAGAAGAATGCCCTAAAATTTCAAATTTCCCAGATGGAAAAAGAATCTCAAAAGAATTAGAGTGGAGCAAATGGAAGCAAACGATTTTATGAGAAATCAAGATGCTGTTAAACAGATGCAAACAAATGAAAAAATAGAATGGAATGTGAAATATCTCCTTGAAAAAAACCACTGACCTGGAATATAGATCCAGGAGAGACAATTTAAAAATTATTGGACTACCTGAAAGCCATGATAAAAAAAAAGAATTTAGAAAGCATCCTTCAAGTAATTCTCAAGGAATATTGCCCTGATATTTTAGAACCAGAAGGCAAAATAGAACTTGAAAGAATTCCACAAATCACCTCTTGAAAAAGATCCCCAAAAGAAAATTTCTAGAAATGTTATAGCCAGGTTCCAGAGTCCCTCGATTAAGGAGAAAATATTACAGGCTCCCAAGAGAAAGAAATTTGAATACTGTGAAAGCACAATTAGGATAACACAGGATCTAGAAGCTTCTACATTGAGGGATTGAAGGGCCTGGAATATGATATTCCAGAGATCAAGGGAGTTAGGATTAAAACCAAGAATCACCTACCCAGTAAAACTGAGTATAATGTTCCAGGGAAATAAATGGTTATTCAGCGAGGTGGAGGACTTTCAAGCATTCTTGCTGAAAAAATCTGAGCTGAATGGAAATTTTGGCATTCAAACACAAGAAGCATGAGAAGGTAAACATGGTAAAGAAATCATAAGAAACTTATCAAAGTTGAACTATTTATATGCCAACATGGAAAAATGATAATAGTAACTTATGAAACTTTTTTTCAGTATGAAGACTGATGAAGAGAATACAAATGTACGTATATGTTTACCTACACATATGTCTATATAGGAGGGTACATATGCAAAAGAATACGTATCTGAGTATGTGTGTTTATGAATTCATAGATAGCACAGGATCAATTGAATAGGAAGGGATGATACTTTGAAAGGTGACATTGTGAGGTGGGAGAGGATTGGAATGAGAGGACACAGGGAGAGAAAGAATGGGGTTAATGATCTCTTATAGAAGAGGCAACAAATAACAATACAAATACAACAAATACAAAGGAGGGAAAGAACAGTAAGGCAGAAGGGAAAGGTTCAACTTTACTCTCATTGAATTTGGCTTAGGGAAGGAATGACATAAATTCTAAACTGGGTATCTTGCCACACAGGAGAGTAGGGTGGATGGGGATGAGATGTAGGATGGTGGAGGGAAGGGAAGGTTGGGGGGGGAGGGTTGCTGAAAGTACATGCTTTTGTAAAGGGACAAGGAAAGGGTAGAGAATAGAACAAGGGTGGGGGGTATAGGTAAGAGAGACATATAACCAGTCTCTCACAATATATCCACTGTGGAGATGACCTGTATAATTATACATGTACAGTCTGTATTGAATTGCTTGTCCTTCCAGCAGGGGTGGGTGATGAGGAAGGGAAAGAATCTGGAATTTAAAGTTTTATAATCCAATATTAAATATATGTACACATATGTATATATATTTATAATTATTACTATTATTGAATACATGCTACTGAGAATTAAATATACAGGCACTGGGGTAGGGAAACCCATCCTGCCATAGCAGAAAGTTAGAGGGGCAATGGAGGAGGACATAGGAGAGAACAGACTGGGGGAGTGGCTTTACACTGTGATCACTGATTTGGGGTTGTGGGTAGGGGAAAGACAGGGAGAAAATTTGCAACTCAAAATTTTGTGGAAATGAATGACGTAAACAAGAAAATAAATGAAATATTTTCAAAAAAAGAAAAAAACTAAAAACTAAAACCAAAAAAATTAATTGTAAGTCATAGGATTTTTCTCAGTATGAGGATAGTTGAAGGGAATTTGTGTGTGTATGTGTATGTATACAGACATACATATATAGGTATAGGAGGGTGTAAGTAGGTATACATGTATACATATTTGTGTATATGTGTGTACTTGTATACACAGAAAGAGGGCACAGGATCAGTTGAAAAGGAAGGTGTTATATCTAAAAAATAAAATTAATAGATAAAAGAGTAATATATTGGGAGAAGGAGCAAGGCAGAAGTAGAACAGGGTAAATGTATCTCATATAAAAGAGGCAAGAGAAAACTGTTACAATGGAGGGGAAGAGCATGAAGGTGAAATGGAATGTGTCAACTTTACTCTCATTGAATTTGTCTTAAGAAGGGAATAACATACATATTCAATTGAGTTTCTTACCCTACAGGAAAGTAGGGGGAAGAGAAGAAGATGGGGGATGAAAGAAGGAAGGGTTGACTGCAGTAAATGGTAGTTAGAAGCAAACACTTTTCAAAATGGACAGGGTCAATGGAGAAAATAGAATAAGTGGGCCGTGCAATAGAAGGGAGGAAAATATAATCTTTCACAACATAACTACTATGCAAATATTTTGCATAACTACACATGTACATCCTATATTGAACTGACTGTTTTCCCAGTGGGGGTGGGTGGGGAAGGAGGAAGGAAAAAAATCTGAAAATAAAAGTTTTAAAAATATGTATTTAAAAAAAAATTTTAACATGGGACTAGGAAATAAGATATACAGGCATTGGGCTATAGAAATCTATCTTTCCATACTAGAATGTTTAGGGAGTTAATGTGGGAGGATATAAGAGATAACACAAAGGAGAATCTATTAAATAGATTCACTATCTTGGGGTAGGCAGTAGGGCAAAGGCAGGGAGAAAATTTGTAACTTGAAATCTTGTGGAAATGAATACTGACAACTAAAAATAAATAAATTGAAATGGGGAAAAAGAGCAAGACTGCAAAGGTCTAAGAAGTGAGTGAAAACAGAGAAAGTGGGGGCATCATGCAGACCATTTATTCTGGGAGTTTTACTAAGAAAAGTAAAATGATATAATCTGATAACTGGCAAATTTTGTGGGGAAGACCTTTAAGGATGGACAATTTGGTGATGCTTGGAGGTAGAATGGAAGAAAATAGTAGAAAATTAAATTAAAAATTAGAAATAAGTGACAACTGAGGTATAATTTCCTGAATAACATAAGAAGAGTATGATTAAGGGTACATGTAAAGGTGTTACCTTCATAAAGAACTGCCCGCTCACAATAAGAAATTATAGGGAAAAAGAGAATAGAGGATTATTTTATGGGGTTTTGAGATAAAGAGAAAGTGAAAACAGGGAGCTCATATGGAATGGCTGCATTTTTCTCTATAAATCAAGAGGAAAATTTCTCAAATGAAATGATAAGGGAAGGGGGTGCAAATGGGAAGTACAAGGGAAGGGAGACAAAATATCTGAGGAGAGAAGAGATTTAGAAAAGTTTCTCATGGTAGTGAGAAAGGGAATACCTAATTGGCAATTAGCAAGGGTTTGACTTTGTCCACTTTCATTCAGCAGTATGTAATAATAATGGAAGAAGTAGAGGGTAGGAGTCATCTATGGGTAAAATTTGGCAACTTAAGGATGGTGACAGGCCCAGGGGACAAGTATTTCTAGAGTCCTAATTTCAAATTGAATTTGAAATTAGGATAGGACTAAAGGAGTAAAGTCAAAGCAGGCCTGAGAAAAAATGCATGGTATAGAGGTGTTAATTGCCCTAATGAAGATATTATTTAGTTGGCAGAAGGGAAAAATGTATGAAGAAATAGAATGAAAGGAGAAATTATTGACAATTAGAATAAGGTGTTGTTATTTGTCCTTTATACTCAAAAAGGACCATAAGATTTGGAGTCAAGATGGCAGCATAGAAGCAGGAAAACTATGGGACATCCCCCCATATCTACCTCACATACCTAGAAAATATGACTCTAAACAAATTTTTGAGCTCCAGAACTCTTTTAATGATAAAGAAATAACACTCCTGCTGAAGGCAGTCCAGCAGGCGGCCGAGAAAGGTCCATCATAGCATGCTGGTAGCTGAGCCCAGCCCTGCATGAACCCAGAGTTGTAGCCTCAGGCCACCCAGTGTAAGCCATGACTGGAGCACTAGGGAAAGTGGGTCACTGGCAGCTGTGACACTTTCCCGAATTATCAATCCATAAGAAACAAGGACAAAGTGAAAGGTCAGTGGAAGCTAGCTAAATTTGGGGGAAAGGAGTGGGTCTGGCCATCTACTTACATTTTGACAACTGAAAATCTAAAATAGGTAATTTCTATATAAAAATTCAATTGCTTAATAAATTTTGTAGTATTTAAGGAAATGGCTAAAATAGTAATTAAAGCACTCAAGCAATTGTTTCCAACAATACTATATTACATTAGTGAAGAAAAATGAGAGTTCATGACCACAGGCATTGGCTATAGACATACAGAAGCTTGAAGTTCAAGAAATGGCACACTTCAGAATTCCATTTAATATTCACTGAAGATACTCCCAAAATGTCAGGTCCTGCTCTTTAAACCTGTATTGTGCATCTGTGCATTTTTTGCCCTTTAAGAGCCTGATTCAATAACTTTTTTAGCTCTGAAGAGTCAAGTTCACATTCTCACTTAGGTCACTGGCTTAAAAGGGAAAAAAGTGTCTTGTTCCCTTTGGGACACATTCAACAAACTGCAGCAGCATTTGATAATCACTGGCTAAACATGGACTCAGAGTTAGGTTTAATAAAATAATTCTTAGACTTTCCTGAAGGTGAATAATTTGATGTTTAAACATACAACATATCTGTTACCCAAATTCATCATACCTTTAGATTTCAATGCAGATATGAAAGGACAACAAAAATAATTTAAACTTTATTTTAGTGATTAGTGTCAAAATAGTTCTAGAAAATGTCCTTTGCCAGCTACTTCTTAAATATTCACAAATATGTTAAACTAAATAATGCACATTATAAAGCTTTTCCATGAAAACAGATTTACCTAACACTCTATCCCTTATGTACTGGATAATATGGACATATATTATTAGAATGGATTAGAATCTCAGAGTCAGAAAAATAGGAATACAAGGTTTGTCTGTAATGCTACTTGTGTGACCAGGAGTGAGTCTTTAGTCTTTCAGGGCCTCTAAGCTACTTTCTAAAATCTACAGAAGTGAGAACATTTCTAGGCTGAAGAAAGGATAACTATCATTTTTTTAATTGACTATTAGACGGAAGGATGATTAGAGAGAGAGTGTGACTTTTCAGCTTGGGTACAATTATTTTAAGAATTATCATAAAATTTTCTGGAAAAAAATCCAAGAAATAAAAGAACTAAAATTTGCATAAGAAACAAATATGTTGGGAGCCAAGTTGGTGGAGTAAAATCAGGGATTCACCTGAACTCTCCTCCAGTCCCTTCCAAGTGTCCTTACTTAATGAATCTAAACAAATTATAGAGAAACAGAACACACAAAAAGAAGGAAATAATTTTCTACCCTAAGACAGCCCAGAAGGTCAGCAGGAAAGGTCAGTCATACCTGGGTGAGAGTACAACAACCCCAGCCACAACAAACCAGGAGCAGGCTTTGGAAGCCACTGAATCAGCCAACAGTGACAACAGCAGTTTATGGAGCTCTAAACCTATGTTGGATAGGGGAATCAAACAGGAGATTACAAAGGTCTCTTTGGTAGAATTGAGAGCTGGACTCTGTTGCTTTCTCCATGCTCAGGTCTTGGTCAAGGTCTTGGGTGGCATTTACAGGGTAAGGAGGAGCACAACTATAGTAGAGCTTGTGGCCACAGTGAAGCAGGGACTTTCCCCACAGTTCCAGATCAGAATAGAGTCTTTATCGACAAGAGCACAGGCCAGGAAAGGAGCAATGAAGAGTAAACACCTCCGGGCTAGGTTCTGTTTTAACAATGAGCCACAAACCTCATAAACAACAGGCAGGAAGTCCTAGGCTCAGCTTGTCTGAAAAGCTGTCTCAGTCCCAGCCACAGGAAGTTCCCTCTGCACCCCTGCCCTGACAGTGAGGAGAACTGGGCATTTGGGGGTGGGAAAATTGAAGGAACCTCTGATAATAAGGAACACCATACCCACCTGTGCTTGGGAAAAGTTGCTAGGGAGAGAAGGAATTAGCACATGCTCTGTGAGCACAGAAGCAAAGGGGCATAAAGTCTCTGATTATGGGCACTTACAAGATATTAGGGGTTTGGCTTTGGTTCCAGGATAGAGGGGATAACTGAAGATCTGAGGCAAGTGCTACCATTTATCACACCCCAGGAGGTGATTTCATAAATTAAGGCATTAACAAAAAAATGCACAGGCAAAAGAGAAAGAATCCAACCATAGAAAGCTATTACAGGAGTAGAGAAGACTGGGGTTCATCTTCAGAGGAGAGAATTGAGGTAAAGAAACCCTCAAAGAGTAATGTGAAATGTTCAACTGCCTAGAAAGAATTTAAAGAATATCTTTAGAAAAAGACTTTAAAAATAAGATGACAGAGATGGAGAGAAAACTAAAAAAGAAATCTAAGAAAAATAAGAACGTTATGAAAGAAAGTCAACCAATAGAAAAGGAAATACAGAATTTTAAGCAAGAAAATGACAATCAGAAAATTAGAATTGGGCAAAGTGAAGCCAGAAAAAATTATTAGAGATCAAGAAAGAATTAATCAAAATATTAATAATGAAAAAGAGGAAAGTGAAATGTAAGAAAAACAACAACTTTGTATAACAGATCAAGAAGAAAAAAGTTTAAAAATCAGACTGACTGAAAGGTATAAAAAATCTTGATGTAATAATACAAGAAAAAAATTAAAGAAAATTGTCATAAAGCATTAGCACAAAGGGAATAGGTGAGTAGAAAGCATCAGAGATGTTAAAGGACTATATCAAAGAGCAAAGGAGCTGGGACTCCAGCTGAGAATATCTCACCTTACAAAGCTACATATTATCCTGAATGAAAAAAAGAAGTGGACATTTGTTAAACTCATAGAATTTCAAGACTTTGTTTAAAAAAAATCCTGTAAGGGAAAGGGACAAAGAAAAGAATAGAACAAGGGGAGGGCAGGATCAAAAGGAGGGAAATATTGTCAATGTTACCCAACACGTTCATTGTGGATATGTTATGCGTAACTACACATGTATGTCCTGTATTGAATTGCTTGTCTTTCCAGTGGAAGTGGGTGACAAGGGAGGAAGAGAAAGAATATAGAATTTAAAGTTCTAAAATCATATGTTAAAAAGTATTTATTATTATTATTTATTAATCTATTTACATACAAGAAATTGGGAAATCAGATATACAGGCACTGGGATAGGGTGATCCCTCTTGCTCTACCAGAAAGTCACAGGGGTCATGGGGGAGGATATAGGAGCGAGCAGATTAGGGGAAGGAGTATACAGTGGGATTACAGTTTTTTGGGGGAGGTGAGTAGGGAAAAGACAGGGGGAAAATTTGTAACTCAAAATGTTGTGAAAATAAATGATATAAACTAAAAATAAACAAGTTAATTAAAGGAAAAAAATCCTGAACTTAATAGAAGATTTGACATGCAAGAACCAAGTGAAATCTAAAGTATATACCAAAGACTGATTTTAAGGAATCCATAAGGACAGACTGTTTCTTTTACACACACACACACACACACACACACACACACACACACACACACACAATATAAAATGTATATCTAAGATTCTTATTAATTATTGGGTAGCTCATAAGAAAGATTGGGATAAATATAATAAAAATTTTTAAATGAAACCATATAGGACCACCTAAAAAGAATAATTATACAAATGAGGTATAAGAGAAAAAATTGATATAGAGTAATTAGGTGAGGGAGGAGGACTGGTAATTATGGTAAGCTACTTTCAATGGGAATGGATTTTAAGAGGGAACAATACATATATATTTAGAAGAGTATAAAAGTCTTGTAAATTCAAAAACAATTGGGTAGCAGCACAGGGAGGGGGAAAAGGACAAAAGAGGGATCATTAGAGGAGAGAATAAGGAAATAGATAAGAGGGGTATATAGAAGGGTGTTTATATTTATGGGAATGAGAGGATATGCAGAAGATCCTTGGAGAGGGACAGGCAAAAATTAAAAGGACAGGGTAATAGACAGAACTAAATTACAGCAGGCAGGAGAGATAGGATACACGAGATATGCACAGACATTAAAAACAAAGATCAGGAGTAGAACATGTCTGGGAAATTTTCTACATATGTATATATGTTTGTATACATCTATAGCTATAGAGAAATATACATAAACTTTATTGTAGCCTTTATTGGGGGAAAGAAAAAAAAAAGAACAAAGTAAAAAAGTGCACAGCTGAGAACAAAACAAAATTCACAAGGAAATAAAGAAAATGTGAACAATTCTCAATATGTGTATTATTTATCATAAAGACTTTCTCAAATTGAAAATTTATTGTTAAATAATTTGAATCCTTTCCTATGTTCTGTTATGCATACAACATGCCTTTTTTCTTTCTAACTTTGTATTAAATTCAGTATTTAATTTTATCTTTTTTTTTTACTTTTATCTATTTTTGCCTTCCACCTAACTTAATTGCTTTACTCTTCAAAGGGCTTGTGTAAACATTACTTTCCTTTCTTCTGATGAGACAGAGAAACACCAAACTGTGCTATCTGCCCTGACATTGCCTTCTAAGTTATCCAGACCAATTTGCCTTACCTTTAGACCCTGAAGCCTTCTGGCATTGACCTTTGACCTAATTATATAAACTAAGAATCCCCGAGCTTTTCTATCAGAGTAGCAGCCACACCCTAGTTTTGGTAGAAAGACTAAAACCTCTTGAGGACAATTGATGGTCCTCAAACTGTTCTCAAATTAGGGAACTGTTTGCTCTAATCATGTCTAGATTTCTTCTGTTGGAATGGGTGGATGAGAACTATTTATTACCGGGGCCATAAAAGTGGATGAAGTAGGCACTGTGGAAGACAGAAGCAAAACTTGTGTGGGGAGAGTGTAACACCATGCATGAGCAGCTTCCCAAAAGAATGATCCTGTGAACAGCTTTTAAGGCTCTGATTACATGGTATAGTGAACACTCCATTTATTCCATAACAAATCAAGGCAAACTTTCTCAGAAAATCAAGTGTAATATTCACAATATTACAACTGATCACAGAAAATCACAATATACTGTTCACAGCAGCTTAACATTAGAATTGCCACATAATTTTCACCAAAGTGGCCACAGTATTTAGAACAAAGAACAAAAGACTAATCATCTGGTTTCTCTAAGGGGAAACCATCCTTACTTAATCATTCAGTCATCTCAAAGTACAATAGTCAAAGTCTCCCACTCATGGGCAATCATAAGTTAACTTGTTCAGTTATTTAATCAGATTCACAATTACCAAGTATTATTAATCACTATATGAAATCATTAGAAAATTACATAAAGTCTCCACCCCTCAGTGTCCAGTAAACTTCAATTTCATCACATGTTCAATATCCAAGGAGAGGCCTTTACTTCATCTTGACTCGGGATGGTCTCTCAGATTCCCTAGATCGCCTTCCATGGTCCAAGTTCCTACCTGAATCCACCAAACAGTCACCTGGAGTCAAAGGCAGACAGCTCCCAGGTTCTCCTCCAGTCCACCAGGCAGTTCTTCTTACACACTGAAGTTCACAGGGTCCAGAACATCTCAAAACCTCCTCCATGTCTATTGCAAGGAACACAAGGATCAACTAATCCACAAACAAACAAAGTTTTATCCAGGTCATGATTCTTCAGTCCTCAAGGATTTCAACTGGCCCAAGGACACAGAAGAAATCTCAGCCTTCCATGCAGCAGCTCTACTTTGGCCTTCCAGGAGGCAATAGCTACTTCAACCTGTCAGGAGGCAATACTTCAGCTTTCACCAGATTCTGGTCTCATCAAAAATTCCAACTCAGTTCTCAGTCCAATAGCAGCCCAGCTCTGTAATGGTAATCAATTTGTTTGTTATTTCGGGCTAAGTAGATCAGATACTTAGGGCTAAGTAGATCATATACTTAGGGTTAAGTAGATCCTAGTAACTTAGGGCTAAGTATAGAACTCTGTCCATTGGTGAAAAGGTGTGAATTCCCCTGTTAACATTGAAGAATGCTATTGGCTGAGACACTCCCCTGTTGACTTGGGAGAAGGCCAGTGC
>CM053599.1:155960639-156027421 GCA_028646575.1 Pseudocheirus occidentalis | reverse complement strand
CTTCCTATTCAATTGATCCTGTGCCCTCTATCTACACATATATACACAACTTAGATATTCATTCATATGCATATATAAACATCCTATATAGACATATGTGTATGTATACATATATATATATATATATATATATATATATATATATATATATTTGTATTCCCTTCACCTATCCTCATACTGAGAAAAGTTTTGTAAGTTACAATTATCATTTTTACATGTTGTATACCTATATATACATTTGTATACCCTTCATCTATCCTCATACTGAGAAAAGTTTTGTAAGTTACAATTATAATTTTTACATGTTGTCATATAAATAGTTCAATTTTGGAAGTTCCTTATGATTTCTTTTCCATGTTAATCTTCTCATGCTTCTTGTATTTGAGTGTCAAATTTTCTTTTCATTTCATGTTTTTCAGCAAGAATATTTGAAAGTCCTCCAACTTACTGAATGACCATATTTTCTCCTGGAGCATTATACTTAATTTTGCTAGGTAGGTGATTCTTGGTTTTAATCCAAGCTCACTTCATCTCTGGAATATTATATTCCAGGCCCTTTGATCCCTCAACGTAGAAGCTGCCAGATCCTTGTTTATCCTAATTGTGTTTCCACAGTATTCAAGTTTCTTCCTCTTAGCAGCCTGAAATATTTTCTCCTTGACCTGGGGACTCTGGAACCTGGCTATAACATTCCTAGGAGTTTTCTTTTGGGGATCTTTTTCAAGAGTTGATTGGTGAATTCTTTTAAGTTCAATTTTGCCCTCTGGTTCTAAAATATCAGGGCAATTTTCCTTAAGAATTTCTTGAAGGATGCTTTCTTAAGCTCTTTTTTGATCATGGCTTTCAGTTAGCCCAATGATTTTTAATTGTCTTTTCTGGATCTATTTTCCATCTCAGTGATTTTTTTCAAGGAGATATTTCACATTGCCTCATATTTTTTCATTTGTTTGCATCTGTTTAATAGTATCTTGATTTCTCATAAGGTCATTTGCTTCCAGTTGTTCCACTCTATTTCTGAAGGAATCATTCTCTTCAGAAAGCTTTTGTGATTCTTTTTTCCATCTGGCAAATTTGAATTTTTAAGGTATTCTTCTCCTCATTGGCTTTTTGGGCCTCTTTTGCCATTTGAGTTAATCTATTTTTTTCAAGGTTTTATTTTCTTCAGTCAGGTTGTTGACTCTCTTTTCATGATTTTCTTGCATCATTCTCATTTTTCTTTCCAATTTTTTCTCCACTTCTCTCATTTGGTTTTCAAAATCATCCTTAAGCTCATCTATGGCTTGTAGGCATTCTTCATGTTTCTTGGAAGTTTTTGTGTAGGAGTTCCACTGTGTTGTCTTCCTCCCATTCCATGCTTTGATCCTTTTTGTCCCACCAAAAAGGATTTGAGGGTTTGATTGCTGTTCTTCCTTTGCATGCTCATGTTGCCAGTGAATTCCTTGATTTTTTTTAGCTCTGTGGAACTCTGCTTCTTGAGGGAAATCTTTGTCCCAAATCCCCGGGATTTTTGCAGATGTTGGAGTTATTGGGGGGCCAATGCAGCCCCCACCATCTTTGGCTCACTGAAAATGAACCACTGGACCACCATGCATAGCCATGATCTGGATCTAGGCTACTCAACACAAGAGTACTTAGCATCTGAATGATTGCTTGGTCCCCCTGAAGTCTGCAGGCTGGGATCTCTGAAGCAGCCATGTGGAGGTATTTCAGCCAGACTGCTTTTCTCCCCCAGATTTAGCTGAGTTCCACTGACCTTTCACTTAGTCCTTGTTTCTAATGGCTTAATAATTCTGGAAACTGCCACAGCTCCACTGATCCGGTCTCCTGAAGGCTCCACCAGCCACACATCCTGGCCACCCTGGGGCTATGCTGTGACTTCAGGCTGGGCTTGTTTTGGCTCTCAATGTGATGCAGCTTCCTTCCAAGCTGCCTTCAGTGGGAGATGTATTTTTCTATTGTGAGTTTTGTAGCCCTAAAATTAGTTTAGAGTAATATTTTATGGGTATTTTAGGTGACTATGTGGGAGCTGCCAAACCTTGTTGCTTCTATGCCACCATCTTGGCTCTGTCCCAAAAGCCAATATTTCTAACAAGCTAAGTGAAATGGATGGATACTTATAAAAATGTAAACTTCCGAGATTAAGAGAAGAGGAAACAGATTACTTAAGTAGCTCTCTTTTAGGAAAATAAATTGAAAAAAATATCAATCAGGTCCCTAAGAAAAAAATCTCCAATACCAAATTAATTCATAAGTGAATTCTACCAAAGACCTAAAGAACAATTCATTCCAATATTTTGTGAACTCTATGGAAAAAATTACAGAATCATAAGAAATTCCTTCTATGACAAAATGTAGTGCTGATATCTAAACTGGGAAGAGCAAACACATAGTAAAAAAGGTGTATAAGACCAAATTTTCTAATGAATGTTTTTTGCAAAAATACCAATAAGTAAAATATTTACAAGGAGTTTACAGCAACATCATGAAGATCATACACTATGACCAGGTCACAATTATACCAGGAATGCAGGGCTGGTTCAATATCAGGAAACCTATAAGCATAAATAACTATTTCAATAACAAAATCACACAAACATATGATTATCTCAATAAATTTAGTGCAAACTTTTCATAAAACACACCATTCCTTTCTATTAAAAAATCTAGAAAGCACAGGAAAAATGGAGCTTTCATTTAAAGCATTTGTCTGACACAATAAGTAGACATTATCTCTAATGTGCATAAATTGGAAGTCTTTCCAAAAAGTTCAGGGGTGAGGCAAAGATGAACCTTATCACCACCATAGCAATAACATAAGAAAAATAAATTGAGGAAATAAAAACATGCAATGAGGAAACAAAACTATCACTTTTGTGGATGACATGATGGTATACTCAGAGAATTCCAGAGAATCAAGTAAAAACTACTTGGTATAATAAGCAGGAAAGTTGCAGGATATAAAACAAATTGATGAAAGTCATCAACATTTTTCTATATTACTAATAAAAGTAGAACAAGAAGAGACAGAAAGAAATTTAACTTAAAATAACTACAAACATTGTAAAATAATTATATGCCTATCTGACAAGAAAAAAAATTGGGGAGGAATTGAACACAATAACAAAACACTTTTAACGGAATTAAAAAAATTTTCTGAACAATGAGAAAATATTAATTTCTCATAAGTAGATGAACCAATTTAATAAAATTGCAACTCTACCTAAATTAACTAATTTATTCAATATCACACCAATTAAAATACTAAAAATTGTTTTGAAGAGCTTGAAAAAATAATGAATTCTTCATTCATTCATAATAATCAGGTACTGATTGAGATATATTAGGGATATAGCACATAGTACTAACTAACTGACAACAATAAAATAGTTTGAAGAATTCAAAGATCAAAATTTCTGGGACAACAATTCAATATTTGACAAACATTTCTGGGAAAACTGAAAAGAAGTTTGGCAAAAACTAGATATAGAGCAGCATCTCACACTGCATCCCAAGATAAGTCAAAATGAGTAATGGATTGGAAATAAAGGATGACATCAGAAGCAACTAAGAGAGTATGAAATACTTTACTTGTAAGATCTATGACTAAAGGAAGAATTTATGACCAAACAAGGTTAGAGAGCATTATGGAATGTACAATGGACAATTTTGAATATATTAAATTAAAAATATTGCACACACAGAGCTGCTGCAGTTAAGATTAGGAAGAAAGGAGGAAAGTGGAAAAATTTACAGAAATTTCTCTGATAAAATTTCTCATTTCTCAAATATGTAGAGAATGGAATCAAATAGGTAAACGATTCTCCAATTTTTAAATGGCCGAATCATATGAACAGAAAACTTTCAGGAGAAAAAAAATAGAAGTTTCTTATAATCATATAAAATACTTTAAATCACTATTGATTAGATAAATGCAAATTATAACAATTATGAGATACTTCCTCATAACTATGAGTTTGACTACTATGAAAGAAAAAGGGTAGAAAGGTGGACAAATAGGGAAACTTTTAGTGGAGTTGAGAACTAATTCAAGCATTTTAAAGAACAATTTGGAACTATGCCCAAAATGCTACAAAATTGCACTTATCCTTTGACTCACAATACCATTATTTGGTCTCAGTAACAAAGAGATGACAGGAAAAGGAAAAGGGCCTATATGTACAAAAATATTGATAACAGTCCTTTTGGTAGAGGCAAAGAATTAGAAATTAAGGGGATGATATTCAATTGTGGAATGGCTAAACAATTTGTAGTATTTGACTATGACAAAATACTATCATGTTATAAGAAATAAGAAGCAGGTTGAATTCAGAGGAAAAGAAACCCTGCAAAGATTTACATGAAATGTTTCAAAGTGAAATAAACAGAGGCAGATCATTGTTCACAGTAACAGCAATAATGTAAAATGATCAACTGTAAATGACTAAGGTATGCTCAGCAATGCAAACAAAACTAAAGGACTTATGATGAAAAATACTGTCTCCAGAGAAAGAATTGATGGAGTACAAATGTAGATTAAACTTGTTTGTTTTTACTGATCTTCTTTTTCTTTTGCTTGTTGGTTGGTTTGGTTTGGTTCTGCAGTGTCTTCTGCAAAATGGGTAATATAGGAATGTTTTGTGTGACTGCACATGTGTATTCTCTATCAAAGTGTTTGTCTTCTTAAGGATAGGTGACAGGGGGGAAGGAGGCAACTGGTAATTCAAAGATTGTTTTTTTTTAATTTTAAAATTGTTTTTACATGTAATTGAGGAAAAAATAAAATAATAACACCAAAAAAGGTAAATTTTGAGGAATCCATCTTGAGACATTCTATATTTCAGCACTTTGAGAAATTGTCACATTATTATGCCAATCTGGATAGAAATTTAAAAGCCTATAGTATCACTCTCCTCTTTTCATTCATCTATAAAAAATAGTACTAATACTATGGGGATAATTTTATTTTCTAACCAAATTATAACCCTTATGACTTTGATGATAAACCTTATAATATGATCTGAGACATAAAGAGATTAAGTGGCATGCTTTAGGTCAGATAGTTAATGTCAGAGGTTTGAAATCACGTCTTCATGAGTTTAAGGATAATAGTGCTTTGCCACTATGCCATGCTATATAATGTCGAGAAATAGAGAAATATCAATATTTTTATGTTCCACTATTACAGATCACATCTGGAGCTTGGTTTTCAGTTCTAGACACCATGTTTTGGGAAGAACTTTGTTAGATTGAAAACCATTTAGAGAAAGGCAATCACGATGATTGCATCTCAAGTGTGTGTATTATGACAACTATTTTAAGAAACAGAGGATATTGTTAAGGCAGAAAAGAAAAAAAGAAAGTTGTAGGAAAAGCAGTCATTTTCCAGCTTCTGAAAAACTGTTGGAAGTAATTAGATATTTCTGGCTTGCCCTTGGCAGGCATACAAAACTACAACAATGGGTAGAAATTGCAGAAAAAATATTAAATGTTGATAAAAGGTCAAAAAAAAGGCCTTTCTTATAAAAATTAGAATCTGCTACTTTGTTGGGGGGGGGGAGTAGATTACATGTGAGTGTAGATCTTCAAGCAAAATCACTTTGAAATGTAAGGAACTCTCCTTAGTTGAATTAGATGGCTTCAGTAAACTTTTAGAACTCTGAGATTTTGTGTTTCTGTGAAAATTTATTGAGTTCAAAGAATGAGTTTTATTTCAGGAAAATAGATGGTAAAATTATCTACTGAATATCAGGAAAAACAAGTAATGCTGTACTTCCAGGAGTCAGTAAATCACAGCTGCTCTCCCATATTCACCTCTTGAAAACCATAAAACAGTTTCCAAGAATAAATTCCAGAACAGTGGAGCCAACAGAAAGATGTGATAGAGTAGGTCTTTTGCCTGGGAAACTTGGAGGTTCAGTGAAAAAGGTCCATTTCACTCTGGCAAAAGGGGAGTACATTCTAGGACAGGGAAGTATCCCAGCAAGCCAGCTGCAAGACACACCTCAGCAAAATAGCAGGAAATTCTAAGACCCAGTGTGGTGGAGAAGACAAATACCAATAGAATAGAAGACACCCCATGTGCCTTAGCATAGCCAGGGGACCTGACAGACATTAGCTCAGAGAACCATCATGTGTTTCAGCACAGCTAAATATGGATGACCTTTCTCCATCTGCCAGACAGCCATGTGCTTCTGCACAGCCACAGACAATCAGGTGTACTCCAGTGGCCTGACCTCCAGGTGCTTCAGCACCACCCATGGAATACAGATATCTTCCAGGAGCCACACCTCCATGTGTTTCAGTGTAACCTAAAAGAAATACAGAAAAAACCCCACCTGGCCTCTGCACATGCAAGACACCACCACTAGGACCCCCGCTCAACAAGCACCAGGTCCTTACAGATTCTAGCTGACAGAACCTGAGTTCCCAGTACACAAAGTCACTGACTGGACACCTGGAACCAGAACAATATGTGACCGAGAATCAAAGTTCAACTTTAGAAGCCAGGAGATGGGTAAACATGAGCCAGGAACAAAAATGAAAATTGATTGCTGAAAGTTCCTGTTTTGACAGGAAAAATCAAAACAAACTCAGAAGAGGACAACATTGTCAATATACTAATATCTAAAGCATCAAAGAAGAATATCAATTGTTCTCAAGTACAAAAAGACTTTTGGGAAGATATCAATAAGGATTTTTTTTTTCATTTTTCACTTTTTTCCTTTTGTAAAAAAAATTTTGTTTATTCACTTTAAGTTTACAAGATTCAGTTCCAGAATTGCTTGGGTTTCAAAGGTTTTCCCCTCCCTCTCCCCCCCTCCAAGGTGGCAGGCAAATCAAGTATTGGATCTGTAAATATTTTCAAATTGGACATTAGTCTAGTTGTATAGAATGGTTGTAACCAATGGAGTTAAAAATGGGAAAAAAGAAAGAGGACCAAACATGAAAATGAATAATAGCATGTAGATTGCTTTAGTCTCCATTTAAACTGTTCTTTCTAGATTTTCTCTGAATGTAAATATGTCCTTCCATCATGAGACTTGTAGAGCTGTCTTATAACTATGTGTTGCTGAGAAGAGTCCAATTTCTCAAAGTTGGTCATCACAAATAAAATGTGTTTGTGATTGTGTACACATTTTTCCTGGTTGCGCTCTTCTCACTTAACATCAGTTTGTATAAGGCTCTCCAGGTGACTATGAAGACCATCTTCTCTCCATTTCTTATAGCACAATAGTATTCCATTACATTCATATGCTACAAATTGTTTAGCCATTCCCCAGTAAATGGGCATCCCCTTAATTTCCAGTTGTTTTTTTTTTGCCACCACAAAGAGAGCTACAATAAATGTTTTTGTTCATATAGGTCTTCCTCCCACTTCTATGATCTCTACAGCCCCAGAAGTTGTATTACTGGATCAAAGGATATATAATTATTTATAGCCCTTTGGGCATAGTTCCAGGTTGCTCTCCAGAATGGTTGTATCAGTTCACTTCTTCATCAACAATGAATTACTGTTCCAATTTTTCCACATCCTCTCCAGCATTTGTCCTTTTCCCATTTTGTCATCTTAGCCAATCTGACTGGTGAGATGTGGTCCCTCAAAGTTGTTTTGATTTACAATTTTCGAATCAATAGTGATTTAGATCATTTTTTCATATGCTTATAAATATCTTCAAATTTCTGCCTCTGAAAATTGCCTGTTCATATCCTTTGCCCATTTATCAGTTGGTGCATGACTTGTATTCTTATAGATTTTTCTTAATTCCTTGTATATTTTGGAAATGAGGGCTTTATCAGAGACACTGGTTGTAAAAATCTTTTCCCAATTTCCGACTTCCCTCTTAATCTTGGTTACATTGGCTTTGTTTGTACAGAAGGTTTTCAATCAAATGTAATCAAGAATATCCATTCTGCATTTTCTAATGCTTTCCAACTCTTCTTTGGTCATAAAGTCATCCCTATTCCATAAATCTGACAGGTAAACTATTCCTTGTTGCCCCAGATTATTTACAGTATCAGCCTTTATACCTAGGTCATGTACCCATTTAGACTTGACTTTGCTGTACAGCATTAGATGATGGTCTATGACCAGATTCTGCCATCCTGTACTCCAATTTTCCCAGCAGTTTTTGTCAGTGAATTCTAATCCCCAAAACTGGGGTTTGGCAGCTTATCAAACAGTATATTAATATAATCTTTGACTACTGAGTCTTTTGTACCCAATCTATTGCATTTATCCACTACTCTATTCCTTAACCAGTACCAAGCAGTTTTGATGACTGCTGCTTTGTGATAGAGATTAAAATCTGGTACAAGTAGGTCACCTTCCCTAGCATTCCTTTTCATTAATTGCCTTGATTTTCTAAACATTTTGTTCTTCCAAATGAATTTTGTCACTATTTTTTCTAGTTCCATAAAGTAATTTTTTGGTGGATCGATTGGTATGGCACTAAATATGTAATTTAATTTACATAAAATTGTCATTTTTATTTATTACCTGGACAGAGACATGAGCAACTGATGTTTTTACAATTAGTTGGATCTGATTTTATTTGTATGAAAAGTGTTTTGTAGTTGTGTTCATAAAGGTTCTAGGTTTGTTTTTGCAGGTAGATTGCCAAATATTTTTTGATGTCTACAGTAACTTTAAATGGGGTTTCTCTCACTATCTATAGCTGTTGGACTTTGTTGGAAATATATAGGAATGCTGAGGATTTATGTGATTTTATTTTATATCCTCCAACTTTGCTAACTTTATTTATTATCTCAAAAGGTTTTTGACTTTATTCTCTCGGATTCTCCAAGTATATCATTATATCATCTGCGAAGAGTGATAGCTTAGTCTCTTCTTGGCCTAATTTGATTCCTTTTGTTTCATTTTCTTCTCTAATAGCTACTGCTAACATTTCTAGTATCAGATTGAATAAGAGGGGTGATAGTGGATATCCTTGTTTCACCCCAGATCTTATTGGAAATGCTTCTTGTTTATTCCCATTGCATATAATACTTGGTGATGCCTTTAAGTAGATGCTACCTATTATTCTGAGGAAAACTCCATTTATTCCTATAATTTCTAGTGGTTTTAAAAGGAATGTATGTTGTATTTTGTCAAAGGCTCCTTCTGCATCTATTGACATAATCATATAGTTTCTGAGAGTTTTATTGTTGAAATGATCAATGTTATTGATAGTTTTCCTAATATTGAACCATCCTTGAATTCCTGGAATAAATCCGACCTGATCTATATGTATTATTCTTGTGATAAATTGCTGTAGTCTTTTTTTCTAATATTCTATTTAAAATTTTTGCATCTGTATTCATGAGGGAGATTGGTCTATAATTATCTTTCTTCATTTTGTCTCTCCCTGATTTACGTGTCAGTACCATATTTATGTAATAAAAAGGATTTGGTAGGACTCCTTTTTCATCAGTTTTCCCCAGAAGTTTGTAGAGTATTGGTATCAATTGGTCTTTAAATGTTTGAAAGAATTCACTAGTAAATCCATCGAGTCTTGGGGCTTTTTTCCTAGGGAGTTCTCTGATAGCTTCCTAAATTACTTTTTCTGAGATAGGGTAATTTAAGTAATTTACTTCCTCTTCTGTTAGTCTGGGCAACTTATAGTTTTGCAAATATTCATCCATTTCACTAAGATTGTCAAATATATGTATATACAATTTGGCAAAATATAATTGTTTTAATTTCCTCTTCATTGGAGGTACATTCACACTTTTCAATTTTGGCACTCAAAATTTGGTTTTCTTCTTTTTTATCATATTGACTAAGGATCTGTCATTTTTATTGCCTTTTTCATAAAACCAACTCTTAGTTTTGTTTATAAGTTCAACAGTTTTCTTTACTTTCACGTTTATTAATCTCTTCTTTGGTTTTCATTTTTCTAAATTAGCATTTAATTGTGGATTTTCAATTTGTTCTTTTTCTAATTTTTTCAGTTGCATGGCCAATTAATTAATCTCCATGTTCTCTATTTTTTAGTGTATGCATTATGGGATATAAAACTTCCCCTAAGAAATGTCTTTGCAGCATCCCAGAAATTTTGGTATGATGTCTCATTATTGTCATTCTCTTGAATGAAGTTACTGATTGTTTCACTAATTTCTTGTTTGACCCACTCATCCTTTAAGATGAAATTATTTCGTTTCCAATTAGTTTTTTTGCCTAAATTTCCATGCAATGTGGCAAATGCAAATCCCTATCTTTTCATGCAAAATGCAATTTGTTGCATTTAATTTTTATTTCATCATGATCTGAGAATGATGTATTTAATATTTCTGCATTTCTGTACTAAATTGTAGGTTTTTATGCCCTAGTACATGGTCAGTTTTTGTGTATGTGCCATGTATCAAAAAATTAATTTTATTCCTCCATCTTGACTGAATATAAAGAAGCTATATTCCTTTTTATTCCCACTCAGTTTTCTCCAGAGATCTATCATGTCTAGGCTCTCTATAATTCTATTTGTGTCCTTAACTTCTTTCTTGTTTATTTTGAGGTTAGATTTATCAAGTTCAGAGAGGGGCAGATTGAGGTCTCCCACTAGTGTTGTTTTGCTATCAATTTCTTTCTCAAATACCCTTGACTTTTTCTCTAGGAATTTGGATGATATACTACTTACATCTATGTTTGTGTGTGTGTGTGTGTTTGTGTGTGTGTGTACATATACACATGCAAGTATACTCTATATACAAGTATACTATATATACTATATATAGTATATATAGTTTATATGCTTATATATTATATTTATATACTATGTATACTTATATATAGCATGTACTATATATAAGTATATATAGTATATATCTATACTATATATAGATGTTAAGTAATTATATTGCTTCATTCTCAGTGGTGCCTTTTAGCAGGATGTAGTTTCCTTCCTTATCTCTTTTAATTAGATCCATTTTTGCTTTTGTTTTATCTGAGATAAGAATTGCCACCTCTGGTTTTTTTTTTACTGTAGCTGAAGCACTTTCTTCTAATTTTTCAATCTTTATATTTTTTTGACCTACTCTTGCTGCTTCATAGAGTTCTTTGATTCAATTTCACTGATTCTAATTTTTAGTGCATTATTTTCCTCAATAAGCTTTTTGAATCTCCTTTTCCATATGTTCAGCTTTCATTTTTAGGGAGATATTTTCTCCAGTTAGATTTTTGACCTCCTCTCCTAGTTCTCCAACTTATATTTTAAAGATTTGTTGTCTTCAGTGAGATTTTTTGTCCAATTTGGTCACTGTAGATTTAAATTTGCCTCCTGCCTGTCTGATTTCATTTTTAATATCCCTCTTGAGGTCCTCCAAGAATGCTTTTGAGGATAGATACCAATTCACATTTTCTTCTGTTATCTCCAGTGTGAGTCAGTGTTGCCTTCTGAATTTGGTTGTTCTTGTTCAGTATACAAAAATTAATGGTTCTAACCTTCACAGTTTCCTTCTTGTCCATTGTGATTGCCTATGTCCTGGATTTTTAGAGTGGATATCTTCTTCAGGGGTGCAGAAATATTGAACTTCTCAGCATGGGACGTAGGGCTTTGGTTGTTCACTTAGTGAGCTGTATCAACTGAGTGTGTAGATCAGAGGCCAGGACCAGGACTCTCAATTTTTCTCCTGACTTACCCTGAGACTTACAGAGTAAACTGTTGGGGCAGGGTGGTCTGGCTCCTTCAGGTTTCCACCTCTGTGTCTCTGGGCTACAGCTCCAGCAGACTCAGTATCAGGAGGTCATCAGAAGGGCAGGGCAGGGTTTCAGTTTACTGATTGGTCAGTGTTGCTAAAGCACACCTGGGCTTTTGTTTTTAGTGCTTGCTGGCTGTACCCTCCTGGGCTTAGACTCCGTGGTGTCTTCCTTCACCTTTCTGCAGTGACACTCAATCCTGAGGTTGTTTCCACTAATTCATGGTTTTACTCTGGGTGGGGAATTTAATTCCAGACTTTTCTGGGTTAGAGAGATGGGATCAGAGCAACTAAGTTTTATTCCTCCATCTTGACTTCTGGAAGTTCAGATATATAATTTTTACACACCCAGGCTGTGGGCTGGCAGCACAAGGAGAAACTGCTGAACTTACTACGGACCCTACTTATCTTCTTATCCAGTTCTGATGATCCTCTGTAGTGTGGTGAGACAGTTGCATGCCCCTCTGGCTGGGTGAGTCTGTTGGCTGGCTGTAGGTTTTTCTCAGTCTGCTATATGCTGCTCTCAGATCTGCACTGGTGCAGGTCCTGTTTTCTCCATGTTCTCCCTGCCTCTACCTGAGTAGACCCTTTCCTGGTCTGGGAATCTGCCACACTCTTTCTCCCAATACTTTATGTCACTCTTAAATCCGTTCAAATTTACTTTTTAGCTTTTAGGAAGGAATAGAGTACACATTTAATTGGGTATAGGAAACATTGTTACTCTATAGGGAAGTAGGAGGGGAAAGGGGAAAGTAAAAGGATTGGAGTAGATAGAAGGGAGGGCAGATTGAGGGAGGTGGTGGCCAAAAGCAAAGCATTTGTGGGGAGGGAAAGGGTGAAAGGAGAGAAAAAAGTATAAATGACAGGAATATTAGGATGGAGACCAATACACAGTTAGTAATCAGGGCTGTGAAGTTGAATGTGTTGAAATCTCCCATAAAATAGAAACAGTGAGTAGAGTGAATTAAAAACCATAATATTATATTTTGTTGCTTACCACAAACACATTTAAAGCAGGAAGATATACACAGAGCAAAAGTTATAAAAACAAACTGCAGTAGAATATGTTATGATTTGGTTGAAGAAAAAAAGCAGGGGTAGCAATCCTAATCTCAGGCAAAGCAAAGCAAAAATAGATCTATTTCAAAATACATAAGGAAAGAAACTACACCTTGCTAAACAATACCATAGTCAATAAATGATATCAATACTGAACATATATGCACCAAGTGGTATTGCATCCAAATTCTCAGAGGAGAGGTTAAGGAAGTTACATGAATAAATAGACAACAAAACTATATTATTAGAAGTCTTGATTCTCCCACTCTCAAAAATAAATATATCTAACCACAAAACAAACAAGAAATAAATTTACATGGCAAATATAATTTTGGAATATTTAAATACAACAGACATTTGGAGATAATTGTTGAGCATAGAAAGGAATATGCCTTTTTCTTTCTCAGCAGCATATGGTACCTACACAAAACATGATCATATACTGGGCATAAAATTCCACAATCCAGTGCAGAAAGGTAGAAATATTTAATGTATCCCTTTCAGATCAGGATACTTTAAAATTTATGTATAATAAAGGGCCATGGAAAGAAAGAAGAAAAATGAATTAGAAACCAAATAATCTAAATCCTAAATAATAAGTGAGTCAAAAAACAAATCATACAAAAAATAAGTAACTTCATCCAAAAGAATACTAATAATTTGAAAACATGCTAAAATTTAAGGATACACTCAAAGCATTTTTATGCAACATTTTATATCTCTTAAGGTTTACATTAATACAATAGAGAAAGACCTCAGTGAATTGGGCATGCAACTGAAAAAAGTAGAAAAAGAACAAATTAAAAAATCTGTAATTGAATACCAAATTAGAAATACCAAAAAGAGACAGATTAATAAAATTAATAATAACTGTTGAACTAATAAATAAAATAAGAGCTGGTATCATGAAAATTTCAATAAAAAGATTGGCCTTTGGTTAATTTAATTTAAAAAAGAATGAAGCCAAATTACCAGTATCAAAAAGGAAAAAAATAAATTCCTCACCAATGATGAGGAAATTAAAACAATAATTAACAGCTATTTTACCAAAGTGTATGCCAATAAATCTGACAATCTAAATGAAATGAATTAACATTTTCAAAAATTAAATTGCTCAGATTAACATAATAAATAAAATACTTAAACAACCACATTTCAGAAAAAAAATGAACAGACCATTGATGAACTCCCTAAGCACAAATAAACTGTGCCAGAAGTATTTAAAAAATACTTCTACCAACCAGTTAAAAAATACCAATACTATGTAATTTATTTGGAAAAATAGGCCAAGCAAGAGTCTTTAAAAATTCTTTTTATGATCAAAATAAGGTATTGATACATAAATCAAGAAAACCCAAAAGAGAGAAAGAAAATAATAGATCAATTTCACTCAGCATAGATGCAAAACTTTTAAATAAAATATTAGAAAAGAGATTACAGTAACTCATCACGAGGGTAATACACTATGGCCTGGTGAGATTTATGCCAGGGATGCAGGACTGGTTCAATATTAGGGAAAACATCAGCAAAACTGAACATATCAAAAACAAAACTAATAGAAACTATATGATTATCACAACAGATGCAGAAAAATCTTTTGTCCAAATACAGCAGCTTTTCCTATAAACAAAAATTAGCGAACATAGGAATGGTGTTTTCCTTAAGATAATAAGTAACATCAATCTTAAATCATTAACAAGTATTATATATAATGTGGACAAGCTAGAAACATTTCCTATAAGACTAGTGGTGAAACAAGAATGTCCATTGTCAGTTGATATTGTACTAGGAGTGTTAACTTTAACAATAAGAGAAGAAAAATAAATTGAAGGAATTAGAATAGGCAATAAAGAAACAAAAGTAGCACTCTTTGCAGATCATAGGATGGTATATTTAGAGAATCCTAGAGAATCAAGTAAAAAATACTTGAAATATTTAACAACTTTAACAATGTTGCAAGATATTTCTATATTTTACTAAGAAAGTCCGGAACCAAGAAATAGAAAGAAGAATTCCATTTAAAGTAACTATAGATCATAAAAATATTTGGTAATATGCCTGGCAAAAGAAACCCAAGAATTAGATGAACAAAATTATAAAGCACTTTTCACACAAATAAAGTCAGATCTAAATAATTGAAAAAAAATCAGTTGCTAGTGGGTAGACACTGAATACGTAAATTAAAAAATGGCAATTCTACTTAAATCAGTTTGCTTATTTAGTGCCGCACCAATAAAAGTACCCAAAATTATTTTATTAGAACTAGAAACAATAACATAATTTACCTGAAAAACAAAAGATCTGGAATATCAAAGTAATTAATGAAAAGAAATGCAAGGAAAATGGGCATAGACAAACCAGAACTAAAATTATTCTTTAAATTAACAATAATCAAAACTGGTTGGCACTGGTTAAGCAATAGTGCTGTATCTATGAAATAAGTTTTGTACACAAGACACAGATAATTTCTATGGTAATTTACTATTTGTTAAAACCAAAGACTCCAGCTTCTGCAGTAAGAATTCAATACTTGACAAATACTGCTGGGAAAACCAGGGAATGATATGACAGAAAATAGGCATAGATCAACGTGATACATCTTGTACCAAGATAAGATCAAAATGGATACCTGATTTAGACATAAAGGTTGATACCATAAGCAAATTAGGAAAACAAGGAATAGTTTCCCTGTCAGATCTATGGATGTGGGAAGAGTTATGTGGAGCCTTGCTGTATCCAAGCAGGGCTGAGAAAGAATCAAGTACCCAGAGGTTGTGAGTGGGTGCATAAAAAATATGGGACTCTGGGAATAATGAAAGCATAGAGCCAATGTTTATTCTTCCAGCTACAAGCTTTATAGAGTTATAAATCTCCTTCCTAATTGATTTCCCCTAAGAACTTTGCACACTTCTTTGCTCCAAAGCCATGGGAGTATATGTCACACTTATCTTGGAGACATAATGCTCACACCTGTGAGGATTATTTGGGCTGTTTCCTAGGGAATGGGGAACCAATCCAGGGCCATCAGGAGACTCTTCACCTTACAGGGCTTGTTCAGCCATCAGGGTCAGAGTGGCACTGGCCTGTGGTCCTCTACATTTGACCAAATAACAGAAGAAGAACAATGTGAAATACAAAATGGATAATATTGATTACATTAAACTGAAAAGGTTTTACATAAAGACAACACAATCAAAATTAGAAGGAAAACAAAAACTTATGAAATATTTAAAGTGAATATGTCTGATAAAGCTTTCATTTCTCATATATAGAGAGAACTTAGATGAATTTATAAGAATACAAGTTATTCCTCAATTGATAAATGATCAAAGGATATGAATAGGCAATTTTCAGATGAAGAAATTAAAGTTCTCTATAGTCATATTAAAATGCTCCAGATAAATATTAGTTAGAGAAATGCAAAATAAACGAATCTGAGATACCATCTTACACCAATCAGATTGCCTAATGTGACAAAAAATAAAAATGATGAAATTGGAGATAAATTTGGAAAATTGGAACACTCATGCATTGTGGGTGGAATTGTGAATTGATCCATCCATTCTAAAGAACAATTTGGAATTATACCCAAAGGGCTATAAAATTGTGCATAACCATCTCCAGCAATATACTACTTGGTCTATATCCCAAAAAGATCATAAGAAAGGGAAGAGGACCCATATGTCCAAACATATTTACAGGAGCTATTTTGGCAAAAATTGAAAATTGCAGGGCTGCATATCTATATGACTGAATAAATTGTGGTATATGAATGTAATAGAATACAATTATTTTATAAGAAATACTGAGCAGTCAGATTTCAGAAAACCTGAAAAGACTTACATGAAGTGATGCTGAGCCATGTGAGGAGAACCAATATAACATTTTACACAGTAAGAGCAACGTTGTATAATGATCAACCTTAATAGACTTAGGTCTTCTGAGTGATGCAATAATCTAAGTCCTTTCAAAAAGACTCATGATGGAAAATTTGCTTTCATTTGAGAGAAAGAGGGCTGTGCAAGGACATTAGCCTCACTTTCTCCTCCAGATCCATCTGAGTCCAGTAGCCAGATATGGATCAAAGCAATTGAAAATGACCCAGGATGCAGTGGGAGACCAGACCCTATAAACCTAAGGTCCTTTCAGGTTCTTATTTTGAGTGAGACAATGGCCATTCAGTGAATTGGCCTGCTTAAGAAGTGATTCAAGGGATGGCTCCTTTAATCAAAAAAAAAAAAATCACAGTGGGAGGGGAAAGCCCTCAGGGCTGTTTGCCCAAAGAGAAGGAGGAGCTGGAGGGTGGGGCAGGGAATTGGAACTCAAAATCTTATAAAAATGAATATTGAAAATGAAAAATAAATTTGAAAAGAAAAACAAGTAATTTTCTAAGAGGACAATAGGCAGGAGTAAAATGATTTTCTAATAAAAATAAAACCCTATTATTATTATTTCTACTTTATAATTGAGGAAACTGAAGTTTTTTAAGTTTAAGTGATTTTTCTGGGACACATAGATTACAAGCCTCAGGTATTCCTAAATTCTCAGGTTTTCCTAAGTACTGACAAAATATTCTATCTGCTCTGTCTCTTAGCTGCCTTTCACTCTACTAGTGTAGCCTTTGAGAAACCAGAGTCATCTCCGCTACAAAATGAAACAGGAAGTCAGAATTAGTCTTTACCAGAGAACCTTATTACATATGACTAGTGAATATGAGTGCTTAAACTTAGGTCTCCTGACTCTAATTGCATGTTTTTATATTGTGATATCGTTCAATGCTTCACATATTTATCGATTTTGGTGAGACAGCTGAAATACAGGAAGAAATGTCCCTGGTAAGGTATGGATGGTTTGTCATGAATAATCATACTTATTGTGTCATGCTACCCTTGTTAATAAACCATTATTTATTGATTATTGATTTATTATTATATACTATTATTTATTATTATATATAACTATTTATTATTACATATTATTTATCTAATCCAACCTGGAAATATCATTCTAAAATTTCATTGGTTTGATAAATGATAATTTTCAGTATAGTTGCCTATCTATTAATAATATACCAATTTTCCCTCCAATATTTTCCTTAAGAATATTGTTCCTTTACTATTGTGCTATACGGAATGGGGAGGAGATGGACTTCATATTTACCTGGAGAGGCTTATACAAACTGATGCTAAAATTTTGTACACAATCACAGACACATCATATGTGTGATGACCTACTTTGAAAAACTGGACTCTTCTCAGCAATGAACAGTTATAAGGCAACTCAATAAGTCTCAGGATGGAAGGAGATATCTACATTCAGAGAAAGATCTAGAAAGAACAGAGTTCAAATGGAGACTGAAGCAATCTACCTACTAGAATTCTTTTCCATGCTTGGTTTTGTTCCTTTTTCCCGTTGTTCATTCGACTGGTTAAAACCTTTCTTTACAACCAGACTAATGTCCAATATGAAAGCATTTGCAGATCCTATACTTGATTGCATGCTGCCATGGGTGTGGTGGGTAGGAGGGAGAGGGAAGGGAGAAAATTAGAAACTGAGGGGATTGTGGAACTGAATCTTGTAAACTAAAAGTAATTAAACAAATGTATTTTAAAAAAGAAAGAGGTAGTAATCATGTCAATGAAATGATAACATATGCATTTTTTAAACCTAAAGAAACTATTCAGGATGTGCCAAAAGCTACATATAACTTAAAAACAACATTAATACCTTTGAGACACTCTGTATAGATGCTAGTTATTATTAATATTATTATTATTACTCTCATCATTCAAGGAATGGCAAAATACAATATGACACCTGAATGTAATGATATTATGCTGTAAGAAATGACACAGATAATGAAAAGAGAGGATAGCAAAAATTATATGAATGATACAAAGGGAAGTAAAGCTAAGCAGGAAAAATTGGTGAGCATTATTGTTGAATTTTATTTTATTTTTTTTTTTTTGCTTTTTTTTTTTTTGTTTTTGTTTTTTTGGAGGGCAGTTGGGGTTAAGTGACTTGCCCAAGGTCACACGGCTAGTTTTTTGTGTTAAGTGTCTGAGGCCGGATTTGAACTCAGGTACTCCTGACTCCAGGGCCGGTGCTCTATTCACTGCGCCACCTAGCCACCCCTATTGTTGAATTTTAAATGTCCAAAAAGTGACAAAAGCAAAATAATTGAGACTGCCATAAGATTGTAATGACCATCCTTGGCCTCAAAGAATATGAGTACACCTCTTCTCATTTATTTGCAGAGGTGTGAGGATCCATGTGTGTGGAAAATTGCATATAATTTCGTATTTTTTATATATTGAGAAGTTTTGTGATTCTTTTCATTTCTCCTCAAAATTATTTACTAAAATTGAAACTGTGGGTAATAAAGAAAAGGCATCTATAAAACAAAACAAAACAAAACAACAACAACAACAACAACAACAACAACAACAAAACCAAACTAACTTTGTGACCTTGGGGGAGGAGCGAAGAATCTTGTTCCTTGGTACAAGCAGATGGCACAGTGGAGAAAACACTGGTCCTTGCATCAGGAGGACCAGAGTTGAAATCTGGTGTCAGACATTTACTAGCTGTGTGACCCTAGGGAAGTCACTTAACTGTGATTGCCTTCCCCACAAAAAAACCCCAAAACATCAATAATAATTTTAAAAAATCTTGCTCTTCCAGAAGAATTATTTTATTTGTTTTTAGTTATATAAAATATTCTCTTGGTAGATTGATTGCAATGGCTCTAAGTAAATTAATCAAGACAATATAATTTTAAAAAACTATACTGACATAACCTATCCTAATGCAATTATTTTTTTGTAATTATTTGACTGTCTTTATTCCATAAAAGGTGTATTGCAATTATATTCATATAGATCATCAATGCATTTTGGTAAGTGTATTAATAATGAGATATTCACAACACCCATGATGGTTATGAATATTCTGGTATAGCTTTGGATCACAAAATGTAGCAAACTCTCCACATGGAAGGCAGAACCAAGGTCTTTATTCAGAAACCATAACACTGAGTCCCAAAACCAGAAGGACAAGTCCCAAAACCAGAAAGTCAAAGTCATTATAGTGGTCACAAAGTTAATACACATAGTTAACACAGTGGACACCCACATTCCCAAGCCTTCACAAATAGAACAGGATCCCTCAAGCAGGGATCCCTCTCAGACTCACGACAGTTTCTCAGCCTGGTTCTTAGAAGTTCTCAGGAGAAGCTGTAGAAGGAGGATCTCAAGAAAAGGTGCAATCTCCGGGTGGTGACTGGGAAAAAAAGCTCAAGGTCCTCTTGGTTCTCTCCTTATATACAGTGTAGCTCCTCCCTGTTCAGCCCCTTCCTGTTAAGGTGTGAACTACTCCCAAGGAGTCAACTGGAAGTGAGGAGCTAAGCCTTTACTAGGTGCGAAGTGCCTTTACTAGATGCCAATAGAAAGGGCATGGAAGATCTTCTGATTTCATAACATTACAGTAAGTAAACAAAATTTTTATATTTTAAAATTATTTTAAATTGAATTTTTAATTTTATTTCCACTGGGTTTTGATAGTAATCATATGTGAGGAGAAATATATAATTGCTTGTTGACTGAAAAAAATAAATCTCAGTGTTTGAGATCTTATACTTTCCACTAGCTTTTCAAGACTGACATATGCTTATGCATTTCATATCTCTTTATAAATGACCTTAATTGTTTTTTATTGAAGATGTGAAACTATCTTTTATTTTTTAAATGAATGTTTTTATGCATAAAGAACGGAAGTGTTTTATATGAAACTGTGAATATTTGCTATGCTAATTTTAAATGCATATTAAGTTTTACATGTTTATGAATGTGCCATAGCACATAGTTACCATGCAAACCCAAGAAATTTAATTCTTTCAATTCTTATTCCATCATCATTAGTTGCCTATCATGTTTGGCATTTACAAAATTCTGTTAAAGTCCTTAAATTATTGTATTTTTTTCTTTTTTAAAAGAATTGTAGATATTGTAGATATCTGAATGGGACAACAACTATTAGTGTTGCTTTTTGTTTCTTCCTGAGGTTGATTAGCTTTCTCTTTAAGTGTACTATGCCATTCAGAATACACACACACACACACCCATATACACACATCTATCTGCATATATAATTTGAATACGTGTGTGCAAGTATATACTTATATATTTTATATGAATATTTATACATATATTTACACATGTGCATACATATACATACTATATAAACATATTTGTGTATATGTGTGTATATAAATGTATGTTTATAAACATATATATTTATAAACACACATGCATATATATATATATATATATATATATATATATATATATATATATGAATATTGGTATTATTTCATTATCTAATCTGCCTTTAAACAATCTAAAGAAGTTGGGTGGTGGTGCAGGTGGCAAGAAATTCTTATCAATTGAATAACAGAAATATTAGTAGTTGCATTCACAGCTCGTAAAGGGTGTGTATCCTTGAGTGGCCTATTCCTTTGGTGATCTATTTGCGGATAATAAAGGATATGAAACTGACCCATTCACAGTTTGTAAAGAAATTTCAAAGAATGACAGAAGGAATATTTATGCTATTCTCTCAGATGGTATGGCTGGGCCAAATTTTGTCCTTTTTATAGTCTTGATGGCTCAGCAAACACCTTTGCTACTTTGAATCAGTTCAGAATTGGTCACAGGGACCTGGTTTTCCTTGCTGCTTTTTTCTCCAAACTTTACCAGTGTCAATGAGTTGGACCCAGAACTGCTCTCAGGTCCATTTTCTGTCTTGGTGTTCTAATGCATTAGCTAGCCATGAGCATCTTTTTTTTCTGGCACAAAGTATTGACATTTAGTCTTTGACTCTCTCCTGCTGCATACCTTTACCAGACAAATTACATTGGCTTCAGGCATCCTTGAACCATAGGTTGCCATGGATATCTCTGCACCTATGTGTTTGGTAATTTTGTCACCTGATGCAGCCCCACAGATCCTAATTAAGTATTAATTTATCTTGAGGTTTTCTAGAGGAAACCTCACTTCATCAAGGCTTCCTGAGGGTATTTCTGTCTTACTTGTAAGGTCCTTACTGTCTTCCAGTTTGATTCCATAGACCTGAGATCAGACATGATTCAAGCCTTTTTGAAGTCTCTGACACTTGGCAACCGGCCTTTTGGCCTCTCCGTCTCTTGTAGAAGTTACATACTGGGAGTTATATTTGTCATTTTCAGTGATTCTGAAAATCCACAACTGAGATTCCACTGATTTCACACCCCAAATTTTAGAAATTGTGTTGTCTTCAAAGACTCTTGTCATATACTTTCCAGAACTTCCATAGACTTTGCATTGATTATGTAATACTAGACTGAAAGAATTTATTGGCATTTCATTTTTGTTTTAATTGAATCTTTGATTAATCTTGGGTGTTTTTATCTTTGGTGGGACAAATCTAAGAACATCTTTGCTTGATTACAACCTTTCTTTGTGCCATCTTTGATGAAAGGCATTGTGAAAAATCCTTTGCAAACTTTGAAAACTAAAATTGAACAAAAAACTAGATATTAGTAGATACAAGAGATATGACTTTGTGACCTTTTAGAGCAGCAGTTCTCAACCTGTGGGTTGTGACCCTTTTGGGGTTTGAATGACCCTTTCACAGAGGTCACAAGGGTCACCTAAAACCATTGGACAACACATATTTATGATGGTCTTAGGAACAGAGACTCCTCTCCTGTATCTGTCTCCAGGCAGGTGTGTCCACATGCAGATACACTCACATACAAGTATTAAAGGGTCGTGGCATTAGGAAGGTTGAAAAATAGTGTAGAGCAACTGTTTGGTTCCCCTGTAGTGAATGTGAGGCAGATGAGATGACCCAAGGTTTGGCAGTAATGAGGAATAAGGTGTAAAAGGTTAAAAAAGATTGAAGCATATATATATATATATACAGTCCAAAAGCTTACCTTGCCCTTCTAGTGATGAAAGTGAAGACAGAATATAAATAATTGACTTGGAAAATAAAGAAGCATTAATAGGATGAAGACCAGTATGAGAATCAAATCAGGTTTAGTAGAATTTAGCAAGTGTCTATTAAGAAACATAGTGTCTACCATGTACCAGGTGCTGTGCTAACTGCTAAAAATATAAAGACAAAAATGAAACAGTTCCTGCCCTGAAGGAGAGAGTACTTTATTGAATTTAACAGGCACCCATATGTGTTAAAATTTCATACCAAGTGAAATAAAAGTTGTGTTTTAGGAGGAAGCAATACTAGCTGGAATAAAGGAAAGGATAAGAGATTTGGGTGAAGGTAAAATTCCAGAGTTCAAGATATTGGAGGATGAGGAAGTATAAAGCCAAACACTAGCAGCTTTTCAGAGAATGCTACTGTGACCAGCTTTTAAGGTTCTAATTACACAGTATAATGAACACTCGATGTATTCCATAAGAAATCAAAACAAAACATTACAGAAATCAAGGTACAGCATTCACAACAACTTTTCACAGAAAATGGCCACATTGTTTCCACTACAGTGGTCACAGAGTTGTAAACAAAAAACAATCATTTAGTAACTCAAGCATTCACAAAATCCTTAATTCAGCCACAAAGTACAATAGTCAAAGTTTTCAGCTCATGGGACATACTAGGTTACAAATAAGTTACTTCTTCAGTCATTTAATCAGTACTAAGTACTAAGTACAGTCATTTAATCAATTAATCATACTTCGTTATTCACTATTCAATTATCAGAAAATATACTGTCCACCCCTAGGTCACTAGTAAATTTAGTAAATTTACAATTTTTCAGTCAGTACACAGTATCCAAGTAAAGTCTTTCAGCTTAGCTTGGGTGGTTTCTCAGATTCCCTGGATCCCTTTCCACGGTCCCAGATCTTACCTGGACTCAGCAAACTGTCACCTGGATTCAAAGGCAGACAGCTCCCAGATCCTTTTCCAGCTCTGTGCAGTTCCTGCTCTGCATTGAAACTCACAGAGTCCAGTCCATCTCAAATTCCTCACAGTCTCTGTTCCTTGGAAGTCAAGGCCCAACAAAACCACAGACAAAGTCTCAGCATGACAATGACTTGCTCAGTCCCTTGGCAGCTCTGGCTGGCCCTTGGACCCAGAAGAAGTCTGGGACCCAGAATAAAAAATCACTCCATCCAGGCTTGCAAAAACAAAACTATTCTCTTCAGCCTGGGTGACCAGGAGTGGGGTAACAGAAGGGAAGGGCTTTCCTCTTCAGTCTCCTCAGCTCCTCTTCAACCTCCTCCCAGCAGCTGCTTCTGCCTCCATGGTGCTCCAAGAAATTCAGACTCAGTTCTCAATTCTCATTTCTCTTCTCAATTCTCAGTACAGCAGTATCAGTCCAGCCTCTAGATGCTGCTGAGAGAAACTCTCTCTGTCTGTCTCTTTGTCTGTCTCTCTCTCTGTCTCTCTGTTTGTCTCTGTCTCTCTCTCTGTCTCTCTCTCTCTGTCTCTCTCTCTCTCACTCTCTCTTTCTCTCTCTCTGTCTCTCTCTTTTCAGCGTAGTAGCTTCTGCCACCACATTCTTGTGCCAAGAAATTCTGACTGTCCTTTTCTGGGGCTTTTCCTTATATACACATAGCCTCAGCTGCTTGCTATTTCAGGAAACCTCTTCCTGTTATGTCAGGAACAGGGATTCATACTTTCTGTTTCTTTCACAGAGGCTTGATTAATTACTAAATGCTAAGTACCTGCTTACTTGCCAATACAAAGGGGTCTTCAAATTCAAATTACATTTCCATTACAGAGAGAAAGATGTCAAAGTTCTTATGGTGGTGAATGGGTAAAATAATATAATGAAGTCTTTGTAATTAAAGAAGACAATGAAAGCCTGTTTACAGAATTCTTTATAAGCATACCTGTTGTACTGAGCTATAAAGAAACTTATAGATCAACCAATTCATTTCTCCCATCATGCTTTTTTTTAAAGACAAAGATGTGGGAATTCAGAGAAGTAAAAGGGCTTTCCCTAAAGGAAGTATGGGAGAGCTAGGACTAGAACTCAGACATTGAAACAGCTTCAATCTTTTTTCCCCCTTTAAGGTAGCACATTGCTTTCCGGGACATTGCAGATAGAAAACTCCATGATCCATTTTAATTACTTTTGAAATAATTCTGAATAAATAGACAGATTCGTTGTGGGTTTCTGATGATCTTACAATTTCAGAAAGCTTTGATTACTTGAAATATATTGAAAATAGATGAGAAAAATCATTCTTTATCAGTCAGTCAGTTGGTAAAAACTTATTAAGTACCTAGTATGTATCAAGCATTGTGGTAAATTCTAGGGACACACATAAAAGTAAAAGCCAATATTTTCTCCAGTGCAAAGAACTACTTAAGCTAGACACAGGATAAATAGGAACTAGTTAAAAGAGAGAAGGCATTAGCATTAAAAGGAATGGTGAAAAGTTTCCTGTAGAAGATAACATTTTAGATGGGAATTGACACAAGACAAAGAAGTCATGAAGTAGAAAAGAAGAGCTAGAGCGTTCCAGGTAAAAGGGTGGGTGTGGAGGGGCTACCTGTAAAGATGCCCAAAGTTTGGAAATGCAGAGTCTTGTTGAAAGAAAAGCAACAGGCATATGTATACAAGAGGGGAAAAGGAGTAACAACATATAAGAAGACTAGACAAGGTAAAAGGGGAGATTTCAAAGGGGTTTAAATACTAAAAACATTTTATTTTTGATTGTTGGAAGTGTTAGGGAACTTTGGAGGTTCATTTAGTAGGAGTATGATTTCAGGAAATTTTGCTTACTTGAAATACATAAAAATAGATATAATCACTCTCCTCATCAGCCCAGTAGTGATCACTTTTTAATTGGTCTTTAGGGTGGTTTCTACCTAACTGATCTTTAGGAAGATGACTTTGAAAGGGACCAAAGCATTAAGATAAATTTTGGGCACACCTCTACAAAGACCTTTCATTCCTCTTAGTTGAGAAAATTCTCCAACAACACCCAAATATTGGACTTAGTAGTTAACTTTAATTAAATTCTACTTTGACAAGAAACATGACTTTGAGTTAGGAAAACGTGGGTTCAAGATAAGTGTCTGACCCATGTTAACTATGTGATCTCAGTCAAGTCACAACTTCTCAGTGCCTAAGGGAACTTTTTCACACAGAAAGATGCAGTAGAGCTGCTCATCTGCATCAAAGTGAGAGTTTTCTGCAAGGTAAAATTCCAGTTCCAAAATTGCCCCCTGAAAAGAAAGATAAGTTATCTCATTAGGTTTAGGTCATAGTTCTAGCTTAAGCAGATCTTTCTGGATCTTGATTCTGTCATCCAGCATGTGTTATCTCCAAATGAATAAATATGCCTACCTATGTCTTCATGTAAGTCACTGAAAATAGTCCTAAAACGTAACAGATCCAAGGAAAGATTTCTTAGCTTATCCGAGTTAAAATTGACTTACTAATGATTTACCCTGGCCACGACCATCTTAACAGCAACAAGACATCATGCTTTAGATAGTATAGAAGAAATGGAGTCACACATAAACCTTCTGATTTCTTGTTGTGGTAGAAGACCTGTTTTCTCCTTCTTGAGAAAAATTCTGGTGGGTAATTCAAGACTTTATTTCACAGGTTTTTTAAAGTTCTTTGTAAGAGTGTAAAGTGACATATAAATGTGGTTTGCTACTACTACCACCACCATCACCCCCCCCACTATAACTACCACCACTATTACTGTTACAACTAGTACTATGAATATGCACCAGTGAAAAGAATTCCCACATAAGGAGTTGTCAAAACAAAGGTACTGCTGAATCAAAGAAAACAGATGATGAGATAACCTAAAGTTTAGGAATAATGAGAACCAAAAAATGGAGAGACAAAAGCGGCAGGGACTCTAGAGAAAGATGAGCATATAGTTTGTGACAAAGCCTGCTCATGTTATGTGATGAAAAAACTGGAGGCAAAACATGACTAATGGAACAGGATTATAAAGAAGTATCAATAGACTGATGGTCCCAATGAGAATGGAGTCATCATTCCTCGACCTTCACAACGATTTCTCTTCCTATATTCTTAACATCACTTGCCATTTATTCCCTGTCTTATGTATTGCTTCTCCCTTTCCCCATCCCCACTCCATAACTGTGGAATGAAACATCAGACCAGGTCTCTGCTTGGCATTCTACTAATAATTAGAGTCATGGGATAACTGCTTTAATGATTACTGATTATTTGCCCCCATCTGACTTTTCAGACTGAAAAAATCATTAGGGTACCTATCTTTGTCTCTCCTATGTCTCTGTTTGTCAAAACTAGTTTTTCTTTATTTTGTAATCAGTGAGCTTTCGATTTCTCAAAGGAGAATTTCTAATAGTTAAGAGAGAGAGAGACACATAGACAGACACAGAGAGAGACACAGAGAGAGACAGAGATGTGTTATTTTGAAAAAAAAAAAAGCTCATTCCTTGTGTTCTTTTCCAGGAGGTACAGTCTATAGTCTAATTCTGTCTTCACATTTAAACTTGCTTTCTGAATGTTATGAGCACTGTTCTACTTAGTTTCTTCATATTTTTAATTCTGTCAACAAACTTCTTAAATAAGCATGTTGTTTCCATTCCTCCCACATCCTGATCCACTGTCTTGATTTTCATTTTTCCCTGTCTCTGTCTATGGATCATTGTTTTTAGATTAGGAGGATTTGTGAGAGCTAGGGCTTAACAAGAGACTTTAAACTGTTCTTGAGTGAAGAGGCGAGATTTACTGTTTGGAGTCAAGAAATGCTGGCAGAGAGGATAGTAAACAGCATTGTGATTGGCTGACCTGTGCTCTTTCTTTTATTTTGTTTTTTCTCCCTGGCAGTCATTATTTTATGCAAAATCATTACAAGAGTTTTCATGTAGAAAAGTCTTAAAAATTTTGGAATAGCATGATAATTTAGAGATTGGGGACATCATAAAGTCACGTACTTTTAGTTTTGCATTTATTTATTTATTACAGTTATGCCCTCAGTTTGTTTCAATTGTCTTTTATTCCATCCCCGGCAGAGATACTTTTTCCTGTGTTGAAAACCATAATGGATCTCTATATCATACAGAGTTTGGAGGACTTATTCATTTTTCCTGAAAAAGTTAAATAAAGTGAAAAACTTTTAGCCCATCCATCCTCAAGCAAGCTGTCCAAGGTGACATTTCATTAGCACATTTTGTCAGTGGATAAATCGTACAGCATACTCTGAAGGGAAGGTAGAAAACATCCAGTCCTTTTTCATTAGATCCATCCAAACTTGAACCACTGGAGATTACATACAAAAAGCACATGAGACAGAGGAAGCACTATCCTGTCTATAAACTGCATTAATCATTAATTCCCTTCAGAGTGCCTTAAGTCAGTGCCATGTTTCTGGTTAGTCCCCAAACTGGCTATTCAATTTTGAACTGCATGACAGATACATTTCAAGGAAAATCAAAGACATAACGACTCCTGCCAAGCTTAGTAAAGTCTTCATTCATCAATTAAGAAGTTTCCAATAATAGAAGATGGATACAGAAAAATAAGGCAGGTTGCATGATAACTCAAGCTGATTTAAAAAGAAATCTCCTTGTCAGAATTCCTGGGAATCCACTGGAATTAAGATGAAGGCCATAATTGCTTAAGGGATGAGGTTACTTTTCATATTTTGCTTCCATATGGGGTGCATATAAGTTTCATTCAAAGAGAACACATGCTCTGATTGTCTTCATAAGTCAGTAATAAAAACGCCTCTGCTCATTTTGCCAAGTGTGCTAATTGTTGTCTTTACACATGAAAAACTGCTGAAATTGGAATTTTTATCCATACTTCATATTTTTGAATATCCTTAAATGGCACCAAGCCTATCATAAAGCTGGAATGGGTTGCTTTATTTTAAATGCTTTAATGATGATATTTATTAACTTTGCATCTAGGGCCTCATCTAAGACACAGGGAAAACCAAGATTATTATGGTGTCTTAAGCTGGTTTGTTTAGAAATTCTTTAAAAAGAAGATTCCAATTTCATAAGGCAAAATAGGAAAACTAAATAAAGCTAACTGTTATTATGAAGACTGATTTTATAGTACTACATAAAATGACCAAAAAGAAAATAAAAAACATACTTCCTTTCAAATAATGAAACTTCTAAGAATCTCTCAGTATAACCGAAGCATGTGAAAGGATAATGTAGAACAGACAAGAAAGCGCTGAGCTTGCAGCCACAACTCTCAGTCTGAGTTGTGGTTCCACTTCTACCTCTTACTTATGTGATTTTGGACAAATAATTTAATAGAAAATTAAACTTAGATTATGAATACAATATTTAAAAATCAACTGTGTTTCAGTTTTCTCATCTGTAAAATGAGGAGACTGAGTTATATGAACTCTTAGCTCTAGAATTATGATTCTATGAATCTCTGCATAGCATTTGAAATTCAGAGAAACAGCATCATTTTAATGGTAATTAGGAGTATACTTTGCTCCTTTCAACATCCAACACAAGTGCTTTCCCTACATAGGTCCTCTCCTAACACAGTGCTAATTCCAATTTCAGCAGTTTTTCATGTATAGCGATTGGTCTATACTCCCAGGAGATAATTAAATCTTTGAAGACAGATGCTATATTATTATTTTTAGTTTCCCCATAATCTTTCTAAGTCCATTGCACCTAGGAGGTATTTAAGAAATATTAAAATAAATTATATTGAATGAAAAGAAAAATATATTCTTTAATTGTATATTCCTGTTAGGCAGCAAGTATTTATATAATACATACAATGTTTCAAGCATTACACATTCTTTTTTGCTGTTATATGTACTTCTGGTTGAGTATTTTGACAAGGTTGACAAAATGACATACCAAACATTAATATAACTTTGCCTTTTCATAAATCCCCTAAAACAAGTACAGCTTTAAATGAAGCTTAAAAGAAATTTTCTAATTTATTTAGTAGAATTACAGAAATTGATTTATCACTGTCACCAGCAAACACATTGATAGCTTAATTGAGTAAACTCAATTGTATACCCCAAACCAAATCTGATTTCAAGAAATACAAAGTGAATATTCATTTTTTTGAGTTCTATTTTGCTCACTTAAAGAAGTAACTCTGAGGTCATAAGAACTTGGCTTCAGAATCTCTCTCTGAAACTTATTATCTATGAACCAGTAACTTAGCCATGAAAAATGCTTTTTACCATCTTCAAACTGGAGACAACAGCAGCTTACTCTTTTGGTAAGAATTATATGAAACAAAAAGTAAAAAGATCTTGGCCAACTTCAAAGGTCAGTAGGAAGTCTCTATTTCCTGAACCTGATGAGGCTGCCACCTCCCCTAAGGAAGCATTCATCCTGCAAGTTCAACACAAAATTGTCAGATGTGAGATAGATTCAGGTCTGAGATGTGGTAACAAGGAGATTTTCTGGATAGCTGGGGTCTTACAAAATTTGATGTAGCCGGGGTTCCTGCTCAGAACTTCCCCAAGTATCTTGGCAAACTGTTTCACCCTCAGTTTGTAAGGTCTTCTGTTGTTGCTCCTGTTTTGACTTTTCCACAAGAAAAGCTGGATGGACCATTTAGAAACAGCTTAAAAGATAAATTATTTGAGGTACAAAAAGGAGAATTGATGCAGAGGAATCAGATGGGGGAGAAGGCTGGATAGTTCTGGTAACCTACTTTCATCAGGAATGGGTTTAAGATGGAATAATCCACATATATTGACAAGAATAGAAGAGTCTTCTAAATTCAGAAGAAATGAAATGGTAGGGGCATAGGGAGGGGGTAGAAGAAAAGGGAGAAATTTTTAGAAGGGAGGGTGAGAGATTAGATAAATAGGGATTTAGAACAGTGTTTAGATTTATGGCAATGGGAGAATAGGGGAAGGATCCTTGGAAGGGGAGGCAAGTCATAGGAGGGGAAGATAGTGGATAGAAGTAAAAAAAAGGAAGCAGAAGGGATATGAAACAAGAAATATAATCATACATTAAAAATAAGGTTAGAAGTAGAATAGTTTTGGAAAGGTATATGTGTGTATATGTGTATGTATGTAACTATAGCTATAGAAAAACATATCTAAACTTTTTTGTGGCCTTTTTTGGGGGGAATGGGTAGAAGGGATAAAACAAAGTAAAAAAAAGTGTGCAGCAGAGAACAAAAAAATTACATGGAAGCAAAGATGGACAACTCTCAACACAATATTATTTATCACATTGGCCTTCTTGAAGTGAAAATTTATTGTTGCATATTTTGAATCCTCTCATGTTCTTCTATGCACATGACATGCTTTCTTTTCTTTCTAACTTTGTATTTGTTTCAATATTTAAATTTTTGATATGTCTTTGTTTCTTTTTTATATTATTTTTGTATTCTGGCATTTGAGTCCAAAATACATTTTTTGGGGGAAAAAGAAAGGCTGGGTGGACCTGAAATATTTCCAGTCTTCTCCCTAGAACTAAATCAGGTAGCATAGCTAGGAAACTTCTGTCAGCCACAAGGATTTGTTGGTAGAATAAAACTTTTGTTTTTGGTTAAGATACAATATTAGCAACCCCCATCTTCTTACATTAATAATGAAGAACCTTCAGAGTGGGGTGATGGGTTGGGGTCTTTTCTGGACCTTCTGCCTTGTTTTCCAAAAGGAGCAATGGTCCTTCCAAAAGCTTCCTGAAGTTTTCAGATCATTTGTCATCTAAACTAAGGTTTCTGCTAGCTATGGTACCAAAAGCTAATGAAATACTGTGAAACGTAAACCCAGAGAAGAATTTTTTCTGCTACTAACCTCTACCTTTCCATTTGCATAATAACCATGATCTGGGAGATAGTCTTACAGGCTCATAGATTTAGAGCTCATAGGATCCTTAGAGGTCATTGAGCCCAACATTCTATTTGATGAGGAAACAGAGAGGTTAAATAACCAGACAGGTTAAATGATTTTCACGGGGTCACAAAGTTAGTTTCTTAGATAGGTTTCAAAGTTAGGTCTTCCTCAATCCAAGTCTAAAAACCAATTACTTTTTCGTCCAGCCTCTATAAGGGGAAAAGGGATGTACGCTCTTTGTCTTTTTGCCCCATGTATTGTATTTCTCACTCAGAATGTCCAGTATGGGAAAGCACATAAAAAGTCAACTATTTATAGTATACAAAATGGCATTATCAGAGTGCAGAGCAATCTCATGCCATAAACCATAAACAGGGTAAATCACAAAATCAAAGACTAGTAAGGGACCTAGGAGGTCATTTGGTCCAACTAAGAGATATATGTTCTGACCTTGGTCAATTCCATTTGACTCACCTTAAAACATTGCTAAAGGATTTTTCAGTCCTTTAATTTACCTTTGTATTCCAATTGTAATTGAACTTGTATCCCAATTGTAATTTGCCATGTATTCCATGTCTTTCAGTTCTTTAGTCTTTCCTTGCTAATTCCCCTCTAATAATTCATCTTCAAGTGTAAAGCTGGGACATTTGTTTCCACTCTCCTTGTGTCAGATAAAGATTTTCCTTTTCCATTGGCTTCCACAAACCCTTTGGTCACCCCCTTCACTCCCAACCTGAATTGCAGATAAACTTTTCTCTCCATACAATCATCCAATAACCATGTAGTCTCCCTGGACTCTGTCCATGGACTCTAACTTTCCCTGTAAATTCTAACTTTATACAATCTCCCACTTGTGTGCTCTCTTTTCTATTTCTTCTACCATCATCTTAGTACAAGCTCCATTATATGAGACATATTACTTTCAATAATACATTTCACATCCAGTTCATGCTTACTCATTTTCCCCTTCTGGAGCCAAGTTCCACCCTGCTTTATATAAACTAAAACTGCTTTATTGTATTAATGCTGAAAATTTGTGTGAAAATCCAACCAGTTCCACCCACTGTGGTCCAGAAGCAAAGAGATCTCCCACACTTAGCCTTCTCAGTAACAGAGAGTACAAGTGTGCACCACCACACCTGGCTACATCTTTTCTTTCAATTCATTAATTTATTTAAGTTTTCAAAATATTTAGTTCCATAAGTTTTCAATTTTCTCCCCCTCCCTCCTCAAGACAGCATGCAATGTGATATGGCTCTACACACACATTCCTATTAAACACAAAATGGATTATTTTTATTACATTAATTAAAAAGTTTTGTTGGTTTTTCCACATACAAAGCCAATGTAACCAAGATTAGGAGGGAAGCAGAAAAGTAGGAAAGAATTTTTACAACAGGTGTCTCTAATAAAGCCTTCATTTCTAAAATATATGGAGAACTGAGTCAAATTTACAAGAATACAAGTCATTCCCTAATTCATAAATGGTCAAAAGAGATGAAGAGTTTTCAGTTGAAGGAATCAAAGTTATCTGTCATATGAAAAAAATGCTTCTAAATCACTATTGATCAAAAAATTCTAAACCACTCTAAGGTATTACATCATACCTATCAAACTGACTAACAAGACAAAACAGGAAAATGATAAATACTGGAGAAGATGTGGGAAAATTGGAACTCTAATGCATTGTTGGTGGAGTTGTGAACTGATCCAACCGTTCTGCAGAGCAGTTTGAAATTATGCCCAAAGGCCTATAAAAATGCATACCCTTTAACCCAGCAATACCACTACTAGGTCTGTGTCCCAAAAAGATCATAAAAAACAGGAAAAGGACTCTGATGTACAAAAAGATTTACAGAAGTTCTTGTGATGGCAGAAAATTGGAAACTGAGAGGATGTTCATCAATTGGGGAATGGCTGAACAAGTTGTCATATTGGAATACTTCTGTGATTTCTATGTCTCTACTGGGTCTTGTAATTGGAGGCTGAATTTTCCATTGAGCTCTGGCTCTGACCATCAGGAAGGTCTGGAATTCTGTTATGTCACTGAATATCTATCTCCTTGCCTGGTAGATTATGCTCAGTCTCGCTGGACAGGTGATCCTCGGTTGTAACCTGAGCTCTTTTACCTTGTGAAAAATCACATTTCAGTTCCTCTGATCTTTCAACATTGAGGCTGCCAGACACTGTACAATCCTCACTGTGGTTCTACAATATCTGAATTGTTTTTTTTTTCTAGCTGCTTATAGTATTTTCTCCTTTACCTGATAGTTCTGAAGTTTGGCCACAATGTTTCATGGACTTTTCAATTTGGAATCTCTTTCAGGAGGTGCCTGGTGGATTATCCTGATTTTCATTTCACCTATTTTTCTAATTTTTCAGTTTTCATGTTTTATTTGACTGATTCTTGGGATCAGTCTTATAGATCAATCAATAGAGGGGTTGTATTCAATTTGGTTGATTCTTTTTCCTTCTGCTCAGATATCATTTTTAGTTTACACATTATACTTTTTAAGGAGCTGTTCTCTTCATTGTAATGTTTTTCTAATTTCACAATTTTGTTTTTTTAAGAGATGATGATTTTATCTTCTACCTCTCTAAACCAGATTTCAAATTTCTTTGTGAGCTCATATAGTAATGCTTTCTATGCCTGACACCAGGTCAAAGACCCTGTTAAGGCTTCAGATGGGGGAGTGGAGTCAATACTCTCTCCTTCTGAGTTGATCCATACCTCTCACCATAACAGGATGGAAGAGTCTTTGTCTTTGTCTTTGCCTTTGTAGCTAGCTTTCTTCCTGTTTAGAGGCAAGACCTTAGCCACACCCTTCCTCTGGGGTTCCTAAACCTTTACTGCTTAAAATTTTTCTCTGGGGCAATAATTACTGTGTTTTCACATCAGAGATGGGGATTCCAGTAGCCAGAGTTCAGTTTGTCAACTTGGTCCTTGTTTGTTTTTTTTTTTTTTTAAATTTCCAGGCTGTGAATTGGTAGTCCCCGGAGTAGCTGTTGTCCCTGCTGTGGGCCCTGCCCTTGTCTCTTACCCAGCTCAGTCTGATCTCCACCCTGTGGTGACAGGGCTGGGAATGGCCTTTCTGGTTGGTGGATTAACAGGCCTGGTCTGGTGGCCTCTTGGCATGCGCTGTGGTGTCCGGCGGCCTGTCTCGTCAACCCCACTCTCTACATCTTTTAATACTATGCTTGTCTATACATTAGACATATATATTAAAAACCCCAACTCTCTATTCAAAATAGCACACTACTTTTCCTCTAGAGATACTGAAGAGGCAATGGGAATTTATCAGGAGAGAATGTGAGTTTCAAAGGTAGAAAGAGGAGAATTGATAATATTAGACATTTAGATAACACTTCAATATTTATTTTTAAAATGTTTAAAAATATTTTATTTTTCCCCAGGTAAATGTCAAGAAAATTTTTGCTATTCATTTTTATAAGATTTTGAGTTCCAATTTTTTTCTGGCTCCCTTGTCCCCTCCCCATTTCTGAAAATGGTAGACAGGTTGATATAGTTTATACATATGTATCATGTAAAAAAATGCTGCCATATTAGTTACAGTTGTAAAAAGGAGAAACAGAGAGAGAGACAGACAGACAGAAAGAGAGAAAGAGAGAGAGAGAGAGAGAGAGAGAGAGAGAGAGAGAGAGAGAGAGAGGACATAGTATGCTTTGGTCTAAATTCAGACTCCATAGTTCTTTCTCTGGATGTGGATGACTTTTTCCATGGTGAGTCTTTTGGAGTTGTCTTAGATGCATGCTTTGCTAAGAAGAGATGAGCATCAAAGTAAGTCAAAGCAAAATGTTGCTGTTACTGTATACAGTTTTCTCCTATGTCTGCTCATTTCACTCAGCATCAGTTAATATAAGTCTTTTCAGATTTTTCTGAAGTCCACCTGTGTATCATTTATTATAGCACTACAGTATTCCATTGTATTCATATACTACAATTTATTCAGTCATTCCCCAATAGATGGGCATCCCCTCAATTTCTGGTTCCTTGCAACTATGAAAAGATCTAATATATAAATATATATATGTATATAATATATATGCATATGTATATGTATATGTATATGTATATATGTATGTGTGTATATATGTATGTATATTTATATGTGTATGTATATGTGTATATATGTGTATGTAAATATATTTAACATATATAACGTGTGTGTGTGTGTATTTAACATATGAGTCTTTTTCCCATTTTTAGGATACCTTTGGGATATAGCCATAGAAGTGGTCTTGCATTAATGGGGATGCACATTTTTATAGCTCTTGGGACATAGTTCCAAACTGCTCTCCATAATGGTTGGATTAGTTCAGAACTCCACCAACAATGCATTAGTGTTCTGATTTTCCCAATCTTGTCTAGATTTTATCATTTTCCTAATTGTCATGTTAGCCAATCTGACAAGTATGATGTAGTATCCCAGAGATGTTTTGATTTGCACTTCAAAAACCATTCATGATATGGAGCATTTTTGGACATTATTATAGATAGTTTCACCTTATACCCTTGGAAACTTCCTTTTCATAACATTTTGCCATTTATCAATTGGAAAATGACTTATATTCATATATATGTATTTATATGTGTGTATGTATGTATGTGTATACATACACACACATATATGAGATCATATATGTATATATCATATATACATATATATGTATGATACATATTATACTCATTCTCTATATATTTTATATATGAGACCTTTGTCAGAGGCATCTATTGTAAAAATTCTTTCCCAGTTTTCTGTTTTCCTCCTAATCTTTGTTCCACTGGCTTCCATCACACAAAAACCTTTCAATTGAACGTCAGAAAAATGATTCCATTTGCATTTCTTATGTTTTCTATCTCTTGTTTGATTATAAATTTTCCAGTTTCCATAAATCTGACAGGTAAACTATTCATTGCTCAACAAGTTTGCTTATAATATCAGCATTTTTTGACTTTATTTTGGTCTACCATGTAAGATGTTGGTCTATGCCCATTTTTCTGCCATAAAATTTTTCAGTTTTCCCAAGAGTTTTTGTCAAATAGTGAAATCTTATACCAGAAGCTGGGGTCTTTGGGCTCATCAAATAGTAGATGACTATAGTCATTAACTATTGTGTCTTGTGTGCCTTGTGTATAGTCATCCACCACTCTATTTATTAGGAAGTATTAATCAGTTTTAATGATTTCTGCTTTATAGAACCATTTAAGATCTGGTATCATTAGGCTGTCTTCTCTAGGATGGCTATTTATAAATAAGATCAGTTCATATTCACCTTAGAGGTTTCACATGTACAGTGACAATGCTGCCTTCTTCTGAATTTGTATGTTGATCTTCCCTGTTCCCATAATAAGAATCTCTGGTCTTTGTTATTCTTTCTTCTTGTTCATGGTGCTTGACTTTTTCGTGGCTTTTAAAGTTGATCTCTGTTTCTGGGGCACAGAGTGTCTTAGACTCTTTGTACTGGGAACTTGTGACCTGGTACTGGTTTTGTTTGCTTGGGCCTCAGGTTCTGACAGTTGACATCTATAGAGACTGTAGCTGACCTGGTGCGGAGCTGGAGCTGCTGCTGTTGGTTGGTATGTGCTGAGGATAGGTGGAGTTTTTCTGTGTTTCCCCATGGTTACACTGAAGTTCATAAGTTGAGGTATAGATTTGGAGTGGTCTGACTGCTTGAGGTGCCCTTCTCACCAGGTGTTATGCTAGAGGATGGATAGGGTCAGTCATTGGTCTACTCCCATCTACTGTGCAAGTGGTGGTGTTCTGTCCTCATGTCTGCCAGTTTCACTGAGTATGTGAAGGAATTACATATGGAAGGGGGTCCTTTGTATTGGCACTTGTCCCCTCTACAGCCCTGGAACTCAGGGTCTTCCACTGCTTTGCTGAGGTGCAGTTTAGCACTGGCTTGCTGGGATGCCTCTCATCCTGAATTGGTCCCCTTCAGTATCAGCAAGAGGGGAATTTCCTATTAATATCCCTAGTGTCACAAGATAAAAAGCTGCTTTCTTCTGACTCTACTGTTACAGGATTTTTCCTGAGGTTGTATTTTTTGGGTTTCTCAAGATCTATAAGGGAGAGAAAGAGTGTCTTACTGCTTACTCTACCATCTTGGCTCCCAGAAATCTGTCATTCTCTTTAATGGAATTATTGGTTGTTTCTGATTTGTTTTTGGACAGTTATTCTTTAGGATTAGATTATTTAGTTTCCAAATGATTTTTAATCTATATTTCAACTGCCCTTTGTTGAATATAATTTTTATTTCATTATTATCTAAAAATCATACATTCAATATTTTCACCTCTGTATATTTTATTTTGAGGTTCTTATGACCTAATACACGTTCAGTTTTTTTGTGTAGGTGCAATGTGGTGCTGAGAAAAAAAAAAGGTTGTTCATTTCTGTTCCCATTTAGTTTCCCCCAAAATAGGTCATATCTAATTTGTGAGTACTCCCTAGCATATGATAACATTCTCTTCCTTGCAAGGACATGGGATACAAGAGAGAAGACTTCAGAGAGCCCCTTATGCCACCATTTCATCTTCAGTTACTAATAGCTTAGTCATAGTATGAGTCAGAAGAGGTCTCCAAGGTTGCTTACCCCAACCTATACTTTTTCTAGAATGTTCTCTGTCACATGCACAAAAAGTAGTCATTGAGCCTTCCCTTAAAGAACTCAAGTGAGGAAGTATCTTAAATGGAAAAAATAATAGTACCTCTTCAACAGGTTTATCCTGAGAATCACATGAGAGTAACTATAGACTTTTGCAAACATTAAGATACTTTGTGAATGTGACCCCTGCTGCTGCTATTCTTACCTGTGGCAGCTTAATTAATTTTTGGATGCCACTGCATACTAATTTTTTTTCTTTTCTTGTACCCACATTTTTCTTTTTTTTTTACAGTTTTTATTAATTTTTCTGATTTGCCAAGTGATATCAAGATGAGTAAGTCTAAATCCTCTTACATGAGAGAAACATTCAAATGTATGAAAAGTTTCCCACTTGTCTTTGTTTTACTAAAAACACTTGATTTCTTCAATTTAATTCTCATGAGACATAGTCTACTATTTACTTTATCATCATTTAATTTGAACTACTTCTTGTTTAGACTTGACTCATTTACTTCCAAGTGTCTCTGTTATTTTAGATTAACATCTTTGAGTCTAAATTTTTCATTAAAAAGTAGAGATATTAACAATTGTTTTATCTCTATTATCTATCTATAGTGTTTGCTGAGGGAAGTATTTTATAAAATATACTTTTTTGCTTACAATATATACACAAACATATAGACCCACACATATATGGAATATGATTATATAATATACCTTTTTCTTGTGTGTGTGGTTATTTCATTTATACTTTGTACTTTCTCCTCCTACTCTGCATTGTAAATTATGGTATCTGACAACAGTACTTAACAAAAATTAAGTAACCACAAAGTTATGAGTATATACCTAATTTAAACTATGTGATATATTAATATTTTAAGTCTAAATCAAAATAAAGCCAATCAGTAATTATAGTTATCTATTATATAACTATTTTCCTTTCACTAGTCCATAATGAGAAAGTATTGCACTATAGGTATTTTTCTACTTAAAGATATGTTACAGAATAGCAGAGAGCATAGATAATATGAATAAATGTAGATTACACAGAACAGGATCAAGTTGTAAGCTAAGTCAGCACACAGTTGCCATTGTACCCTATTACACAGCTAAACAAATAATGTTAACTTGACCCATTTTTTTTCTTCTGGTTTCTCATGCAAACAATACCTGTCACTTAATTTTGAGAGTTAGATGAGAATTTAGGAACCAGGATTCATGTGGAATTGCCGTGGAAACTGAAGTCACACTCAGTCAATGGAAAATTATCAACATGTTCTTATAACTTCGCTTTACTTCCAAATTTAGTGATTTAACAAACCTGTTCTCCAGCATGTGCTTCCTGTGTTTTAATGGGGTTTATTCAGGCTGCAATTGGAATGGTTTTGAATCTATCTATATTCAGGGGAGCAGTCTTTTCAATCAACATTTCAATTTGTGTGGGGTCAATTCTCTTGTACCCTATAACTTTTTTAAGTGGAGTAAACTTCAGTTAGTGTCTGATTTTCTTCCTTATTTTCCCTCCTTTTAGGAAAATTTTCCTAGAATGTAGTGTTCAGAGACCTTATGATAAACTGATTTTTCTCAAAAAAATTTATCTGTATAAAAATGGATTTGTGGCTCCATGTTTTATAGCACCTCCCAAAGTCTGAATCATACTATGAAAACAAATTCCTTAGAAGAATGTAATATCTGACTTGTTCTGATCTCTATTTCACTTCCTTTTCCTGAAACATTCATTTCAATAGGCATGATGGTATGGAGTAATGACCTTGGAAATGATGAAAATGTTGGTTCAGATTCTATTTTATCATTTATATGTGAAATGGACAAATAACTTAATCCCACTGATATTCTGTATCCTCATCTGGATAGCAGGGAAAAGAAGACCTATAGCAATATTTTGCTGTCTCTCTGTCTCTGTCTTTTTGTCTCTCTGTATCTCTCTATCTTTCTGTCTCTGCTTCTCTCTCTCTCTCTCTCTCTCTCTCTCTCTCACACACACACACACACACACACACACACACACATACACACACACAGACCAAATCTTATAAAGTGCTAGAATCATTTATTTTATCATTATTCTTCCCTCACTGTCTAGCATCTATGTTCATCAGCCTCAAAAGTATGAAGGGTAGGGGGACAGAGCCAAGATGGCAGCATAGAAACAGCACGGTTTTGCAGCTCACATAAAGCCACCTCAAATACCAATAAAGTATGACTCTAAACAAATTTAAAGGCTCCAAAACTCACACAAAAATATGGAAAAACACATCTCCCACCAAAGGCAGTTTGGTAGGAAGGGTTCAGCTCAGTATGCTGGGAGCCAAAACCAGTCCAGCCTGAAACCTAAGCTTGGCCCTGGGGCCTGCCAGAATGAGCTGCAGCTGGAGCCTTCAGGGGTGTGGATCAGTGGCATCTGTGGCAGTTTCCAGAATTGTCAAGCCATAAGAAACAAGGACTAAATGAAAGGTCAGTGGAATTCAGCTAAATTTTGGGGAAAAAAGTGGTCTGGACAAACTGACCCCAGGGAAAGGAAGCATCAGAATCAGAAGCCTTGTTGCTGCCTCCACAAAACTGCTTCAGAGCTCCAAGGCTGCAGACTGCAGAGGGGGCAAGCAGTCATTCAGAGGCCAAGTGCTCTTGTGTTGAGCGTCCTGGATCTGGATTGTGGTCTTGGGTGGTGGTCCTGGGGTGTGCTTTCAGTGAGCCAAAATTGGTGGGGTCTGAAAAAGACTCCTAATATCTCTGCCAGCTGCAAAACCTCCAGCTTTTGGGGACAGAGATTTCCCCCCTGGAAGCAGAGTTCCACAGATCTAAAACATCAAGTAATTCACTGGCAACATAATGAGGCAAAGGAAGCAAACTAAGAACAGCAATCAAACTCTAGAATCCTTTTTGGGGGACAAAAAGAATCAAAGCAAGGAATTAAGGAAGACAACACAATTGGAACTCCCACACCAAAAGCCTCCAAGAAACATGAAGAATGCCTACAAGTCATAGATCAGCTTAAAATATTTTGAAAACCAAATAAGAGAAGTGGAAGAAAAATTGGGAAGAGAAATGAGAATGATGCAAGAAAATCATGAAAAGAGAGTCAACAACCTGACTGAAGAAAATAACACCTTAAAGAACAAATTATCTCAAATGACAAAAGAGGCCCAAAAAGCCAACTGGGAGAAGAATGCCTTAAAAAGTCAAATTTGCCAGATGGAAAAAGAATCTCAAAAGCTCACTGAAGAGAATAATTCCTTCAGAATTAGAGTTGAAAAAATAGAAGAAAATGACTTTTTGAGAAATCAAGATACTAATAAACACATATAAACAAATGAAAAAATATAAACCAATGTGAAATATCTCCTTGAAAAAAACACTAAGCTAGAAAATAGATCCAGGAGAGACAATTTAAAAATTATTGGACTATCTGAAAGCCATGATCAAAAAAAGAATTTAGAAAGCATCCTTCAAGAAATTCTCAAGGAAAATTGCCCTGATATTTTAGAACCAGAGGGTAAAATAGAACTTGAAAGAATTCACTGGTCACCTCTTCAAAAGATCCCCAAAAGTGAACTCCGAGAAATGGTATAGACGGTTTGTGGAGTCCCCAGATAAAGGAGAAATATTCCAGGCTGCCAAGAAAAAGTAATTTGAATACTGCCATGGCCAGCACAGTATGGCCTAGCCACCAGCTCAGTATAAAAAAAAGGGAAAGAGAGAGCTTCCAGCTGAATAAAGGAAAGAGGGAGAGAGATGGGGGTGTATTTCATAGTCTGTTTATTGCAGAACCACTTCATACTAACTCAAGGATACAAGAAAATCATATAGCTTATATTCCTTATTGTAGGGATGATTACATGACTTAGGTCTTGACTTTTCCCTACCCCAGCCCAAGGCTAATCACCCATTAAGATCTTTATCCTACTACCATATCTGGAGGCATGACATTCTTTAGATATTCACAAAACCAGTGAGAGCATCCACCCAAAAAGATTATACTCTCCTTGCATATCTGCCTAAGGACCTGGTAGAACTGGGGAGCTAAATGTGGCCAAGGCCCCTGACAGTCTTGGCCTACTACAGAATACTGCGGAAAGACAATCAGGATAACCCAGAATCTAGCAGTGTCTACATTGAGGGATAAAAGGGCCTGGAATATGATATTCCAGAGATCAAGGGAGCTGGCATTAAAACCAAGAATCACCTACCCAACAAAACTGAGTATAATGTTCCAGGGGAAAATATGGTCATTCAGTGAGGTGGAGGACTTTCAAACATTTTTGCTGAAAAAAACAGAACTGAAGAGAAAATTTGACACTCAAATACAAGAAGCATGAGAAGGTAAAGATGGAAAAGAAATCATAAGGAACTTATCAAATTGTACTATTTACATGTCAACATGGAAAATGATAATTGTAACTTATGAAACTTTTCTCATTGTGAGACTAGGTGAAGGGAATACACATGTATATATATGTAAACATGCACATATGTCTATGTAGGAGGGTTTATATTCACATGAACTCATATCTGAGTATGTGTATATATGTGTACATGGAGGGCACAGGATTAATTGAATAGGAAGGGACAATAATTTCTGGTTTTTTTTATTAATTATTTGATTTATTTTATGGTTTACAACTTTCGTTTAGACCAGATTTTGGGTTACAAATTTTCTCCCTGTCTTTCCAGTACCCCCAACCCCAAAGCAGTGATCCCCCTATAAAGACCCTTCCCCAATCTACTCTCTTTTATGTCCCCCTCCAACACCCCTCTAACTTTATGGTAGGGCAGGAAGGGTGTCCCTACCCTAGTACTTGTATATCTTAATTCCCAGTAGCATGTAGTTAATAATAATAATAACAATAATAATAATTTATATATATATAAACATATGAATAAAGAAAGAAAGAAAGCAATCTATATCTATCTATTTATCTGTATCTGTATCTCTATTTCTATCTCTATATCTAAACATTTGATTGTAGACCTTTCAATTCTAGATTCTTTGGGTTCCTCCCTTGACACTTACCCCCACTGGAAGGACAAACAATTCAATACAGGCTATACATGCTAAATTACACAGGATATCTCCACACTGGACATATTGTGAGACACTGATTATATGTTCCTCCTTCCGTGTTCTATTCTCTATCCTGTCCCTGTCACTTTACTGAAGTGTGTTCTTCCAGCAACACTCCCCCAGACCCTGTCCTCCCCTCCGTCATCCCGCCTCTCATCCTTGTCTCCCTTACTTTCCTGTGTGGCAACATATCCAGTTTAGAGTTTATGTCATTCCTTCCCCAAGCCAAATTCAATGAGAGTAAATGAAAGTAAAGTTGTAACATTTATGCTTTGCCTCTTCTATATGGGATGATTAAGCCCATTTTGTCTCTCCTTATCTCTTCTCATTCTAGTCCTCTCCCACCTCAGAATTTCATCTTTTAAAGTATCTTCCCTTCTTATTCAATTGATCCTCTACCCTCTATTTACACATATACACACATGCTCAGATATGTGTTCATATACATATTTGCCCTCCTATGTAGACATATGTATGGGTATACATTCATACATGCATACATACATACATGCATGCATGCATATATATACATATATATTCATATTTGTATTCTCTTCACTTATCCTCACACTCAGAAATGTTTCATAAGTTACTATTATTGTTTTTTCATATTGGCATGAAAATAATTCAACTTTCATAAGTTCCTTATGATTTCTTTCCTATGTTTACTTTCTCATGCTTCTTGTGTTTGAATGTCAAATTTTCTGTTCAGTTCTGATTTTTTGAGCAAGAATGCCTGAAAATCCTCCACCTCACTGAATGATCATATTTTCCTCTGGAACATTATAGTCAATTTTGCAGGGTAAGAGATTCTTGGTTTTAATCTTAGCTCCTTTCATTTCTAGAATATCTTATTCAGGCCCTTTGATCCCTCAATGTAGAAGCTACTAGATTCTGGGTTATACTAATTGTGTTTCCACAGTATTCAAATTGTTTCCTCTTCTCGGGCTGTAATATTTTCTCTTTCGTGTGGGGATTCTGGAAGCTGGCTATAACATTTCTAGGAGTTTACTTTTGGAGGTCTTTTTCAGGAGGTGATCAGGGAATTCTTTCAAGTTTTATTTTTCCGTCTGATTCTAAAATATCAGCACAATTTTCCTTGAGAATTTCTTCAAGGATACTTTCTAAGTACTTTTTTTGATCATGACTTTCAGGTCGTGTAATAATTTTCAGATTGTCTCTCCTGGGCCTATTTTCCAGGTCAGTGTTTTTTTCAAGAAGATATTTCACATTGCCCTCTCCTTTTTCATTTGTTTTTATCACTTTAATAGTATCTTGATTCCTCATAAAGTCATTTGCTTCTGTTTGCTCCACTCTAATTCTGAAGGAATTGTTCTCTTCAGAATGCTTTTGAATTTTTTTTCCATCTGGCAAATTTGTCTTTTTAAGGCATTCTTCTCCCCATTGGCTTTTTGGGCCTCTTTTGCCATTTGAGGTAATTTGTTCTTTAAGGTGTTATTTTTCTTCTCTCAGGTTTTTGATTCTCTTTTCATGATTTTCTTGCATCATTCTCATTTCTTTTCCCAATTTCTCCTCCACTTCTCTTATTTGGTTTTCAAAGTCCTTTTTTAGTCTATCTGTGGCTTCTAGACAATCTTCATTTTTCTTGGAAGCATTTTATGTGGGAGGTCTGACTGTGTTATCTTCCTCCTGTTCCATGCTTTGACTCCTTTTTGTCTTCCAAAAAGTATTCTTGAGTGATTGCTGGTCTTAATTTGCTTCCTTTTCCTACTCATATTGGCCAGTCAATTAATTGCTTGATTTTTTTAGCTCTGTGGAACTCTGCTTCATGGGGGAAAGCTGTGTCCCAAATCGCTGTGGTTTTTACAGCTGCCAGAGCTATTAGGGGGAGATGCAGCCCCCACCAGCTTTGGCTTGCTGAAAACACACCCCAGGACCACCACCCAAGATCATGATCTGGGTCCTGGTCAGTCAACGCAAGAGCACTTGGCCTCTCATCAAATGCCTTGGCCCCCCTGCAATTTGAAGGCCATGAGCTCTGAAACAGCCACGTTGGAAGCAACTGCTGCTTGTGCCACTTGTGCTGCTTCCACTGCTTTCTTGCCCTGGGGGCAGTTTGGCCAGACTGCTTTTCTCTCCCAAATTTATCTTGAATTCCACTGACCTTTCTTTTAGCCTTATTTCTCCTGGCTTGAGAAATGTGGAAAGTGCCCCAGCTGGCACTGGTCTTCTCTCCTCTAGACTCCTGCTCCTGCTCCTCCTGACTGCCCTGGGGCCAGGCCATGGTTGCAGGCTGGGCAGGTTTCTGCTCCAAGCCTGTTGTGATGAGCCCCACTTGCCAACAGATGTGTTTTCTGTATTTTTATGAGATTTGGAGCCTAAAATTTCTTTAGAGTCATATTTTATGGGTATTTAAGGTGCCTGTGTGGGAGCTGCAAAACTTTGCTATTTTTACACTGCCATCTTGGCTCTATCTCCAAGGGATAATACTTGAAAAGGTGAAATTCTGAGGTGGGAGAGGATTGGAAAGAGAGGAGACAGGGAGAGGCAAAAGGGGTTAATCATCACATATAGAAGAGGCTAGGGATAATTATTACAATGAAGGGGAAGAACAGGGAGGCAAAAGGGAAAGAGTCATCCTTACTCTCAATGAATTTGGATTAGGGAAGGAATGACATAAATTCTAAATGAGGTATCTTGCCACGCAGGAGAGTAGGGGGGATAGGGATGAGAACTGGAATGATGGAGGAAAGGGCAGGGTGTGGGGGGAGGGTTGCTGGAAGTACACACTTCTGTAAAGGGCAGGGTAGAGAATAGAACAAGGTGGGGAATAGGAAGGAGGGTCATATAATTAGTCTGTCACAATATGTTCACTATGGAGATGTTCTGCATAATTACACATATACAGCCTGTATTGAGTTGCTTATCCTTCCAGTGGAGGTGGCTAATGAGAGAGGAAGGAAAAGCTTCTAGAATTTAAAGTCCTACAATCAAATGTTGTATATCTATATATCTCTGTCTATCTATCTATCTATCTATCTATCTATCTATCTATCTATCTATCTATCTATCTATCTATTATCTATCTATATTCACACACATTTATGTATATTCATTTGTATGTATATGTATTAATATATAATTATTATTATTAACTACATGAAACTGGGAATTAAGATATACAGGCACTGGGGTAGGGAGATTCATCCTGCTCTACTGGAAACTCAGAGGGGAAATGGGGGAGGACATAGGAGAGAATTGATTGGGGCCTGGTCTATATAGTATTTTGGGATGGTGAGTAGGGGAAAGATGGGGATAAAATTTGTAACTCAAAATCTTATGAAAATGAGTGATGTGAACAAGAAAATTAATAAATTAATTATAAAAATTAAAATTAAACCAATGTAGGAAGGAAAGGAAGCAATCTGGTTTTTTCCTACCAAATATATCATCAAGTAAATTGAAATTCAAACCATAAACATGCACCTTCTCTTGTGAAAGGAATGAAAATCTCTTAAATTGATTTTCTTTTTCTATTTTCTGGGAAATTCTTATTTTGTTTTATTTATTTTATCCAAAGCCACCCCTGAAAACTTGGAAATGGGGGCTAGAACAGTGGTAAGAGTGGGATTTGATTCATTGGAACCTGCACATGTGAGTGCCAGGAGAAACCCTGCAAGGGCAACATGAGGAGAAGGTCACATTCCCAACAAGGACTTCATCTCACACTTTGATTTTGCATTGAGGGGATTATAATGTTATGTAGTTTGTGTTTGTCCAAGGTCTTGTGGTCTTTCTCGTAATGAATTCATGATATGTATCTTTTAAATGTGATATGTTTATTTTGTGGGGACTTTCTTGTACTTAAACGATATTAATGCCAATTTAGATATAAGTTGCCTATGTAATGGGCATGAAAGATCTTGGTAGCGAATGGAGTGGTGAGGGAATTTGAAGGTCTTCTTTGCCCATTAATGGGCCTCATTTGAAGTCCAAAAAGACAAGCTTGCTATGAGGCTTGTTTTTTCAGAAAGGCCAACACCTTTTGTTACTTTGTAATTAGGCAGTGGTTCACAGTGTTCATGAGATCCTCTGAAGAAGGGTGTATATATACTCTTGTGGTGAGGTTTTGTGGTGGAGCTCAATTATGGGAAGAATTATATTATATGGTCAGATAAGAGTCTGGTTAACCTTTGAGTCTCCTGGTCTTGAAAACCCAGCTGTTGGTGCTTCTCTCTCTGGTAACTAATTATGTATGCATGTAATGATCAGACAGAAGCCCTGTCTGTTAGTCTGTTGAATTTTCTTATTTTCTCTGTATTTTTTGTCCGCATGTAATTTCTATTTGTATTTTCTGTAGTTCCTGATGCTGATGTTTTCCCCTGAACTAAATGAATGATACATATCTTTGATTAAAGTAAGATTGTTAACCCTTTTTGAGTTCCTTACATTTAGAAAAGCAGAGCAAGAACCTGTGTTAGAAGTCATCCTGGGTATGCTAGGGTGCTTGCTATTACATCCTATAACCTTTTATTGCTGAGAAGAGCCCAATCTATCACAGTCAGTCATTACATATTTCATGTGTCTGTAATTCTGAACATTGTTCTCTTGGTTCTGCTAACCTCACTCAGCATCATTTAATATAACTCTCCTGATTATTATGAAGTCTGTCTACTCCTCATTCCCTATACCACAAGAGTATTCAATTGCATTCAGATATCACAACTTATTTAACCATTCCCCAAGTGAAAGGTATCCCCCTGATTTCCAGTTCTTTGCTGCCACAAAAAGAGCTGCTGTAAATATTTTTGTACATATGGTCCTTTTCCCATTGGTATATCTTTGGGATACTGCCCTAGAAGTGCTATTGCTGGGACAAAGGTTTTGCAAATTTTTGTAGTCCTTTGGCCATAGTTCCAAATTGCTCTCCAGAATGGTTGAATGAGATCACAACTCCACCAGCAATGCATTAGTGTTCCATTTTTCCCACATCTTCTTTTGCATTTATTATTTTCTTGTTTGGTCACATTATCCAATCAGACTGGTGAGATGTGGTACCTAAGAGTTGTTCGGAATTGCATTTTTCATATGATTGTAGATAGTAATTTCTTCCTCTGAAAACTGCCTGTTCATATCCTTTGACCATTTATCAATTGGGGAATTACTTTTATTCCTACAAATTCAACTCAGTTCTCTGTATGTTTTTAAAATAAGTCCTTTATCAGAGACATTGGTTATGAAAGTTCTTTCCCAATTTTCCACTTAATATTTCCTCTTAATCTTGGTTACATTGGCTTTGTACAAAAACTTTTCAATTTATGGTAATAAAATTATCCATTTTCCATTTCATAATGCTCTCTGTCTCATTTGGCAATAAATTCTTCCCTTCTCCATAAATCTGACAGGTAAACTATTCCTTGCTCTCCCAGATTGCTTAGTGACAGACTTTATATCTAAATTGTGAACACATTTAGATTTTATTTTGGTATGTAGTGTAAGATATTGGCCTTTGACCAGTTTCTGGTGTGCTGTTTTACAGTTTTCCAGAAATTTTGTCAGATAGTGAGTTATTATGCAAGAACCTGGAGTCATTGGGTTTATCAGACAGTAGGTTACTGTGTGTCATATACCTAATCAGTCACTGGTGGTCCAGAGCCATCCTGGTGTCTCCTGACGCCCCTGGTTATGCTTACTGGCTCCACCACTCTGGGGTTTATGATCTCCCCCTGTTCAGCTGAGATGGGGCTTGTTGGGATACCTCCAGTCCTGTGCTTTGGCTTCAGCACAGCCACTGCCATGTTCTTCCTCTTGTACTGCCATGTCTCCAGTTGGTCCCACTATTTCAGGATTTTACACTGGGGCAATATTCTCTGCATTTTTCAGGGTCAGAAGGGGAGATGAGAGCAGCTCCAGTTTACTTCCCCTTCTTGGCTACTGCAAGTTCAGGTGGGTGATGTCATGGTGCCTATATTTCCCCCTCAAACCTTTAATTTCCACTTCTGCAATCACAAACTTGCAAACTCTGTCATTACAACTCTACTAGGAAAAAAGTGTGGCAATATACTGCTTTTTGGTTCTACTAGTCCTTCAACTTTGCAAACTAAAATATTTTTCCTTGGCCACCAGTTACATATATATGTTTTTTCCCTTCCTGACCTTCAGATGCAATTTACTTTACCTCTGTTCTTTCCATCATTTCAAACTTTAACTAGGCCTGAAAATCATTTGGCCCTAAAATAAGTGAGTTTTGGAGCAGAGTCAAGATGGTAGCACAGAAGCAGGAAAACTCCATGAACTCCCCCCCTCCATAATCATCTCAAATACCAAGAAAATACGACTCTAAACAAATTTTAGAGACCCAAAACCCACAAAGGGACAGAAAAACAAATCTCTGGATGAAAGCAGCCCTCAGGTTGACAGACAAGGTTCATCACAGCGCCCTGGGAGCCAAGACCAGGGATGGTTTTAGCCTCAAAGTTGACAGAACCAGCTGTGGCTGGAGCATTCATGAGAGTGCATCACAAGCAGCTATGGTCGTTTCCAGAATTATCAACCAGAAGATAAAGGGAATGGTCAGTGGAAATCAGACAAATTCGGGCCAGGATGGAGGAGTGGTCCAGCACTCTGCCCCCAGAGCCAGAAGTGGTGAAAGTGGTGGTTCTACATGGCTGCTTCAGAGCTCCCTGTGGGCAGATAGCAGTGGGGCCAAGAGACCATTGAAAGGCTACGTGCTCTTGCCTCAGTCTCCCTGGATCAGGATCATGGCCTTGTTTGGGGGTCCTGTGGTGCATGACCAGTGAGCCAAACCTGGTGGGGGCTGTAGAGATGGTGCCTTCCTAATAGCTCCAGCAGCTGTGAAACCCCAACAATTTGGGGCAAAGCTCTCCCTTCTGGAGGCTGAGTTCTACTGTGGCTCATGTCAAGTTTATTGACTGGCAACATGAACAGGCAAAGGAAGCAAAAAAAACTCAGCAATCCAACTTTAAATTCCTTTTTGCGGGACAAAAAAGATCAAAGTAGGGAATGGGAAGAAGACAACACAGTTAGAACTCTTGCACTAAATGCTTCCAAGAAAAATATGAACTGGTCACAGGCCATGGAGGAACTGGTTACAGGCCAAAATGCAAAAACAATAATTTTACCTTATGAAAATTTTCTCTGTATGAGGATAGTTGAAGGGAGTATAAATGTATACACACACATGTATGTATATGTATATAAGTGTATATGTATATGTATATGTATATACACACATATGTCTATATAGCAGGGTATATATGTATATGAATACATATGTGAGCATGTGTATATATGTGTTCAGGTACACTTAGACAGAAGGCACAGAATCAATTAAATAGGAAGAGATGATATTTAAAAGGTGAAACTGAGAGGTGGGAGAGGAATATAATGAGAGCATCCAGGGAGAGACAGAATGGGGTTAATTATCTCATGTAGTAGAGGCAAGGGTTAACTGTTACAATGAAGGGGAAGAATAGGAAGGCAAAAGGGAATGGGTCAACCTTACTCTCACTGAATTTGGCTCGGAGAGAGAATGACATACACTCTAAATTGAGTATCTTGCCCTACAGGAGAATAGGGGGAAAGGGGATGAGAGGGGGATGATGGAGTTGAAGGCAGGTTGAGGGGGAGGGTTGTTAGAAGCACACACTTCAGTAAAGGGACAGAGACAAAGTAGAGAATAGAACAAGTGAGGGTTGGATAGGATGGAGGGAAATATAGTCAGTATCTTACATCATGTACTGTGGAGATGTTTTGCTACACATATATGGCCTGTGTTGAGTTGCTTGTCTTGCCAATGGGGGAGGGGCACAAGGGAGGAAGGGAAAGAATCTAGAATTTTAAGTTTTAAAATCAAATGTTTAAAAAATGTAATAATAATAATTATTATATAATTATTGTTGTTGTTGTTGTTATTTACATGCAACTGGGAATTAAGATATACAGGCACTGTGGTAGGGAGATCCATCTTGGCCTAACAGAAAGTCAGACAAGTGATGGGGGAGGATATTGGAGATAGCAGATTGGGGGAGGGGGTATACAATGGGATAGCTGTTTTGGGGTGGTAAGTAGGGGAAAGACAGGAAGAAAATTTGTAACTCAAAATCTTGTGAAAATTAATGATGTAAACTAAAAATAAACAGGAATTAATATTTTAAAAAAGAAAATTAAACAGTGATCCATTTATCAAATAAAAAAACTTAATAAAATAAGTGAGCTTTGACTAATCTTCCCAAGAACTAAATCTCTACCTCATTTCCTATTCACTAGCTCTCTTATGAGCAAGTAACACTCTCCTCTCCATATTTTCTTTCTAGACTGTCTTCCTTTATTAGAATATGTTTCCTGAATGCAGAGACTGTCTTGCTTGCCTATTTTTCTGTCTCTTACTCTTAATGCATTGCCTATCACAGAATCATTATTTAATAACCATCATTCATTTATTCTTCATATGTAGGTCCTTTTCTTTCTTTGTTTATTTTAAATTAATTAATTAATTATTTTTAGTTTGAAACATTCAATTCCACAAGCTTTAGAGTTCCAAATTTCTCCCCCTCTGTCCACTCCCCTCCCCAAGATGGCATGCAGTTAGATGTAGGCTTTGCATATACATTCACATTAAACATATTTTCACATTACTAATGGGATAAGAAGTATAACTGATGGAATGAACTGCAAGAAAGAAGAAACAAAACAAAACAAAAAGAAAGAGAGAAAAAATAGTATGTTTCCATCTTTATTCAGCCTCCATAATTCTTTCTATGTGAATAGCATTCCATCATGAGTCTTTTGCCATTGTCTTAGAACCTTGCATTGCTGAGAAGTGCTAAGTTTATCAAAGTTATTCATTGCCCAATGTGGTTGTGAGTTTGTATGTTATTCCCTCTTTGAGCCAAATCTGATGACAATATAGTTCAAATGATGCTTACTTCTTTCCCTCTACTATAAAAAATATTTTGTGCTTCTTCATGTAAATATACTTTACCTTTTTCTGCCTCTCCCTTTCCTCTTCTCCCAGTATGATCCTTTTTTCACTCTTTAAGTTCTTTATATCATCACATAAAAGTTAACATATACCCATACCCTCTGATGTATACTATATCTTACTTACTGCCATAATAGTGATAAAATATTCAGGAGTTGCAAGTAGCATTTTCCCATGTAGGTAAAACACTTAAATCTTGATTAATATTTTTTTTCCTTTTCTGTTTGCCTTTACATGCTTCTCTTGAATCTTATCTTTGAAGATAACATTTTCTGTTTACCTCTGGCCTTTTCATCAGGAAAATTTGAAAGTTCCTTATTTGACTGAATGCCCATCTTTTCTCTTGAACAATTATGCTCAATTTTCCTGAGTAATTGTTTCTTGGTTTTAACTCAGGTTCCTTTGTCTTCTGGAATATCATATTCCCAGCCCTATTATCCTTTGATATAAAAGTTGCTAAGTTTTATGTAATCCTGACTGTGTGGCTCCTTGATAATTGAATTGTTTCTTTCTACGTGCTTCAGTTATTTTCTCCTTGGCCTGAATTTGACTAATTTTCCTTCTACACTATCCCCTCATGCTCTGCTCTAAAGTTCTCTCTTCTATCCTCTGTCTCCTTCCTTTTACCTTAAAGTTTTATTTCTTTCCAAGTTTAGAAGACTCATATACTCTAAATGTGTATGTATCTTTCCCTCTCAAACATATTTCTAATGAAAGAAGGTTTCCAGAATTAAAAGCCTCCCCCATCTAATTTCTCAGTATTGGTTCTTCCTTTTCTGCCTCATTTATCTAAGATAATTACTCTTTAAATGTTCTTGAGTGGTTTTCCTTTTCGAAGTCATGTCATATTCAGGTCTACCTCAGTTAGTAACTAATAACAATCAAAAATTAATACTAACAATCAATAAATATAAAACATAGGTTTAATATTTCCCATTCTTTAAAGGCAAACATTCTATCCTTATATAGTCTTTTGTCATTGGTCACTAGTACATTCCACATACTTCTCTTGGGTCTTCAAAGTGAAATCTCTTGAGTTCAGGCCTTTTTTTAAGAGTCCTCAAAGTCTGGCAATTGATCAAATGTCCATTTTTTCCATTCAGAATTATGCTTAGCCTTGCTGGGTTTGATATTTTTGACCAGAGACCCAGTTATTTTGTTCTTTGTCATGTAGTGTTCGAAGCCATGTGATCTCTTAGTGTGGCCAAAACTAGGGATTTTATCATTATTAATTGTGGTATTGCTTTTTTCCCTTATTGCTCAAATTTTGTCCTTGATCTGGGGATTTCAGAATTCAACCATAATATTTCTGTGAGTTTTCCTTGTAGGATACTTTTCAAGTGGTGATCAGTGGAATTTTTTTTCTTTTTTCTCATCTTTTTCTAATGCCTCCAGACAATTTTCTTTAATTATTTCTTGTATTATTGTATCAAGACTAAGTATTTTTTATAATTTATTTATTTATTTTTAGTCTTTAACATTCATTTACATAAGATTTTGAGTTCCAAACTTTATCCCCTTCAATCCCCTAACCCCCGCCCCAAGATGGTAATCTTACAAATTACTCCTTTCCCCAGCTGTCTTCTCATATATTCCTCTCTTTCCCTCCCCTTCTCTCCTTTCCCCTTCCATTCTTGTTGGGCAAGATAGATTTCTATATGCCATTTCCTGTATTTCTTTTTTCCTGATTGCATATAACAAAAATTCTTTTAACATTTGATTTTAAAAACTATGAGTTTCAGATTCTCTCCCGTTTTCCCTCCTTAACCACCCACACTAGGAAGACAAGCAATTCAATATAAGTTATACATGTGTAGTTATGCACATTTCCAAGGTAGTCATGTTGTGAAATTATAATAATATTTCTCTCCATCTTGTCCTGCCACTCCCATTTATTTTCTCCTTTGACCCTGCCCCTTTGTAAAGTGTTTGCTTTTGACTATCCCTTACCAAAGTCCATCCTTCCCTCTATCATTCTATCCTCTTATCCCCTTCATCCCTATTTTGTTGTAGGGTAAAATACCTAATTGAGTGTGTATGTCATTCCCTCCTTAAAGCCAAATCCAATGAGAGTTATGTTGACTCATTCCATTTTTCTCCTCTGCTCTTCCCCTCCATTGTAAAAACTTTCTTTTCCCTCTTTCATGTAAGAAAATTTACCCTATTGCAACTCTCCCTTTCTTCTCCCAAATATTCTTCTCCTGTCTCTTAATTTTATTTTTTAGATATCATCCCTTCATATTCAACTCACACTTTGCCCTCTTTCTTTGTATACATGTACGCACATATGCACACACGCATATATAAATATACACACACATCCACCTATACATAAAAATGTGTGTATATATTTATTTATCCACACAGACACACTTGCAAACACACATTTCCCCTTCAAATATCCTCATATTGAGTTGTCTCACGAGTTACAAATATTGCCTTTCCATGTAAAAATGTAAATAATTCAACTTTAAAAAGTTCCATATGATTTCTCTTTCCTTTTTACCTTTTCGTGCTTCTCTTGATTCTTGTATTGGAAAGTCAAATTTTCTGTTCAGTTCTGTTTTTTTTCCTTCACCTCATTGATAGTCCTCCATGATAGTCCTCCACCTCATTGAATGACCATATTTCCCCCTGAAACATTGTACTCAGTTTTGCTGGGTAGGTGATTATTGGTTTCAATCCTAGCTCTTTTGACCTTTTGGAATATCATATTCCAAGTGCTTTGATCCCTTAATGTAGAATTCCTCAAAATATCTCACTGCATAACCTTCTGAAAAAGTTGCAAGAATGTATGGTAATTTAATTTTGATTGCATGAGCTGTAATCATATCTGTGATTTTCTGTCTAGTCATACTCATTATTAGCACTGCAAGGTAATTTGACCAGGTAGAAGATATTAAACCTTGTATTATCCTTATTGTGTTTCCAAAATATTGAAATTGTTTCTTTCTGATTGCTTGTAATATTTTCTCTCTGACATGGGAAATCTGAAATTTGGCTATAGTTTTCCTAGCAGTTTTTTTGGGGGGGGGATTTTTTAAAAAGAAGTCTTCTGTGAATTCCATAAATTTCTATTTTACCATCTTGTTCTAGAATATCAGGACAGTTTTCCTTGATAATTTCTTTCTTTTTTAAAATTCACTTTTGTTTATTTTTTATTTATATCATTCTTTTCCACAACATGTTGAATTACAAATTTTCTCCCTGTCTTTCCACTACCCATCACCCCAAAACAGCAGTCCCAGTGCACATTCCCTCCCCTAGTCTGTTCTCTCCTATATCCTCCCCCATCACCTCTATGACTTCCTGGTAGAGCAAGATGTATTTCCCTACACCAGTATTTGTATATCTTATTTCCCAGTTGCATGTGAATAATAATAAATAAGAGCAACAAAAACAACAATAAGGTATTTTAAACATTTAATTTTAAAACTTTAAATTCCAGATTCTTTCCATTCCTCTCTTGTGCCCAATCCCCACTAGTAAGACAAGCAATTCAATACAGGCCATTTATGTGTGGTTACGCAAATCATTTCCACAATGGAAATATTGTGAAAGGTTGACTTAATTTCGCTCCATCCTATCCTGATCCCCACTTGTCCTATTCTTCACTTCATCCCTGTCCCTTTACAGAAGTGTGTGGTTCTAACAACCTTCCCCCCCCAACCTAGTCTCTCCATCATCCCCCTTCTCATCCCATTCCCCCTACTCTCCTGTAGGGAAAGATACCCAATTTATACTGCTTGTGATTCCCTCCCTAAGCCAAATTCAATGAGAGTAAGTTTGACCCATTCAGTTTTTCATGCTGTTTTCCCCTCTGTTGTAACAGTTATCCTTTGCCTCTTCAATATGAGATAATTAACCCCATTCTTTCTCTCCCCATCTCTTCTCAGTATATTCTTCTCTCAGCTCTCAGTTTCACCTTTTATATACGATCCATTACTATTCAATAGATTCTGTGCCGTCTGTCTGTGTATGCCTGTACACACACACACACACACACACACAAACACACACATGCACGCACATATATTTATATATATACACACAGTTGCATATGTATTCACACGCATATATACCCCCCATATAGACATATGTGTCTGTGTATATACATATATATTATGTATGTATATACATATACGTTCATATTCCTTTCAACTATCCTCATACTGAGAAAAGTTTCATAAGTTACAATTATTGTTTTTCCATGTTGGCATGTAAATAGTTCAACTTGGATAAGCTCCATATGCTTTCTTTTCCCTCTTTACTTTCTCATGCTTCTTGTGTTTGAATATCAAATTTTCTATTCATCTCTGGTTTTTCAATCAAGAATTCTTGAAAGTCCTCCACCTAACTGAATGACCATATTTTCCCCTGGAACATTATACTAAGTTTTGTTGGGTTGATGATTCTACATTTTAATCCTAGCTCCTTTGATCTCCTGAATATCATATTCCAAGCCCTTCAATCCCTTAATTTAGAAGCTGGGTTATCCTGATTGTGTTTTCACAGTATTCAAATTGTTTCTTCTTAGCAGCTTGTAATATTTTCTCCTTGATCTGGGAACTCCAGGACCTGGTTATAAGATTCCCAGAAGTTTTTTTGGGGGGATTTTTTTCAAGTGGTAATCAGTGCATTCTTTCCATTTCTGTTTTGCTCTGTGGTTCTAAGAAATCAGGGCAATGTTCCTTGAAAATTTCTTGTTGGATGTTTTCTTGGTACTTTTTTTGATCATGGCATTCAGGTAATCCAATAATATACACATTGTCTCTTCCTTATCAATTTTCCATGTCAGTGGTGTTTTTTTTATCAGTGAGATTTTACATATTGCATTCTATTTTTTTTTCATTTCTTTGGATCTGTTTAATAGTAACTTGATTTCTCATAAAGTCATTCATTTCTACTTGCTCCACTCTAATTCTGAAGTAATCATCATCTTCAGTGAGCTTTTGACATTCTTTTTCATTCTGGCAAATTTTCTTTTTTTGTTTGTTTAAATAAGTAAATTTATTTATTTTCTTGTTTACGTCATTCATTTCTACAAGATTCTGAATTACAAATTTTCTCCCCATCTTCCCCTACCCAACACCTCAAAACAACAATCCCACTGTATAATCCCTCCCCCAATCTGCTCTCTCCTATATCCTCCCCCTTTCCCCTCTGACTTTCTGGTAGGGCAGCATGGATCTCCCTACCACAGTGCCTGTATGTCTTAATTCCCAGTTGGATGTAGTTAATATTGATAATAACAAAATTATTATTATTATATGCATATACATACATATATATATTTTCACATTTGATTATAAAACTTTAAATTCTGTATTCTGTTTCTTCCTCCCTAGTCACCCACCAACACTGGAAGGACAAACAATTAAATACAGGCTGTACACGTGTAATTACACAGAACATCTCCACAGTGTGCATATTGTAAGAGACTGGTTATTTGTTCCTCCTTCCTATCCTGCCTCCACCCCCTTGTTCTATTTTCTACCCTGTCCCTGTCCCTGACTCTTTACAGAAGTATTTACTTCTAACAAGTCTTCCCCCCCTGCTCTCCCCTCCATCCTCCCACCTCTTATCCTCATCCTCCCTACACTCCTGTATCGCAAGACATTCACTTTAGAGTTTATATCATTCCTTCCCTAAGCCATACATACATGCTTGCACACATACATACACACATTCACACACATGTGTATACATACACATATACATATATGCATATGTATACATATGTGTGTGTGTGTTTGTGTGTGTGTGTGTATACCTTCTCATACTTCCTGTACTTGAGTGTAAAATTTTCTTTTCAGTTCTGGTTATTTCAAAAAAATGTTTGAAAGTCCTCCCCCTCAATGAAAGACCATGACCGTCTTGAACATTATACTTAATTTTGCTGTGTAGGTGAATTTTGGTTTTAATCTTAGCTCCCTTGATCTCCAGAAAATCATATTCAAGGCACTTTTATCCTTTAATGTAGAAATGCTGGATCCTGGGTTATCCTAATTGTGTTTCCACAGTATTCAATTTTTTTTCTCTTGTCAGCTCATAATATTTTCTTCTTGATCTGAGGACTTCGGAACCTGGCTGTAACATTCCTAGGATTTTCTTTTGGGGAGCTTTTTCAAGAGGTTGTTGGTGAATTCTTTCAAGTCCTATTTTGCCCTCTGGTTCTAAAATATCAGGGACATTTTCCTTGAGAATTTCTTGAAGAATGCTTTCTAAGTTCATTTTTTCATCATGGCTTTCTGGTAGTCCATTAATTTTTAAATCATCTCTCCTGGAGCTATTTTGCAGGTCATTGGTTTTGTCAAGGAGATAATTCACATTGCCTTCTATATTTTCATTTGTTTGCATCTGTTTAATAGTATCCCGATTTCTCATAAAGTCATTTGCTTCCATTTGCTCCACTCTTATTTTTAAGGGATTACTCTCTTCAGAATACTTTTGAGATTCTTTTATCATCTGGCAAATTTGAGTTTTTAAGACATTTTTCTCCTCATTGGCTTTTTGGGCTTCTTTTCCCATTTGAGTTAATCTACTTTTTAATGTGTTATTTTCTTCAGTCAGGTTGTTGACTCTCTTTTCATGATTTTCTCACATTGTTTTCATTTCTCTTCCCAATTTTTCTTCCACTTCTTTTATTTGGTTTTCAAAATCCTTCTTAAGCTCATCTATGGCCTTTAGGCAGTCTACATGTTTCTTGGAAGCTTTTCGTGTTGGAATTATGACTGTGTTGTCTTCCTCCCATTCCATGCTTTGATCCTTTTTGTCCCCAAAAAAGGAATCTAGAGCTTGATTGCTATTCTTACTTTGCTTCGTTTGCCTGCTCATATTGCCTGTGAATTACTTCACTTTTTAGGTCTGTGGAACTCTACTTTGAGATGGGAAAGCTCTCTCCCAAATCACCAGGTTTTTTGCATCTGATGGAACTATTGGGAGGCCGTTATGTTTTTGCAGCTCCCACCAGCTTTTGCTCACAGCAAATGCACCCAAGGACCACCACCCAAGACCATGATCCAGATCCAGGCTGCTCAACATTAGAGCACTTAGCCTCTTAATGATTGTTTGGCACCCCTGCAATATGCTGGCCAGGAGCTCTGAAGGAGCCAGTCTTCCTTGCCCTGGTGGCATTTTGGCCAGACAGCTTTTCTCCGCCAAATTTAGCTGTGTTCCACAGACTTTTCACTTAGTCCTTATTTCTTATGGCTTGATAATTCTGGAAACTAACACAGCTGCCACTGATTCACTCTCCTCAAGGCTCCAGGTGCAGCTCATCCTCACCATCCCAGAGCCAAACCCGGGTTTCAGGCTAGTCTGGTTTTAGCCCAGCATGCTACAAATAACCTTCCTGCCACACTGCCTTCAGTGGGAGATTTGTTTTTCTGTATTTTTTGTGAGTTTTGGAGCCCTAAAATTTGTTTAGAGTCATATTTTATGAGTAATTGAGATGGCTATGTGAGAGCTCAGAACCTTGTTGCTTCTACTGCAAAATTTGTCTTTTTAAGGCATTCTTTTCCTCATTGGCTCTTTTGGCCTCTTTTGCCATTTGAGTTAGTCTGTTGTTTAAAGTGTTATTTTCTTCAGTTAAGTTGTTGACTCTCTTTTCACGATTTTCTTGCATCATTCTAATTTCTCATCCTAATTTTTCTTCTACTTCTCCTACTTAATTTTCAAAATCCTTTTTGAGCTTCCCCATGGCCTGTAACCAGTTTGTATTTTTCTTGGAAACTTTTGGTACTGGAGTTTTGATTATTTTTTCTTCCTCCTGTTCCATGTTTTGGTTCTTTTTGTCCTAAAAAAAAGTAATCTACAGTTGGATGGTTGTGCTTGCTCTTCTTTCTTTACTTGCTCATGTTGCCAGTCAATTACTTGACTTTGGAGGACTTTGCCGCAGAACTCTGCTTCTAGACTGGAGAACTTTGTCTCAAATTGGTAGGTTTTTACAGCTGTCAGAGATATTAGGAAGTTGCTGTGTCTACAGCTCACTCATAATATACCTCAGGACTACCACCCAAGACCATGATCCAGATCCTGGCAGGTTAAGGCAAGAGCACTTAAACTCTGAATGATCACTTGGCCCCCGTACAATCTTCAGGCCAGCAACTCTGAAGCTGCCACATGGAGATGGCTTCAGGGGTGTCATTTCCACCACTTTTCGCTCTGGGGGTAGAGGGCCAGACCCACTACTCCCCCCTCTCAAATCCTGCTGAGTTCCACTGACCTTTTACTTTGTCTTTGTCATTTATAAGTTGATAATTTTGAAAGCTGCCACAGCTCCTTTTGATCCGCTTCTCCAAATGCTCCAGCCATGGCTGGTCCAATCCACCCTGGGACTGAAACAGTGGGTTTGTGCAGGGGTCATCTTGGCTCCCAGCATGGTGTAATGAACCATTCTTGTCTGCCTGCCACCATGCCTTCAACAGCATATTTGTTTCTCGGTCACTTTGTTGGTTCTCTAGCTCTAAAATTTATTTAGAAGGGTGCTGCTAGGTGGCACAGTGAATAGTGCACCAGCCCTGGAGTCAGGAGGACCTCTGTACAAATCTGGCCTTAGATACTTAATACTTACTAGCTGTGTGACCTTGGGCATGTTGCTTAACCCCAAGTGCCCTGCCCTCCCCCCTCCAAAAAGCAAAAAAAAAATGAAGAGGTGAAGAGGGAAATTTTAATAAATGTTTAACCACTGGCTCGAAAAAAATATTTAGAATCATATTTTATAAGTATTTGAGGTAGTTATGGGGGTAGCCATGGACCAATTGACATTTCTCTTTGAAGTAGATTAGGGTTTCTTTGTTTCAGTATCCTCTTATTAAGATGAGCCCCTATCTTCTCTATTCCCATTGTAGTTCTCTATGAATTCTTTCTCCTTTTCCTCTTTTGTTTGGGTTTTTTGGTAATTATTTAGTTTTTATAATCATCTGTAATCTTGGGGAATGGATCATGATGCCTCTGAACTCTGATCCTCTTCATTTCTCCTCTCTGACATCAAACTTAATCTAAGACCTCCAATCTCCTGTAAATGTACACACTCTACTACCTCCCTGCCACATTGTTTTTGCACTCAACTTGTTTGTGCTAGGTCTCGCCTCTCTCTGTAGCACAACGGTGTCTGACCTTCCTTGTCAATAGAGCTTCCCTTAATCTTCTCCAATTTCATGTTCCCCTCACTGCCCTGTGTGTAAAAGTTCCTGTGGCTGGGGCCAAGGCAGCCTATCAAACCAACTAGCCATAAGTCTTGCTGTTTGTTGTTTAAGTGACTTGCAGCTAGTTATTAAAGCCTAGTCTGGAGGTGTTTACTCTTCATGGGGGGGGGTTGGGATTTTACTCCGGGATTTTTCTTCAGGTCTTCTCCAGTTGTCTCAAGAGGATCCTTGTTCTCTGCCATTTCCCCCAATGATATTATTTTTGGCCTTTTTGAAGGGGGAAGGCAGGGAAAATTTGGTTAAGTGACTTGCCCAAGGTGACACAGCTAATAAGTACTGAGTGTCTGAAGTAGAATTTGAATTCATATCTTCCTGACTCCAGGGCTGGTGCTAGTTTTTAAGGAGTTGTTTTCTTCACCTAATTTTTGTCCTTCTTTTTCCAAGGCAATGACTTTTTTTTCATAAATTTTCTGCATATCTCTCATTCCCTTCCACCACTTTTTTTTCTCTCTTCCTTTTTAGGAACCTTTTTCAATTTTTCCAAGAAAAAATTTTGGCTTAAGACCAGTTGATACTTTTGAATCTTCACATGTAGGCATTTTGATACTGTCCTCTTCTGAATGTGTGTTGCAGGAACACGATATGCATTGCACTGTATTCCTCTTTTGCCTAAGTGAGACTGATTTTTCTTGAAGTTCCAAGTTATCTGAAGCAGGAAAATTGTCTCAGTCTATAATTTTGTGGGTTCTATTGATCCAGAATCCATTTAGTGGTTTGATTTAATATTATATTTAATGGAATCTATGAAGAGTTCAAGCTATTTCTTTGCTTCTCTCTGACATTTTGGTACCACACCTTCAGTTGGAGATTCCTCCATGACACTCTTTCTTATCCATAAACCAAATGCACTAGGACTGATTAATTGTTCACAGCCACCTCTCTCATGTGGGGAAACATGATGCAGTGAAACTAACTGGGAGAACAGAAGGATAGATTAGAAATCCTATACACCATCTCAGGAGAGACAGCACCCTTCTAATAATGAAGCCGTCAGTTTCATTAACTTTTGTGACTCTTCTTTTATACTGCACTTGTAATTATTATGCAGCTCTCTAAAATCACTATACCTTAGACATTTTTTCCCCTTTTTTTCACCCGCAGTGTGTTATATCTATATATATGCCCCATTCTCTACTTGTATAATTGCTTTTTGTTTTGGATTCTGGCATATGATTTTAAATTCATCCTTGTGAAGTTTTGTGTTCTTCAACTTGGCACCTCAATATAATATCAGAAGATTTTATATTTGCTTTTGCCATTCTAAATGTTAGTCATCCCTCCAGTTTTGTGTTCCCTGTAGATTTAATGCATATCTTCTAAACCTTATTGAAATATGTGTATATGTATGTGTATATAAACATTATGTATGCATACGTGTATATGTATGTGTATGTGTACGTGTATGTGTACATGTACGTGTACGTGTACGCGTACATGTATAAGTACGTGTATATGTATATGTACGGGTATATGTATACGTATACGTATACGTATATGTATATGTATATGAATGAAACTAGGATTGCCTGAGGGGGAACTTCTTATTATCACTTCCAGTGTTTCTGTTTTGCTTCCAGATCTTTAGTTTAGAGACAATATGTTACTGTTCATTTATATCTCTTAAGACACTCATCATAGTCCTTGGAATATTGAACATTCTCAGTGTGTACTTATTGATCAACTAATTGATTGGTTCTAGTGAGCCTTTTAGAATATAAGGCTAGAGGTTTTGTTTAGAGATTTGACCTGTTGAGAATACAAGAAAATAAATTGCAAAGTTTTGTTGTTGTTGTTGTTGAGTCCTGCCCAACTCTTTACAACCCCAAGATCTATAGCATGCCAGAACCTTCCATTCACCACTAATTCTTGAAGTCTATCAAAGTTCATGCTTCTTGTCTCCATGACACTATTTATTTATCTAATTTAAATGTGTTTCAATTCATTTCCTTTAAATGGTAAGTTTAGTCCATTTGCATTTTTAAAACCTAGAATATAAACTACAAATTTATTTCTTCCTGTTTTCAATAAATGAGTTGCCATACTTCAAAGTTAAACTAATGGATTATTAAAGTTGTATGCAAAATATCTCCACACTGATCACTTAGGAATCAGAAAGTATTTTTCTTCTCAATAAATATGACTTGAAAGAATGGGTAGTGTTATGATAAAGCCTTATTTAAAGATTCATTTTCTATAAAATTGAGCTCCCAATCAGCACCATTATCATGCTTCAAGTCAACAAGTCCAGAGATGCAAAAAGAAGAGTTATTAATAATTAATCCCCACATTAAAATGCTTGTGTGACTGATAGTGAGAAAAAATATGGTGTTGTAAATCTCCACACTTGCAGTAAACCCTTCTTCTCATAAAAATATTGTGATTTGCATGTGCTGGTTATGCCTTAGAATTTATGAACAACAAATAGTAACATGACAGAAAAAAATTCTTACTGTGAAACTGGAGTAATGTAGAGGGAATTGGAATAGTCAAATTATTTCAAAAAAAGGTGAACAGGAAAGAGATTCTATACTTGCGTTCAGCTTTGTTACCTGCATGGTCCAAAATTAACGTCAGTTAGAAAGAATGCCATTAGTGTAATTGTAGCCATTGACCAGGCCTTTGGGACCATCTGATGTGGTCTAAATCATTTTATTAATGAAATAAAATTGATTTCTACCTTGAGAGGTTAATCGACTTGCCCAGGGCCACTAAGGTAGCAAGCTTGAGTGGAACTCAGTTTTTTTTTGTCTCACAGGTAAAATTGCCCCCCAACCTTTTTTTTTTTACTATATTGATTATTCATAATAATTATGCTTCCTAGAAATTTATATTACCAACATTTGTTTCATCCTTTTTTGTTTGTTTGTTTCTGTTCTTGTTACTACAGAGAAATTAGAAATTCAGGTAGTTGTATAGATGACTCAGACCAGAAAATTCCATTTAAATTTTATTTAAATTTTCCATAGGTAAAGGGAAAAGAAAATTCATTGTTATGGAAAAGTCAAAGTTATATGTGATAATTTATCAGGTAACTTCAATGAGATGGTTTGGGCATCTGAGTGGACTATACTGATCAGCTGACCACCTAATAATATTTTTTTTGTAAAATATAATCCGTGCTTCTTTGCTTTTAGCAGTCTATCTATCTTGGGAAAAAAATATGTTGATGAAAGCAGATGAGAGTGATCTGGGCAAACAGAGCTTGCAGTCAAATATGCAGTATACTTTAGAAAAGTGTATTTCTAGGGACTTGAAAGTATCCATAGAAGTTTTCCCTACTTTGTGATGGCACAGTCTTCATACCAAGTAAGGCGATACTCTATCCAGGAAACATACACATTGAGATTTCTCTCATTTCTCATTGAAAATCTTACTTCCGCTTTACAAGCAATGGGGCCAAAATAGTGTGGTATCAATATCAATGAAAGGGGTTTGTAACATGAATTGTTTATTAGCTATTACCTTTTAAAGGATGGGTCTGGAGAGGGGAGAAATATGATATGAATAGTGATAAAGGAAAAATTGAGGATGCTGCATGGTACAATAGGGAAAACATTAGGTTAAATCCAATGTTTAAATTTTGTCTCTGATGCTTAGTAGCTATGTGACCTTGGGTAAGTTACTTGATATTCCTTAGTTTCCTCGACTGTAAAATAAGAGAGAATGAACTGCATAGTCTCTGATACCTTTTGTTATCTCTGAAGTCATGATTCAAAATGTAATTGTTGTCCAATTCTTGATTACCACTGAATTATGCCTCCTTGTAGTACAGTATGCTTTTTTTGTGTGGGGTGGCCTTGGTTTTTTTTTTTTTTTGCTTTTTGGAGGGCAATTGGGGTTAAGTGACTTGCCGAAAGTCAGACGGCTAGTTTTTGTGTCAAGTGTCTGAGGTCAGATTTGAACTCATATCCTCCTGACTTCAGGGTTGGTGCTCTATTCACTGCGTCACCTAGCTGCCCCTACAGTATGCTTTTGAAATGTATTCATCAAATGCTAAAAGAAAGCAAAGTACTTCCTTTCTTAGGCTGGACAGTTGCAATTGATCCATTGTCAGTGAGGTGATAAAGCTGCATATTTTTCTATTGGTAATTGTGGAGTTTGAATGATCTATCCATAATCTTCTGGGCAGTGAGGTGATGCAGTGGACTGAGCTCCATACCTGAAGTTGGGCAGGCTCATCTTCTTGAGTTCAAACCTAGCTTAAGATACTTACTAGCTATATGACTCTAGGTAAATCATGTAACATGTTTGCTTCACTTTCCTCACCTGTAAAAAGAACTGGATAAAGAAATGGCAAACCACATTAGTATCTCTGCCCAGAAAACCTCATGTAGTTTCACAGTCAGACATGACTGGAAAACAATTGAACAACACATCCATAATCTTCTAGCCCCTTCTGTGACCAAAAATAAGCAGTAGTATTCAATGGCCTATATAGAGGAATATATGTGACACTGGAACAGAAGGATTATCAAACTCAATATTTTATAAAATATAAGACTTACAGTCATGAGCCAGAACATCAAAACAGTATATTGAAAAAAGTACAGAACATAGGCTTGATTCCTCATTCTCACACTAGCTCAGTCACCCTGGATAAACCAATGTCTTTGAATCTTCTTGTTTGACTCAGAGGTGGGGAAGCCTATAATAGTTATGAATAATTTCTTTTTATTTCCATATTCTAATCAAAGATTTTCTTTCAAAACTCATTGGGGGGGGCGGAGCCAAGATGGTGGCATAGAAGCAGTAAAGCACCAGAGCTCCCACACAAACAGGCTAAAAAACTCATAAAATGGGACACTAAACAGATTTTCAAGCTCCAAAACTCTCCAAAAGACAGAAAGCACTACAGGCAGCGCAGCACGTGGGGCTCTTCGCAGCAGTCTGGGACCCACAACCAAAACCCAGTGCTCAGGTCCTAGGGCATCGGGTGGGAACTGCGGCTATAGGAGAGCAGATCGGCTGCACTGGAGGCACAGTTACCACATCTATGAGGCCAGAAGAAAAAAAGCTAAGAGAAAGGTCAATGGATTTTGCTAACTGGGGAGGAGAAGAGCAGGTCTGGCCAAACTGCTCCCAGGGCAAGGAGGCAGCGGGAGGCAGCTGTTGCAGCAGGAACGTCTGAGAGCCTCAGCGACTTCCACTGGGCTGTTTCAGAGCCCTTGGCCTGCAGATAGCAGGGGGGCTGACATGACCCATCGAGGCCAAGGGCTCTTGCGTTGAGCAGCCTGGATCTGGATCAGGGTCTTGAGTGGTGGTCCTGGGGTGCGCTTTCAGTGAGCCAAAGCTGGGGGGGGGAGCTGCAGCACCCC
>CM053599.1:155915051-155960139 GCA_028646575.1 Pseudocheirus occidentalis | reverse complement strand
GGAAGGAAAGACATTCCAGGCCCTGTGATCCCTCAGTGTAGAAGCTTCCAGATCTTGAGTTATCCTGATAGTGCTTCCACAGTATTCAGATGGTTTTCCCTTGGCAGCCTGTAATATTTTCTCCTTTAACTGGGTATTCTGGAACATGACAGTAACATTTCTAGGAGTTTTCTCTTGGGGATCTTTTTGAAGAGGTGATCGGTGAATTCTCTCAAGTTCTAGAGAGATGATGGAGAAGGGCATAAAAGGGAACAGATTGTGGGAGGGGTCTTACAGTGTGATCAATGTTCTGGGCTAGGGGGTAGGGACAAAAAGGGGAGAAAATTTGTAACTCAAAACCTTGTGGAAATGAATGATGTAACCAAGAAAATAAATTAAAATTTAAAAAAACTCATTGGAATAAAATAAAATCTATATTTTTCTGTCTCTTGAATTAATATATGCTTATTGTGTTAAATATTTTACAAAAATTTCTGGAAATACCTTGAGAACAGCAACTCTAACATTCAGCACTCTATCAAAATGATATAGTTTATCTTATAAAGTAATTAGTTCTATGTTAGTAGAGGTTTTCATGTGGAGAGACTGCAGTAGGAGAGAAGCTTAAATGGAGGTTAAATCTCCTAAAGCCCCTTGTACACTTAAGCTACACATATTCCATGTGTGATTTTCCACAAAATTACCTATTGAACCTAGTTAAAAGAATGGTTCACATTCACTGGGTACTCAATATTGACTGAACTGATGATTATTAGGTCTCTAAGATTCCATGAAATAAACTGAAAAATAAAAAAACTGTGTGCCTTATTAATGGTCCACATATTCAACAACAACTACTGTTAATACTTGAAAGTGATAGATTGCTCTTTGTAGTTGTGTGTACTGGATTGAGTAGATTAAGTGGCAGTGACCTTAATAACAGAATCCCCATCCCTTCACAATTTCATAGTCTTATATTAGGCCAACACAGTATAAAACAAATTGATAGTTTTGTGAAAATATTTTAAATGTTGAGTGTTTATAGCTAACTAAAATGCAAAGAATAAAACTCATTGCTTCAGGGATTTGGATAACTAAAGAAAACAACAACAACAACGTTGCATGCTTAAAATCTCAGGGTCTGGGAAGACTTAGGCAATTTGAATTGTTTCCTTCCCCTTACTTAGATAAATACAGTTTTGCTGCCTAGTCCTAAAGAAAACTCGGATTATTTTTCTTTAATTATCTTAATTTATTAGTCAAAAGTAGATTTAATTTAAAAATTCAATATTCAATTCAATAAATATTTGCTAAGTACCTAATATATGATAAGAACTTTGCTAGACACTGGGGATACAGATGAAAAGAGACAGTCCCTGCCTTCAAGGTGCTTGCAACCTACTGGGAGAAGACAATATACTAAGGGAAGCTTGCAGCTACAGGGATGGGTCTTGCTTCTGGAAATGAAACCAAGCAGAGCTGCAGATGGAAAGTAGAGGAAGGAATCTGAGAATGCAAGGTTGAGTGATTAGACTAGGAATGATAAGTTTACACACACACACACATGTGGGGTGAGTAGGGTAAAGAATAATGGTAGTTAAACCTGTGGGTGCATCTGTGCAGTCAACTCCTCCATTGTGTATTTGCAATTTATGTGTAATCTATATTCTTAGAGTATTCCCTGGGGTCATACAGCCAGTATGTGTCATAGGCAGAACTTGAACCCAGATTTTCTTGATGTCAAGGCCATGTTTCTGATTATTATGCCATGCTGCCTTACTACACTTGTTAGTGCTTAACACAATTTAGCTTTTTGGAAGAGAAGGAACAGAAAAGAATGGAATGGAAAGGACACAATGAAAATTTAACAATCTACTATGGCGAGCCAATATGAGCTAGCTCTGTTATAATCCAAGAGGGAGATATGATTTAGCTCAATATATGTAACTATTTAAGAACAGAATGATATCAGTGTGCTCCTCAGAACTAAAGGTAGTCAACTGAAAATAACATAAGATAACAACTGAAGATAAAAATATTTATCAGGCATGACATGGAGGTTAGAGAGGGCAGCATACCTCTTTTATTAGGTACTGCATGACACGTGAGATTCCTTCCAATCCTTAGATACCATAATTCTATAATTTCATTAATGATAGTACTATTTTCTTCATTTTCCAATGAAGAAACTGAGGCTCCAAGAGTTGCCGATTAAGATTCACATAGCTAGTAGAATTGGAACTATATTTGGGCCTTTCTCCCCATCACTTCCTATATCTCTTTTGAGTAATTTCAAGCAGAGCAGGACTGCCAGTGTCAGCTGCATTCTGGGTTAAGCATCCCTCCCTCTGCCAGAGATATCCAAAATATCCATCCACTTTAACCTTTAAACTCACTTTAACCTTGTTGAGTGATAGGGGCATCTGTCCTGCCATTACTTCTCCAGCTCCAATGGGACTTAATATTTACCCTGATACTTACCTACCTAAGTATTAGTTGGCCTTTCTATTAGCCATGAACTAAACATAAATATGAACCCTCCTCCATACATTGTCTATTCCAATATAAATGTGAGCTCCTTTAGAGCAAAGACTACCTTAAATTTTCATTGTGAATATTTAGACCTTGGAAATCAGCAATTGCTACACACTTGAGCTTTATTTATTGATTTGTTGGTTATCTAGAATTATGGGACTGATAAAAAATTTTAAGTATTCAGATTAACATTTACATGTGTGTCATGCAAATTTATATTCCAGAGATTTTGTAAACATTTATCAGCATACATCTGCCTCTCTCCAAATTTATTTTATGCTGATTCATTTGCTTTGTACAGGTGACTATTCCATACTTAACTTTAGCATTTTTTTAAATTTCAATATGAATGACAAAGGATAAGAAAGTACAGAGGGGTTTTTGATCTGCACTTTGGAAGAAATCATCCCATGGATTGGATTAATGATTGAAAGACTCATTGCATGATGACTTCCTTACTAAAGTTGTTGCTTTCTGCAAGGTTATTTACTGCTTTAAAATGACTAATTCCTCCTATCCCCCATTTATAGAATGGGCTCATTTTCCTGGTGCTCAGGTGAAAAGGAACTGAATGCTTAACTTCTAACTACAGTTCTGCAGAGTCATGTAAAGGTGAGATATTCTAATTTTCCTATGTAGTATGATTCTTACCATGTGGTATAGTATTAACCCCTCAGAGAGTTTTCTGGACACTGTAGATATTGGTCTTATTTACTGTCCACGTTTCCTCTTGCATTTAATCCAAAAATGATTGCAGCTTTAGGTTTTATTTCCCTATAGGACAATTTCATTTCTTATCACAGATTCACTGATGTTTCAGTTGTGTTGATTTTAAGATGGTTATACTTTGGTTACATTGAAGTGAGAACTATCCGGGCTAAGCTGATTCATGCTACTGACTACCCTCATGAAATGGTAAATATTTGGCTGCAGCTCTGTAGTTGGAAAGACAATAATAATTATTTTTAATATTTTATCATCATTTGACAATAGTTATTTCACCCAAATGTTTAACCCAAATGTCATAACATTTGATGGGGCTTTAAAATACTTTAATGAAAATTTCCTATAATTTCTTTTAAGTACTTCACTCACTTACTATTTGTAGATCCTGGAAAGTGTAAACATCAGCAGAAGCATAACTACATTTCTTTTAAAATGATTTTCCAGTCATCATTAATTCTTTTTAATTTATAAATTTTTTTATTTAAAAAATACTTTTATCTCCCTTATATCCCCTTCCCACTCATTAAAAAACAAAACAAAATTAAACAAGTGAAAATAAGAAATGCCTCATGAATTTGCTCAGCATTCTTTGGCAGGGACCACACTCAACTCAGTATCATTTCAAATTTTGTATATGTGCTGAGAAAGTGAGCAGTCATTATTTATTTTGGGTGGGGGGCATGGTATTTTTTATTAATTTTTTTTCAACATCCATTTCCACAAATTTTGAGTTATAAATTTTGTCCTGGTCTTTCCCCAACCTCCACACTAAGATAGTGAGCTTACTGAATATCCCTTCCCCCAGTCAGCTTTCTCTTATATCTCCCCCCATCCCTCTCTAACTTTCTGGTAGGGCATGATGGATTTCTATACCCCATTGCCTGTATATCTTATTTCCCAGTTGCATGTGAAAAACAATTGTTTTGACATTTGTTTTTAAAACTTTGATTTTTTAATTCTTTCTCTTTTTCCCTACTGGCCCAACATCAATGGGAAGACAACTAATTAAATATAGGTTGTATAGGTGTAGTTATGCAAAACTTTTCTAGAGTAATTGTATTGCAAAATTCTAAGTATATTTCCCTCCATCCCATCCAGCCCCCCACTTATTCTATTTTCTACTTTGACCCTATTCTTTTTCAAAATTATGTGCTTCTAACTCCCCTCTTCTCCAATCCACCCTCCTTTCTATCATTCTCCCTCATATTACATTCTTCCCTACTTTCCTGTAGGGTAAGAGATCCAAATGAGTGTGTATATCATTCCATCCTTAAACCAAATACAATGAGAATCAGGTTGATCCATTTCATTTCACCCTCCTACTCTTCCCCTCCATTGTAACAGTTTTCTCTTGCCTCTTTTATATGAGATAATTTACCCTATTCCATCTTTCCCTTTCTCCTTCTATCATTATATTCTTCTCACACTGCTTAATTTTATTTTTTTACATATCATCCCTTCCTATTCAACCAATCCTGTACCCTCTGTCTATGTATGCATGTACACACATATACACACTCCCATATATATTTATACACATATATACCCTCCTATTCATACATATATATGTCTGTATGCACATATACATATATATATTTCCTTCAACTATTCTCATACTAAGAAAGTCTCATGAGTTACAGTTATCATTTTTCCATGTAGGAATGTGCATAGTTCAACTTTAATAAACTCCTTATGATTTCTTTTTCCTGTTTACCTTCTCATGTTTCTCTTGCTTCTTGTATTTGAAAGTCAAATTTTCTGTTGAGATCTCTTTTTTCAATCAAGAATACTTGAAAGTACTCTATGTCATTGAATTACTGTATTTTCTCCTGAAGCAATATACTCAGTTTTGCTGCGTAGGTGATTCCTTGTTTTAATACTAGCATTTTTGACCTCTGGAATATCATATTCTGAGACCTGTGATCCCTTAATGTAGAAGCTGCTAGATCTTGTGTTTTACTGATTGTTTTTCCACAATATTCAAATTGTTTCTTCATGACAGCTCATAATATTTTCTGCTTGACTTGGGAATTCTGTAATTTGGCTATAATATTTCTAGGAGTTTTCTTTTTGAGATCTTTTGCAAGAGGTGATTGTCGAATTTTTTAAATTTCCATTTTTTCCCCTCTGGGTCCAGAATATCAGGGCAAGTTTCCTTGAAAATTTCTTTAAGGATAATTTCTAGCCCTTTTTAAAATCATTATCCCTGCTGGATCTATTTTCCAGGTCAGTATTTTTTTTCCAATGAGATATTTAACTTTACCTTCTTTTTTATTTTCATTTCTTTGGATCTGCTTTATAATATCTTGATTTCTTATAAGGCCATTAGCTTCCATTTTCTCTAATCTAACTTTGAAGTAATTAATCTCTTCAGTAAGGTTTTAAAATTCCTTTTCCATCTTGGGAATTTGGCTTTTTAAGGCATTTTTCTACTCATTGGCTTTTTGGACGTCTTATTCTACTTGATAGTCTATTTTTAAGGTGTTACTTTCTTCAGTATTTTTGGGGGGGTTTCCTTTAGTAGGCTGTTGATTTGCATTTCCTGATTTTCTTGCATCATTCTTATTTCTCTTTCCAATCTTTCCTCCATTTCTCTTACTTGATTTGAAAAATCCTTTTTGAACTCATTCTAGGCCTATACCTATTTCATATTTTTGGAAACTTTTGATACAGGAATTTTGACTTTGTTTTCTTCTGGTTCCATGTTTTCATCATTTTTGTACCCCAAAAGGATTCTATGCTCTTATTTTGCTTCCTCTGCTTGCTCATCTTGCCAGCCAATTATTTGACTTTTGAGCTCTTTGCCACACTAGAACTCTGGTTTGAGAGTAGAGAGAGCTGTGTCCCAAATCTCTGTGGTTTTCACAAATGTTGTCAGAGGTCTGAGGAGGGTGCCCTCTCTACAGCCACCACAAGCACTGGAACACTGGCATTTGTCACCCCAGGTCCACCACTCAATGCCATGATCTAGATCTAAGTTGATCAAAGCAAGAGCAATTACCATCTGAATGGTTGTTTTGTCCTCCTACAATCTGCAGGCCAGGAGCTCTAGAGGCATGTAGCAGTGGATGCAGCTGCTGAGCCTCCACTACCTCTTGCCCCAGGGCAGGGGTTAGACCACCCTGCTCCATCACCAGGTTCTAACAGAGTTCCCCACTGACATTTTCCTTTCTCTTTGGTGTTTATGGGTTGAGAAGTCTGGAAACCCCACGCTGCTGGTGATTCACTCTCATGAAGTCTGCTCTTGCCCGTCTGTGCCACTGATTGGGGTTTCCCCAGGGCTTGGAGTGTGTGGCTCATGCAAGTCTGCCCTCAGCTCCCAGTCTTGTGTGATATACCCTTCCTGTCAACTTTCCTGGGTGGGTTCAGTGGGAAATTTGTTTTTCTCTGTCACTTTGTGTGTTCTGTAGTTCTAAAATTTGTTTAGAGTCATATTTTGCAAATATTAGAGGTGGTTGGGGAGCCATAGTCATTAATTCTTAAGGAAGAAAAAAGTTTCCCTTATTGTAGTAATGGTTGTGGCCTCCAAAATTAAATATTGGGGTTGTACAGAATTAGAAATTACAGCTTTGGAGAAACAACTGGAAAAATAATGCAAAATCTCCTTCAACTAGTTTCCCCCTTTCTTCAAGGTGAAGAGTTGTATTAGGGAAATGCAGAAGCTATCATGTCAGTTTGGCCGGCTGCCTTGATCTGTGAAGGACTCAGTGTTAAACTGTCTATTTTCAGGATGATTTAGCACTCTTTGATCCATTAGAAAATGAATGAGCATTTGAACATATGAGTGCCTAGCTCACTCTTTTCCTTAGGGCACAAGACATCAATGAGACATAGCAGAACATTTTTTTTTCCAGATTCAACTAGTCAGTCATTCCCTTTCAAAACTGTACTTATTTCTGTTGGGTCCGGTGGTACCAGGAAATACTTGTGTGTGTGTGTGTGTGTGTGTGTGCACGCACACATGTGCTCGCGCATGCATGCATATAGCTACACACATATACTGGAAGCACTTAGAATAAAGATGATCCCAGACCAGTTATGGATTCGTTATTCAGAGTCCTAAATGTCATGTTTGCTCATTTACTTCATTAAAAACAATATACAAACCCAATTTTGTAAATTCTCCTCCCTGTCTCTTCTTCTTTTAGACATTTTATACTAAATGTGTTCTTTAAGCACACAAATGTTCTTTTAAGAAACACTTCTCCTCAGCATTCCTCATATCAACTATTCATTGCAGTACTCTATTTAATATATTTTCTTATGCAGTGTCCCTATAGATTTCTGATAAAACTTATGGACAGGAAGAAGTAATAAAACATCTGTCTTAATTTGGCTGACTGTGAGGAGTTTCATATATTGGGTTTGAACAAAATGAAACAAAACAGTGAAATGGTCTGATTTCCAATTTTGTTATGTCGTCTCCATGATTTTCCCTCTCTACTTTTGCCAACTTGTCCCTAATTCAGGAAAAGTGACAAGACATTCTTTCCTATTCCTTGTTCTTTTGTTTTTCATTGTTAGAAGTTTAATTTATATAAAAAAGTACCACATCAAAGTTACCCAAAATCCCAGGAACCAACTAAATATTGAGGAGCTTGGTAGGAGGAGAAACTAATCAGAAATAAAACAAATTCATTTGCAATGTATTACAGGAAAAAGATAAGTAATAACATTTCACATGATAGGCAAATGAAACCAAGGGAAAATTATTCTACTAAATGTCAACGTTAAATCCACCTTAAACAAAAGAATCCTGTTGATACTTGTATTCATAAGATGAAAAACAAAACATCCACAAAACAAATTCAATAGATCTGTAAGAATTTAATAAAAACCATTTCTTAGTAACAATTGCTGAATCACTATATTTGGATTTTACCACCCCAGTAATTCCTGATGTGTGTATAAAAGGTAAAATAGAATCAGAGAAGATAAAACCAGTAAAAAAAAAGTCCTACCTGACCCTACTCATAGAAAGAACATAATGCTGGAGTAAAATTGTTTTAAATGCATCATTTGTTCTAATTATAAAATATTTATTTGGGAGGAATATAAAATAACTAAAAGAGGGGTGGCTTGGTAGTGCAGTGAATAGAGCAGTGGCCCTAGAGTCAGGAGAATCTCAGTTCAAATCTGGCCTTAGACACTTAACACTTACTAGCCATGTGACCTTGAGCAAATTACTTAACCCCAATTGCCCTGCCCTCCCCCCTCCAAAAAAAAGCAACAATATGAAATAAAATAACTAAAAGAACGGGTGGCAATATTTTAAAAAGTATTATTGATGAACTTTTTATGCATACTTTTCCAGATATACTGCTCATCCTTTCAATATCTTTTAATAAGGGAAACAATTATATGAAAGAACCAAAACACGTACTGTATCAGAAAATGTGTGTATCATTCCATAATTATTCCTACAAAATGTGAGAACAGTTCCCCAATCTCTTCTCTGCTTTGATCTCAGTACAATTATATAATTTTCCACTGGAATTTGTGGGGGTTTTTTTGTGATAGTTGTGTTTACAGTTTCCTAGTTTTGCCTACTGCAAATCATTTCAGTTCATATTCTTCTTCTCACATGTTTCAAAGTTCTTCTATTTATCATTGCTTTAGGGCCATAATGTATCCTCATATTTGTACAACAAAATTTGTTTAGTGATATTACAAGAAATTATTATATACTTTGATTTCAGAATTTTTTTCTGTTATGACAAAATACTTTGTTATATATGAAAACTTGACTTGATTTTCCTGTGAAACCTGTTTATCAGAGTGATGTCCTTGTAAGAACACTTTATTAACTTTCCATTCATAATTTCAAATTATTTTCCAGAATGGTTAGATATTATCATATGTTCATAAATTCTTTCAGTGTGCTTGTCTTTCCACAGCCCCTCCAACACTGTTTTTGACATACTGAACTATTAACAAAGAAAAAGAAGGGGGGTAGTAAGAAGTTATCTTTTAATAAGACAGAGACATATTTTCAAATTGTTATTTAAGGTTCGTGAGAATTGATTTTTGCATACAAAAAAGTTAATTCGAGATGAAAACATTAGAAGGGTATGAGGGGATTCTTGCAGATAATTTTATAGCATATTTCTTTACTCCCCCACATGTGAAATGTGTAGATAATATTTTTGTGGCTTAAAAAATAATTGACTCAGTTGAAAAATTGTAACTATAATTTTCCCTTTCAAAGTATTCCTTTCACATTTTCAAGTTTTACATAATTTTTGAAAGATAATTTCTGCAGCAAAATTTTTTCATTGATCTTTTAAATCTTGATATCAGGTGAGGATAAACAAAACAAGGATATATGTATTCATCTAATATGTTTCCTGGTGTTTTGTAATTGATCCTGCACAGGTCAAACAGAAGATTCCATAGTTCAATATGTTTTAAGACCCCGTGCTTGATAAGGCTCGCTCACTGTATTTTATATGAATTAAAAAGAGATCTGTTTAATCATCTATGGGTAGGGTGTAACAAATGAAAAATCTACAATATTATGTGGCCCTGGCATTGAGTTTGTCTTAGTCTCTTAGGTTACACATGACAATGAACTAGTCTTTTATTTAAGGATGAATATAGATGCATAGCACTTTAAATAAGTCTAAACTACTTTATTCTACATGCATCTATCTCTTGAACCCTAATATTGTCCTTGTGATGCTATATGGTTGCTAACTATAGAATGCTATGGCTATTGGAAGAACTGAGATTATATGTGCCCCCAAAGTGGTAATATTTATTTACCTCATATTCCTCATTTGAAAAATGCTGATAAATAGTATCTCTAGTGCTGATATCACAAACTGAAATGAACACTCAATGACATAATAGATGTAAAAGCAATTTATAAATAATGCTCTGATATAAATGTCAGAATTTAATATTTTTTTTGTTTTTGCTTTATTTTTCTGGACCATATATGATTACATAGGTAAAGAAAAGTCTCAGTTGGGCAACTGTCTCTACCAATATAGAGCAGGGCCTGCTCTGATTTAGAGACTTGGAGAGTTACCTGGGGGCAAAGAGAGTAATCCTAGAGTTAAAGAAATTGATGATTGAAAAGAATTTAAGTGGCTATCTAGTATAATCCAGAGAAATCTATCTCCATGATATTATATCTGACACTCTATATATGGTGCAAAAATAAACATGACTAATATTTGAATACATGTGAATAATGTGGTTTGCATTTCTTTCTCCAATTCATTTTACAGGTGAGGAAAGTGAAGCAAACAGGCAACATGATTTGCCTAGGTTATCATAGCTAGTAAGCATCTTAAGCTAGGTTTGAACTCAAGAAAATGAGCCTGCCCAACTTCAGGCCTGGAGCTCAGTCCACTGCATCACCACATTAAGGAGGAGAGGTATTATTTTTGTCATCATTATCATTATTATCCTTATCCTAAATTAGGAAAAGGACAAACTACAAAGAATCTAGTGATAGAAGAAAGAACAGATTGAAACTAAAGTTTGTCTTCACATAATAGGGCCTTTGGAATTTAATTTTCTTCCTGTTAAAACTGCTTAAAAATAGTATTTGCACCAAATACATGCAAAAACAATTTTTAACTTTTAGTGACAAAACTTCTCCTTTCCTCTTTTCCTTTCCTTCAGGGAGAAAGCAAGCAATTCACTATAGATTATGTCTATGTGTAGTCATATAAAACATATTTCCATATTAATCATGTTGTGAAAGAAAACATTGACAAAAAGAAAGTTTAAAAAAGCATGCTTCAATCTGTATTCAGGTGCCATCAGATCTTTTTCTGGGGATGGATACTATTTTTCATAAGTCCTTCAGAGTTATTTTGTATCATCATTTTGCTGAGAGTAGCTCAGTCATCCATAACTCATCATCATACAATATTGCTTTTACTTCATACACAGAACATTTTATTTTGCATCAACTTATGTAAACCTTTTCAGGTTTTTCTGAGAATTTCATGATGAATTTTTTTATAGTACATTAATGTTCCAAAACAACCACATAGCACAATTTTTTCAGCCATTACAAAATTGATGGACGTCCTCCTAATTTCCAATTTTCTGTCACCAGAAAAGAGTTCCTATAAATATTTTCATACTTATAGGTATTTTTTCTATTTTTAAAAATCTCTTTCTGGATACAATCCTAGCAGTAGCTCTTCAGGGTTAATGGGTATGTGCATCACTTTATAGCCCTTTGGGCATAGTTCCAAACTTCTCTAAAGAATGATTGAATCTCCACAACTCCATCAATAAAACATTGATGCCCCCCTTTTCCCACATTCCCGCCACCACCAATCATTTTCTTTTTTTGACCTACTAGTCAATCTAATAGGTATGAGTTAGTACCTCTGAATTGTTTTAATTTGCATTTCTCTGATCAATAATGAGTTAGAGCATTTTTATATGACTATAGATACCCTTGATTACTTCATCTGAAAATATTCATTTATTTTGATAATTTGTCATTTGGGGAATGGCTTTTATTTAATTAAATTTGACTCAGTACTCTATATGTCTGAGAAATGAGACCCATATCAGAGAAACTTGCTTCAATTTTCCCCCACACTTGCTATTGCTAATATTGTTTCACTCCATCCTTTTTGTTCCTATTTATTCTATTCTTTCTCTCCTTTCAACTTGTCCCTCTTAAGATGTTTTGCTTCTTACCTCTACCTCTCCCAAACTGCCCTCCCTTCTACTCTCCCTTCTATCAGTCTCTTTCTCTCATCCCTTTCTCCTCCTACTTTCGTATAGGATAAGATAAATTTCAACACTCAGTTGAGTTTTCATGTTATTCCCTCTGTGAAGCATTTCTGATGGATGAGAGTAAGGTTCACTCATCCTCCCCATACCCACCTTTCCTATCTTTTCCCCCATTGTAAAACATTTTTCTAATGTGAGATGATTTACGTGATTCTATCCCCCTTCCCTTTTTACCAATGTATTCCTCTTTCTCACTCCTTTTTTTTTTAAATTTTAGATATCATTCATTTCTATTAAACTTATACCTGTAAACTCTGTCTATATATACCTATATCTCCCTTAATAATGGGAAAGTTTTTATGTATTACAAATATCACCTTTCCATGTAGGAATGCAGATAGTTTAACCTTATTGAGTCCCTTATGATTCCCCTTTACTGTTTACCTTTATAGTTCTTTTGAGTCTTATACTTGAAAGTCCAGTTTTCTATTCAGTTCTGGTCCTTTCATCCAAAATGCTTGCAAGCCCTCTATTTCACTGAATATTCATTTTTCCTTTGAAATATTATACTCAATTTTTCTGGGTAGGGGATTCTTGCTTGTTAGGACATTCTTAAAAACCAGAAATTTCTAAATATATAAAATTTTATTAATAATGTTTATTTATATCACTTAGTTCCAAACACCTCTTCGTCCTCAATAAAATCCAACTCTGTAACAAAGACATATAGATTAATTAAAACAAATCAACAAATTGACTGTGTGCGAATATATTTGTATTGCTTCTTTGCATCTGTCTCCTTACACTGCTGCCTACATTCCTGCTATCCTCCTCATCCCTTTCCCAATAAAATCTTTAACTCCACCACTGTGCCACCTTCTCTGATTGGCTAGATTTTGCATCTTCTTGCCAGAAACCAGTCTTCCCTGCCATCTTTTATCTACTCAAAGTTACAGGACAGATCATTAGTGAAGTGAGGAAAACACAATTTGACTCCCACAATTCCACACCACTAATAAAGCCAGATATATCTCCAAATTATGTATGATGCAGCTTGAATGTCTAGATCTGGGACTCAGATGTATACCCTTTCAGCAATGAAAAAATAAAAACACTTTAGAACATTAGAAGAAAATTTGAGATGCTCCAGAACTTTCTTGATGATTGCCTTTATTCAGCTTTTCAGCAGCGTTTGTTTCTTTTTACCTTCCTGGACTGTTTTTGTCATAACAACAGCAACAATAACAACAACTGGCATTTACATAAAGCTTAATATGTGACTACATTAATGCTTTATAATTATTATCTCATTTAATCCTCACAGCAACTTAGAGAAGTAGGTGACCTTATCCTCTTTTAATAGATAAGGAAACTGAGGCAAACAGGGTCACATAGCTAGTAACTAACTAAAGATTTGAACTCATCTTCCTCATTCACAGACTGATAGTTTACTCACTGTACCATCTAGCTGCCTTGTTATCTGTGGGTTTTTCGATATGTTTCACTTAAAATAGTTATTTATCTCAACCCACACACTAGGAAAAAAAAATTCTAGATAACACATTCCCAAAACAACCTTGGACTTTTCAGGAGTCTCCTAGTGCTAATAGGTAATCTTTTGTCTTATTTTTCCAGGAATCAGACTTTCATGCCATTTACCTATCATCTCTCCATTACCATGCTGTCCTGCAAGTACCCTTTATGAATTTACATGCTCCCTTAGAGTGAAAGTTCTTTGAGGCAGGGACTATATTGCTTGCTTGAATGTGCATTTCCAGTCTTTAGCAGAATATCCTGCACATAGAGAGTTCTGGTCCTCTACTTATTAAATTTTCTCCTCTCTTCCTTTCCATTTACAATATATGAAAACAGATGGTGAAATAATAGGTGTGTTTTCCTTGCAGTTCTCTGAAGTCACAATTGATTAAGGCATTAAGTGCATTTCTTGAGACTTTTAGTTTTCTTTTCCTTTATATTGTTGTGGTAATCATACAATTGTTTTTTTGCTTAGTTTGCTTCACATCATTGAGTTGATGTTTCTCTGAATTTTTCCTAAGTTTCTATAAATTTTTCATATTTGTTGTTTTTAATGGTACAATATCCCTTTGTATTGATATATTTAAATTTATTTAGCTGCTCCTCAATCAATAGGTACCCATTTTGCTATCAGTTATTTGCTACTACAAAAGGGTTAATATAATATTTTGCATGATAGCTTATTATCTCTCTCTTCCTTTGCGACTTTATATATTCCAGGCCTTTTGCTGATGAGAAATTACCCTGGTATCTCTTTCCTGTCAATTTAACTTTTCAAAAAAGCACATTTTAATGTACATTTCATTTCCTTTAACCTCATTGCCCATTGAAAAGCTTATTGGGGTTGTGAATGTTTGCCAATTCCATCTGTTAGAAACAGAAAGTTCTAGGTGGAGACAAGATGGAAGAGCAAAATAAGGGACTCCCTTGAGTTCTCCTCTAAACCCCTCAAAATATCTACAAAAGGACTCTAAACAAGTTCCAGAGCAGCACAACCTACAGAATAGTTCAAATGAAAAAAAAAGTAGCACAGATGAAAACAAGTCATTCTCTTCATTGGGAGCAACTCAATTTGCAGAAAGAGTCATAAATCTTGAGTTGACACCAGAGAATAACAGGTATAAATGATTCTAACTGGGAAACGAATCACTCAAAAGAGAAATTCAGCCAGAGGAACCCTCATGCCTGACACTTTAAGTGGCTATGGATGTTTATAAATGGTTATCTTTAAGACTAAATTTCCCAACCCTCATTCATGCTACGTATGTGACCCTGGGCTAGTCCCTTAACTTTCCATTGCTTTAGGAAGCCCTCTAAGACATTAAGGAAAAGAAGTGGAGTTTACTTGCATTGGTGGAGGGATTTTCTTTCATGGGAACTCATTATATAAATGGAATAATAGTTCCAAAACTGTCTCTCACTATCTTTAGGATATAAATTATTTTCACAAAGATTTTTCATGGGACCATGGGAAATTTACTTTTATAATCTCTGAATAAAAGAAGACTACTTGTGGAAAAATCACCATCACTCTTACCAAATAAAAGCATCCAAGAAAATAGCAGATACTGAGTTACTTATCTTCCCAAATCTACAAAATATTTATAGGACTAATCTCTTCTGCCCAAAAAACACTAGAAAATCCATGAGGGGTTTTGAGATAGGGACTATTCGGTGCTCATAGATGATGCCTTAGAGTAGATTGCATTTTTTTATATTCTCACACATGACACAGACATGTCAAGAATACACAATTCCTAACGTTATTCTTTGTTAACTGCTTTAGAAAGCATTTGATTCAGGTGAATAAAATTCTACCTCATTGGCTTTCTTTCAACAAAATTTTTCCATGCTTGTTCCAATCAGCAAGCTCTGTCTTTGAAAGGTCTAACAACAGAAAGAATTTTATTCAATGATGCACTAAATACTAATAACCAGGAAAGTATTTTAAAAGAAGTATACAACACTCATACTTTTCACTGTAATGTAGCTTCTGGAATTCAGAATCAAAATAGAAGAGAGAGTCCTAATAGACTGTGAAGTAATCTTTTAGATATCTTTTTCAGATGAAATTATGCTGATTGCATTAACTTTAAGGATTTTAGAGCTTTTTAAGTGAGGGCCCTAAGTCCTCAAAAGAGATTTTAACCTAACTTGTCAGTTATAAAAACAAGTGGACTTGGATTGCCTGTTGAGGGGATACTTGGAAGATGGCAGAGAAAGACATAAAATTCCAAATTCTTCAGATTAACCCCCCAAATAAGACAAAATAGTAAACACAGAGCACTAAAAAAAACAATATGAGGGTTCTTTTCAGAATTGAATAAGGTTGGAGTAGAACAGTGGTCCTTTAGGAGAAGATTTTTAAAAATATATTTAACATATCTATCATTTGATTTTAAAGATTTGAGTTCCAGATTCTTTCCTTTCCTCTCTTGTCACTGACCCTTACTGGGAAGATAAGCAATTCAGTATAGGCTGTACATATTTAGTTGGTGCAAAACATTTCCATAGTGGATATATTGTGAAAGACTGACTATATTTCCTTCCATCCTATTACACCCCCACTTTTTCCATTTTCTGCTTTGACCTTGTCTCTTTGCAAAACTATGTGCTTCTAACTACCCTCCCCCACCCAACCTACCCTTCCATCCATCCTCCCCCATCTCATCCCATTGCCCCCTACTCTCCTGTAGGACAAGATACATAATTTAGTGTGTATGTCATTCTGTCCATTAGCCAAATTCAATGAAAGTAAAGTTGATTCATTCCCTTTTGCCTTCCTGTTCTTTGTCTCCATTGTAACAGTTATCCCTTGCTTGTTCTATATGAGATAATTTACCCTATTCTGTCACTCCCCATCTCCTCTCATTATATTCCTCTCCCACCTCTCAATTTCATCTTGGAAATATCATGCCTTACAAATCAATTAATCCTTTGCCCTTTATCTATACCAGTGGTTCTCAACCTTCCTAATGCCGACACCCTTTTATACTCGCATGTGGGCATATCTGCATGTGGGCGGACCCACCTGAAGATGGATAGAGGAGTGGTGTCTTGTTTCCTAAAACCATTGGAAATATGTGTTTTCTGATGGTCTTAGATGACCCCTATGACCGCTGTGAATGGGTCATTTGACCCCCAAAGGTTTTGAGGCCCACAGGTTGAGAGCTGCTGATCTATATATTCCTCTAAACATTTATACACACATTCATATATGTATGTATACACATATGCATTATGTATACGTATATGCATATATATGAACACATACATGCATACGCACATATACACACATGCACACACACACATTTATATTCCCATCAACTATCCTTATTCAGAGAAAAGTTTCATTGGTTACTCTTATTGTTTTTCAATACAAGCTTATTGTAAGCTTGTAAATAGTTCAACTTTGATAAGTTCCTTATGATTTCTTTTCTCTGTTTACCTGCTCATGCTTCTCTTCTCTCATACTCAAATATCAAATTTTCTATTGAACTGTTTTTTTTTCATAATTACCATATTTCCCCCTGAAACATTATGCTCAGTTTTGCTGTATAGGTGATTCTTGGTTTTAAACCTAGTTCCTTTCACCTCTGGAATACCATATATGTAGAAGCTGTTAGATCCTCTTTATCCTAATTCTGTTTCTGCAATACTCAAATTGTTTCTTCTTGCCTGGTTGTAACATTTTCTCCTTGATCTGGGAACTCTGGTACCTGGGTATAACATTCCAAGAAGTTTCCTTTTTGGGATCCTTCTCAAGAGCTGATTGGTGAATTATTTCAATTTTAATTTTGCCCTCTGGTTCTAAAATATCAGGGCAATTTTCCTTGAGAATTTCTTAAAGGGTGATTTCTAGGTTCTTTTTTTGATCATGACTTTCAGGTAATCCAATAATTTTCACGGTTTCTCTACAGGATCTATTTTCCAGATCAATGTTTTTTTCCCCCAGTGAGGCATTTCACATTCCATTCTTTTTTTTTCATTTGTTTATATCTGTTTAATAGTATCTTGATTTCTTACAAGGTCATCAGTTTCCTTTTCTCCCATCTAATTCTGAAGGAAGTATTCTCTTCAGTGAGCTTTTGAAACTCTTTTTCCATCTTGCAAATTCAGCTTTTTAAGGCATTCTTCTCCTCATTGGCTTTTTGAGCTTCTTTTTCCATTTGAGTTAGTCTATTGTTTAAGGTGTTATTTTCTTCAGTCAGGCTGTTAACTCTCTTTTCATGATTTTCTTGCATCATACTCATTTCTCTTCCCAATTTTTCCTCCACTTCTCTTACTCGATTTTCAAAATCCTTTTTGAGCTCCTCCATGGTCTGTTACAAATTCATATTTTACTTTGAAGCTTTTGCTTCAGGAGTTCTGACTTCACTGTCCTCCTCCTGCTCCATGCTTTGATTCTTTTTTTCCCCAAAAAATTAATCTAAAGTTGGATTACTATGCTGGCTTTGCTTCCTTTGCTTGCTTGTGTTACCCCTCAATTACTTGACTTTTAAGCTCTTTGCCACAGTAGAACTCTGCTTCCAGACAGGAGTGCTTTGTCCCAAATTGCTGGGGCTTTCACAGGGGCCAGAGCTGTTAGGGAGGCACCATCTCTATATCCCCTACAATCTCTGGCTCACTGATTACACACCTCAGGATGAGCACCCAAGACTGTTATGCAGATTCTGGCAGGTCAAAGCCAGATAGATTACCCTCTGAACATTTCCTTTACCCCCTAAGGTCTGCAAGGCTGCAGCTCCTCCACCACTTCTAGCTCTAGGGGCAGAGGCTGGATCAAACTCCCCCTTTCTTCCCCCAATTCAAACAGAGTTCCACTGACTTCACACTTTGTATTTGTCATCTATGGGTTGATAATTCTGGAAACTACCACTGCTGCTGGCGATCCACTCTCCCGAAGTCCGCTGCAGCCGCTGGTTGGGGCTTTCCTGGGGATAAAACCACAGGCTCATGGGGGGTTTGGCTCAGTTCCCAGTATGCTGCAATGGACCCTTCCTGCCAGCCTGTAGGGCTGCTTTCTGCAGCAGATTTGTTTCTCTCTGTCACTTTGTGGGTTCTGTAATTCTAAAATCTGTTTAGAGTCATATTTCATAGGTATTTGAGTGGTTATGTGGGGAACCATGGAGTTTTCCTGCTCCTATGCATCCATCTTGGCTCTCCCCTCTACCCCCAAGAATCAAACTTTTATACCTGTGAAGATGAAACAATTGCAAGCTAGTTCTACTAAAATAACAAGTGAAAAACCCTAAGACAGACTGGGATGGGAGGTGGCCTCAGCCTTAGTCGTAGGAACTTTCACCTCCTGGACAATGGGGAACTGGCTATCTGAGCCATGGAAGTTTGAGAGAAATTTTGCTGATTGGCTTCTAGGCCCAGCTGTGCTGCTGAAACTTGATCCTGGGTATGAAGGAACCAGCACACTCCTAGTAAGCAAAGAAGCAATGGAGTGGGATGTCTCTGGCTGTGGGCACTTACAGAAGGATAAAATTCTTCATTTCCTTTATATGTCAATTCTAAGTCATTCTTGGTTCTAATTCTAGAACCAAAGGAGGATCTGAGGCCAGAGGCACTATCTGCATGCATACTCTAGTACTAAAGATGATTACAACAAATAAGCTACTACAAATAAAAAAAAATGAGCAGGCAAAGGAGAAAGAATCCAATCCCAGAAAGGTAATATGGGAATAGAAAAGGAGGATAATGAAGCAAAAAAAAAGTTTCTCCTACCCTAAAAATAATGACCAAATAGTCACAAGTCCCCCAAAAAATTCTTAGAAGAACTTAAAAAATACTGTAGAAATAAAATGTTGGATATTTAGTAAAAAATATTTTTAAAAATAAGAACAATCTTAGAAAAACAAAGAGATCATGAAAAGAAAGAAGAAAGTCAACCAATTAGAAGAGGAGATCCGGAATTTTGAAGAAGAATATTAGTCCTTGAAAATTAGAACTTGGCAAGGAAAGCCAGCAAAATTATAACAGACCAAGACAGAACAAAATACAATATGAAGAATAAAGAAAAAATAAGAGAACATAAAATATCTCATGAGAAAAGTAATTGAAAAGATGGTGGAATAAAAGCAGGAACTTACTTTAGCATGTCGCACAATCACCTCCAATACCTATAAAAATCACTGTAAACAAATTTTAGAACCACAGAATGCATGAAATCACAGAGTGAAACACGACTCCAGTTAAAGATAGCCTGGTATGGTGACAAAAAGGGTCTATCATACTAGACTGGGAGGAGAGGGCAGTCCTTCATGGGTTACAAAGGCACAGACTGGGCTTGAACAAGCGTCAGGGGACTGAATCACTGGCACCTGTGGCAGTTTTCATATTTCTCAACCCACAAATGCAAAAGACAAAGTAAAAGATCACTGGGGAAACTGTTGAACTTGTGGTAGATAAGACCATGGTCTGGCCCAAGCCCCTAGGGTGCTGGAGGTGGCTGCTATGGATGCTTCTGGAGCTCCAGGACAACAAATGGTGGGAGATCAAGCAGACAATCCTTTGTAATTGTAGGAACCTCTTTGCTGGTGCTGAGGCCAGATTCTCTTGCTTTGCCCTGCTTGGATCTGGGTTGTAGTCTTGGGTGGCAGTCTTGGGGTGAGGAGGTGTGCTGGTGTGGTGGAGGTTGAGGTGGCTGTAGAAAGGGCATCCTATTCACAGTTCTGAGACAGGTGCCAAGAAGAATATTGGACAACACAAAACCCTAGAAATTTGAGACAGCGTTCTCTAATCAGGAAATGGAGTTCTATCTTGGTAAATGGCTCAATAGTGAGGTAATTGGTTGGGAAAATGAGCAAACTGAAAAAGGAAATCAGACTATAGAATCTTTCTTTGGTGACAAAGAAGATTGAAACATAGACCCAGAAAAAGACGACAAAGTCAAAACTCCTGCATCAGTACCATCCAAAAAGTATGAACTGGTTGCAGGATATAGAGGAGATGAAAAAAATTGAAAAGTCAAGTAAGAGAAGTAGAGGTAAAATTTGGAAGAGAAATGCGATTAATGCAAGAAATCATGTAAAATGAGTCAATACCTTGTTAAAGGAGACCCCAAAATACTAAAGTAAATAACACCTTAAAAGCAGACTAACTCAAATGGCAGAAGAGCCCAAAAAAGCAATGAGAAGAATGCCTTAAAAAGCCAAATTGCCTGGATGGAAAAGGAAATTCAAAAACTCAGTGACCAAAATAATTATTCAAAAGTAGAATGGAGCAAAAAGGACATAGAATATGATATTCCAGAGGACAAAGGAGTTAAAATTAAAACCAAGATTCACCTACCAAACAAAGCAATATAATACATCAGAGGAGGGGCATCTAGGTGGTACAGTGAATAGACCACTGGCCCTGGAGTCAGGAGGGTGTGTGTCCAAATCTGACCTCAGGCACTTGACACATTTACTAGCTGTGTGACCTTAGGCAAGTCAGTTAATTTAAATTGCCTTCTCTTACCTCCTCCAAAATATACTTCAGGAGAAAATATGGACATTCAAGGAAATAGAGGATTGTGAAGCATTCCAACTGAAAAGATCAGAGTTGAACAGAAAATTTGACTTTCAAATACAAGAATTAAGAGAATTGTATAAAGGCAAACAGGAATGAGAAATAATAATGAGCTTATTACAGTTGAACTCCTTATGTTCCTATACAGAACAATGATATTTGTTACTCATGAGACTTTTCTCAGTATTAGGATAGTTGAAGGGAATGTATACACACAGCGTATACATATATATCCATATATATATCTGTGTATGTGTATCATGTATCTGTGTATGTGTATATATATACAGATATATGTGTGCTTGTGTATATATGTATATTATAAGTGTGTGTGTGATATATGTGTGTGTACACAGACAAAGGGCAAAGGGTAAGTTGTATATGAAGGAATGATATCTAAAAAATAAAATTAAGAGGTGAGAGAAGAATATATTGGGAGAAGGAGAAAGGGAGAGATGGAATGTGGTAAATTATCACACATAAAAGAGACAAGGGAAAGCTGTTAAAATGGCAGGCAAGTGGACACATAGAAAGGTAAATAGGGAAAAACACACATAAACACACAAGCACACACAACTTGTTATTTAATAAAAACAAACTGTTTACATCCCTAAATGGGAACCTGAATATTTGATAATATTGAGAACTGTATCCTTAATGTGACGTTTAAAAGGGATATCGATAAATGGAGGGAGTGTGTACAAACTAAAAAAAATGTTGATAAATAAAACTTTATTTATTAAAGGGTGCAAAGGGACCACAATGGAAAACGAGAAAAGAACAAAGCAGAAAAGGGTAAATTTTGCCACACAAAGAAGCATAAAACATATTATAGCAGAGGGGAAAAATGGAAGGAGGTGAACATTATAGGAACTTTGCCCTCATTGGTCTTGGTATAAGGAAAGAATAACACAATCAGTTAATTCAACTATAGGACTCTACGAAGAAGAGACACAAAAGTTATCATAGTAGAGGGAAAGAGGGCAGGGAGAAGAGCATTACCTAAGATCTCTTCAAACTTGGTTCAAAGAAGAAATAACATACTACATGAAGCACTAAAATCTGTCATATCATAAAGGCAGTAAGAGGGGGAAAGGGCTGAGACAGGGGGGAGGGCGGATAGAAGTGAGGGAAGAAGTAGTAAGGGTGAAGGATAGGAAAAGGGAGGGTGACTAATAAGGATGGAATAGTGAGGGAGACAGTGGTCAAAAAGAAAACTCTTAATAGGGGAAGGGAGGGGAGAGAAGAGAATGGGAGGGGAAGGGAAAAGGGGGAAATTAAAAACATAAACAGGTGAAGTAATAGCATGGAGGGAAAGACTCAGATAGTAATCACAAATGTCAATGTGAATGGGATGAACTCTCACATAAAACACAGGCAGATAGTTGAATTAATTAAAAAATATAATTCTATAATATGCTGTTTACAAGATAGACATCTGAAAAAGAGGGGGTACACACAGGTTAAAGGTAAAAGGTTGAAGTAAAATATATTATGCTTCAGCCAAAGTAAACAAAACAAAACAAAACAGAAGTAGCAATCCTTAACTCAGACAAAGCAAAAGCAAAAATATTTCTAATTAAAAGACACGAGGAAGGAAACCATATCCTGCTAAAAAGAATCTAAGTAAAATGAAGCAATATCATTACAAATCATTTATGCACCCAGCAGTAGACTATCCAAATTCGTAGAGGAGAAGTTAAGGGAGTTAGAGGAAGAAATAGCAAAACTATTCTATGGGGGACCTCAATACTCCCTCTCTAAAATTGATAAATCTAACCTCAAAATAAACAAGAAAGAAGTTAAGAGAGTAAATAGAATCTTAGAGAAGATAGACATGGAAGACCTCTGGAGAAAACTGAATGGGGATAAAAAGGAGTATACCTTCCTCTCAGTGGTACATGGCACATAAACACAAAAAAAATTGATCATGTACTAGGGCATGAAAACCTCACAATTCAATGAAGAAAGGCAGAAATATTAAAAGGATCCTTCTCAGATCATGATGCAACAAAAAATATAGGTAATAACGGGCCATGGATGGATAGACTAAAACACTCATTGGAAACTAAATATTTTAATTGTAAAGAATGAGTGAGTCAAACAAGAAATCATAGAAACAATCAGTAACTTCAAGAGAATGACAATAATGAGACAACATATCAAAACCTGTGAGAAGCAGGAATAGCATTTCTTAGAGGAAAATTAAAAATTAAAAATAAATATATTTTAAAAAGAAAAGAAAACATCACTAACACTATTGTCATGGTAAGGTCCAGAAAGTAACAAAGATTGGAAGAAGATTGAATAACTGACCAACAATAACAAAACTCAACTAAAACAACTCTGAAGTTCTACTTCCCACTCATCATATTGGAAAAGCTGACAAAAAAGTGGGACATTACAGATCTTGGAGTACATGTGGGAAAGAGAACCTCACCGTATTTTGTAGAGTTCTGAATTAGTCCAGTCATTCTGGAAAGAAATTTGTAATTATGCCCCAAAAGTTAATAAATTATGCCTATCCTTTGACACAATCATACTGCTTCTAGGCTTGTATTTCAAAGAGATCAAAGAAGGTGGGAAAAAAAACATTCATTTGGTCTCTTGTTAATAGTAAAGAACTAGAACTTGAGGAGTTGTCCAATTGGGGAAAAGCTCAACAAGATTATGGTATATTAATGTAATGGAATTCTATTTTTCTATAAGAAATAATGATGGGAATAATTCCAGAGAAATTTGCAGAGATTTCTGTTAACTAAGACAAAGTAAAGAAAGCCGGAGCTGGAGAGAAAAAAGTAAACAACAGAAACTTTGTAAAGGTAAACAGTTTCAAAAAGTATTAAGACTGATGATCATTGAGATGACTAATGATGATTTCTGAGTACCAAAGATGAAGAATGCTCTTCTCTCTCCTGGAAGAGAACTGATGGACCTAGGATATGGAATGAGATATACAGTTTTGGATCTGTATAATATGGAAATTTCTTTGAATTCACTGTGCCATAGTTCTGTAATCCTCCTAAAATACTTTTAATCCCTGACTAAGGGAAATTGAGGTCATATTTTCCCTAAAACTTACTATATTTTCCAATAGTGTCTGAGTTCAGAGAAAAAGAAAATAAATGCTCTTTGACTGAAAAATATAAAATTAAAAATATAATTGATGTATTAATGAATGAAACCTTAAATTATAAATAGGTTTGAAAGATTACTAATCTATGGAAGCCAAAAGTAAAAAGATGAAATTATTAGACAAATAAGTTTAGTTTTAGGAATATAAATGTTAAGGAAAGTTTAACAAAAATCCATTGCTTGTAGCTGTGGAAAAAAGGGTAAGGGAAGAAGGTGAGATGAATAACTTTAGGTAGCTTGTGAAAAGAGGAAGACCTTTGTTGTTGTTGTTGTTTTGTTAAATTGTTATTATTAATCTTCTACGTTCTGCTTCTCATTATTTTATCTAAAATATTCTCCCCTGTATTTGTAGCCTCTTTTTCATGCTCTTCATTCCATGTAAAAGATGTATATGATGTTACCATAAACCTCCAAATTCCTAAAAGAAATTGCCATCCAACTCTGAGAAGATAGAACATCTTCATTTTACAAAAGAATGCAGGAAAACACTAGAACTAAGCAGTTCTGGATTCAGAGCCACCTGCCAGTTCTGAACACATTTTTGTTCTTAAGACATGAAGTCATTTTTGGACATTCGGAAGGTAAACATTTTTCAGTAGAGCTGTGCAATCAAGGAAGTGAGGCAAACAGCACCTCTTGTGTGGATTTGGAGTAACAGAAATTAACAGTGCCATCTGTGGCTCCAAATATACACTCTAAGGCTTCTGCATGCTTTATGACATGCATTATGGTACATAGCAGCAATTTTTGCTAAGCTAATCACAGTTATATTCTTTTCCCAGAAAATTAAAAGATCCTAAGAACGTAAAGAGTTTCAAGGAGCTGGGGGAGGACATGTAGGCTTAGCAAAACTGCTCCATCCAGATTTATCCAAAATTCTCCACCTCACCTCATAGCTTTCTTTGCTGTATCCTAACCTTTGGTAAACTCAATTATATTTTTGCTCCAATAATCTTACTTAGCAATTTATGCCATATGTTCACTAATGTTCTATATACACTGAACTCACTAAGTCTTAGATAGCTGGCAGACATAGGCATCTGGAGCCTAGGATGGCATGGTCTTGCTAAGACCCTTTTGATGACTAGCTAAGGCAGTGGTTCTCAACCTTCCTAATGCAGCGACCCTTTAATACTCATATGTGGGCATGTCTGCATTTGGGCGGACTCTCCTGGAGACAGATAGAGAAGCGTGGTGTCTTGGTTCCTAAGACCTGTTTTGGATGGTCTTAGGCGACCCCTGTGACCCCTGTGAAAGGATCGTTCTACCCACACAGGGGTCACGACCCACAGGTTGAGAACTGCTGAGCTAAGGGGACCTAATGTTTGTTTACTAGAAAGAGGCTAAAAGTTAAGTCATTAACCAAAAGATATTCATTCATCAAAATGGAAGTTTTTAGAGTTTGAGGAGGCAGAATCCTATACTGGAAAGAACATAGAATGTTTAGCCCTAAGTTCATGTCCTCCCTCTCCCATGGACTCTTGTTTGAAGTCCATTGAAAGCTGATTGAAAATATCAACTCCTCAAAGAAATGTTCTTTAATCCTGCTTATTGGTAAAAACCTTGAACCACACTTTACATTCTCTCTGATGTGATTCTGATGCATGCATATGTCTTATCACAATAGGATGTCCACATATGTTATGTGTATGTCCATATCAGTTGGTAAATGGCTCTCTTAGGGAAGCAGATATAGGTATCTGTGGAATCTTATCTGTCATTCTCCAAAGGAGACCATGTCTGGTTAGGAGTGGGAAAGGAAAAAAGAGAGAGAGAGAGAGAAAGAGAGAGAGAGAGAGAGAGAGAGAGAGAGAGAGAGAGAGAGAGAGAGAGAGAGAGAGAGAGAGAGATTATGCATTTATGTAACACCTACTAAAAGTAATTTATTGTGCTAAATGCTTTATAAATCATCCTCACAACAGTCCAGTGAGGGAAGTGGTGCTATTTTCCTCATTTAACAGATTAGGAGACTGAGACAAATAAATTGAGTGACTTGCCCAGGGTCATGCAGCTAGAAGAATCTGTCGCTAGATTTGACCGCAGGCTGCTAGGCTGACTCCTCTATTCTCTCCATAGGAGGATTACTGTACCAGAGTTAAATCTGTCATCTCTAAATATTGCCGGTTTAGTGAATTTTTTTTAAAAGTTCATTTAACTATTCCATGAAGGGAAAACCATACTTCAAGCTTACATTCAAAAGCTGGGTTTCTTCTCACAAAAGTTAATTATACAAAAAGATTATCACATATATTGAATAACAAATAAACACATTCATTCGAGCAGATAACAGAAAACAGAAAAGTTATACAGATTCGTATATATTCTGGCTTTTGGTAACAACCTTCTACTGCAACTGCTCTTTATGATTGAACTGTCTTTGTGCCAGTGAAGTAGTTTACCTGGAAGGAGAAAGGAAAGGAAGGAGAGAGAGAGGGGGGGAGGGAGGGAGGGAGGGAGAGAGGGGGAGAGGGAGAGAGACAGAGAGACAGAGACAGAGAGACAGAGAGAGACAGGGAGAGAGACAGAGACAGAGACAGAGACAGAGACAGAGAGATCTCTTGATTCCCAAGGAGATATTTCCTAAAGTACTCAGAGAGGCAAGCTGGAAAGGAGGGACATGTTGGGGAGGATATTTCTTTCCCCTTTATGTCTGCCTTCTAAAGATTATTTTCTTTCTGATTTCTCATGAAAGAGCATCTGGAACTAAGTCTGTCCTCTCCACAAGCTCTATATAAGGTTTCTCTTCTTTCAAACATGATTGGAGGGGGAAGCCGAATGTCTCTTTTTCTTTTATAGTTTGAAATGGAACAATTCCTTAGATACCCAGAAAATATTGGAAGAGCTTGATTATTCATTGGCCTAAGGGAATTTCTTCTCACTGAATGTGCATGATTTCTCTGTACTCTGTTAAAGATGGTTATGTGCTAACGAAACAAAACTCCAAGGAATGTGAGTTCAAATCCTTCCTCTGGCACATATTAACTGTCCCACTCTAGGCAAAATAGACAAGGTTTCTAGGCAAATCTAATGCTGTAAGATTGAAAGAAGATACTGGCCTTCATTGGCAGAGGTAATTCCTCAATCTGAGATCACTGAAATCTCTACTTTAGTTCCTATTTCTATCCTTTGTGGCAATCTTCTCTGCTATAAAATAATGCTAATGTTTTTGTCATGTATGAGAAACTTGCTTCACATCAAGTTCATCATTCTGAGCATTAGAGATCTTTGTAGAGTCATGTAGATTGGTGGTGTCAAGGATCCTACCACCTGTATATTGGCTTAATTTGAAAATGTAAGGTTATATATGATTCATTGTATTTTAGTTATTCTGTTAAATATTACCCAATTTACATTTTTCCTTTTTTTAATGTAATACATTTTATTTGTTTCTTGCTTACATCATTCATTTTCATGAGATTTTTGAATTATAGACTTTCTCCCTGTCTTTCTCCTACACCAACCCCCAAACAGCGATCCCACTGTAGAGCCCCTCCCCTGGTCTGCTCTCTAACTTTGTGGTAGGGCAGGGAGGGTCTCCCTACCCCAGCTGCTGTATATCTTAATTCCTAGTTGCAGGTATTGCAAGGCTTTAAATTTTAGATTCTTTCCATTCCTTCCTTGTCACCCACCCCTGCAGGAAGGACACCAATTCAATACAGGATGTGTAGATGTGATTATAAAGGACATCTTCATAGTGTATATATTGTGACAGTGATCTGTTTCCACCTGCGTGTGGCTCTGCTTCTTGTTTAGTAACCCTGTTGTTGTTGTTGTTCAGTTGTTTCAGTCAAGTCTGAGTCTTCCTGACCCCCCTCAGGCAAGTGATTTGCCCAAAATCACATAGCTAGTATCTGAGGCTATATTTGAACTCATGAAGATGAATCTTACAAATTCCAGTCCCAGAACTCTACCATAACATCTAACTGCTTGAACTCCTAATTATTTTAAACATTGTATCAGACCAAAGGCACATACATTCTCTCGGAGACATATACTTTTAGTTTCACTAAAGCTTCATATAGAATGAAAAACGTTAGATTTGATTTTTGTGCTCCCCTATCTCCCTCTCCATATCCTGTTCTTGCCTCATGATATTTCTTTTTTCCAGCTGATAATAATTTAATAACATTTTAATAAACCTCAATAAGGGCCAGGGCCAAACTAATCAATCAGAAGAAGAGCCTGTACCTAACAGCTTCTTTGTTCTCTGAGTAAACTCAGAGAATACCTCTTCCAATGTCAACAAAAACAGATGGGTCTTACTTCATGGCCCTTAAGGATGAGAACGTTAGCCCATTGCACTAACTTAAGCAATGAGACTTTTTCTTATCTTAATATTTTTGGACATATACTATGTTGCGGAATGTTAATGTTAAAGAAAACACGGATATCCTGAATCATAATTTCAATTGACAGTTTGTCAGATCTCTTATTTTATTGTATTTGCCATCTATTACATTAAGAAAATCCCCTTCTCATGCAAGGAATAAACATATGGAGATCATAAATTTGAGTGACACAGCCACCCTGAATTGGGATGGTTCTAAAATGTATTTCAGCCTTCTCATTCTTTAAGCTTTCTTATTTCTCATTCTTAAGAACATTAAGAATTCTCATTCTTTCTCATTCTCATTCTGACTTAGCAGTCAGAAATTCACTTCTGACTCCTTGTATGTACAAGTAAGCTAGTTTTGTATAGCTTTATGTGAATACATGATAAATGTGTATCACCTAGACTGTCTCCTGTAACCAGACTTTCAGGTTAACACAATTCCAAGTATTTTTTTGTTCTCTGCTGGTAGCTCCTGGTCGCAATGCCCTAATCAGATCTGCCTTCCTCAGGTCTTAAAATTTTTCATTCAAAAATGCTGTGCTTAAAGTATTTTTTCTTTCAAGTTGGAACATTATAGGGACCTTTTTCCCCTGAAATTTATTTTTAAGTGCTTTCTGCATACTTATTATAAACATCTCATCTCTTATTAGGTTCTATTTACTTCTAATGAGAATTCAAAAAATAAGTTTTAAAATTCCTTCCAGTTGGTCTGTTTGAAGTTAGTCAATAAGCATTAATGCAGAACTTCCTTTGTAAGAGGCATTTTGCTAAGGCTTAGGCATATAGGGAAAGGCAAGAACAAACCAATAAACACTCATTTCCTCTTGAAACTAACATTCTAATCAGGGCAACAAATGTAAAAAAATGTACAGGTATAGTTAATAAAAATGGAAGTTAATCTCTGTGGGAAGGCACTAGCTAGAAGATAGAAGGGGAATAGGAAAGGAGTTCTTCAGAAGCTGGGACTTGAGCTGTATTGAAAGTACGCAAGGTACTCAAGAGGTGGAGGTGAGGAGAGAGAATTCCAACCGCTGGGAACAGTATGAAATGAAAAAGGCCTGGAGTCTGCAAATGTGATATCATGAATGAGGAACAATAAGAGGACCATTTGTAGGGTATTTGAGTATATGGAGAATAGTAACATGTAAGAAAAGTTGAGGGGTAGGTAAGAATTAGGTTTATTAAAAAAACTTTAAACACCAAACAAATGATTTTGTATTTTATCAAAGAGCTAATAATGAAGCACTGAAATTAATGGAATAGGGATGTGGTATGGTCAAACCAATAATTTTGGAAGATTGTTTTGTCAAATGAATAGAAAAGGAATTTAAGGGGGGGAGACTTGAGACTTGAGAAATCAATTCAGAATGGCAGTGGTCTTGATGGATGCTGGGGTGTCTTTGTTTGTAGCATTAATTCGCAACTTCAGTTTGTAAAATCTCACTTGTGCTCAGGTACCTATGTTTGTAATATCAGCTTGTGAAACCACATTGTAAAATCATACTTCCCCCAGCCTGAAACCATTAACTCTGCCTCTCCCCTGAATAAGCACTCTGCCTAGCTGCAATTAGTGAATGGCTTTATATCTGCTTGGTATAATAACAAGCTATACCTATGAATCCTTCACAAAAGCAGTTTTAAACAAATCCTTTAGTTTAGAGAAATGTATAGTCCCCTTGTTCTAGTGGCCAGCTGCACCTATGAATCTTCCAATGCACTATCAATAAGATAACTCCTCACTAATAAGGCAAATCCTGTATCCCCAATTAGTCTAGCTTCCCAATATCCATCTTGTTAACATTGATGGGTAACAGACTGGACACTTCTCAGTCAGCCCTGACCAAAAAATGACCTAGTGCCATTTCAAGGCAAAAACCACACCTCCTGGTAGTCCCCCGCCCCCATGGATTTTCCACCAGTGAATTATGGGCAATATGCCTGTGCAGTTGAAATAAAAAGTGCATTTCCCTTTAAGCACTGACCACTCCTTAACTCCTCTGTAATCCCACCCTTATTCACCTAGTTATCATAATTAATACCTTATTTATCGCTTTCTCACTATATAATATGTATCTCAAACCCCTGCCATTTGCACGCGTCCTAAGACACTTCCCCCCTCCCCACCCTCCCACTAAAAAGCTTAATAATAAACTTTTGTAATCGTGACTCACAAGATTGCTTGAAGAATCCTGCAGAGTTCTTTTCAGACTAAAAGGACCCTCCAAAGATTTCTTAGAAATCCATGAAAACCTTTCTGCCTCATCAGCGTGATAGAAAAGCAGGTAATATATATGAGATGTGAAGGTAAAGCAGATAAGAATGGACAAAAGCCTGGAGTGAGGAAGGCACTTATGGTGAGAGATTGAGTAACTGGGAGAATGGTGGAACCCTCAGTGGTAATAGGGAAATTGTAAAGAGTGAAAGGCCTTTGGGGAAAGATGATAAATTTTATTTTGGACATATTCACTTTGAAATTTCTATGGGAATCCATTCTACTACTTTTCTGCTGCTTCTTAGTTAAAGAAAAGATTCTATAGGGGAAAGGAAAAACTTCATGTGACACCTGAAATAGACCTTGAAAAAAGCTAGGGATTCCAAGAGGCAGGGTGAGGAAGGAGAGTGTGAGATATACAATAAAAAGGCACACATTCCAAGATGCAGTTTTTTCAGTGGAAAATGGTAAGCAGTTCCATTCAGACTGGAACACATAGTACATGACAGGTAATAATATGAAATATGCTTGGAAAGGAATACTAGAGCCAGAATGAGAAGGAATTTAAATTCGAAACTGAGTTTATATGTTATACAAGAAGCACAAAGACTCTACAGAAACTTCTCATATAAGGAAATTATATGATCAGTTTTGTGTTTTAGCTATATCAATTAGACAGTTGTGAGGGATATGAATTTGGAGAGGGGAGAGAATAGAAGCAGAAAGATTTTAACAGAGGAAGGAAAACAAAAGCAACTAGACAAAACATTTCCTTCTCCAGATCCATAGTACATATTTCTTTGTATCTTTTTGACTCACTTATGTTTTCATCTTCTTTGCCAGGGCAACTGATTAAAATTCAGTAAATTACTATGATATGTCAGCATAGGTAGCAGGTTAACAATTTTTTATGTATTCTGGATCACATTTATGATAATTTGAGGTCTTTAAATTTTAGCATAGATAGAGGTAATCTCTTGCCTTACTTGTTTGAAGTTACTAGGACCTGCTGGAGAGTAAAGAGAATTGGATGAACTTAACTTTCATTTATATGTGGTTATATTTCTGAAAATAGTACCCAGGACCCTTTGGGAAATGTGGAAGGATAAAAAAGAAGGGAAAAGATCATAAGTCTAAAATATTCATGTTAAGAAGTATGGAAAATGGCATAATTGTTATAGTTTGATGTGTTTATCTATTTTTTCTACTTTTGTATTAAACACATGCTTGTTCCTAAGGCACAACTTTCATGATTATCTATGGATTTCCTTGGGACACAATTGACAAACCTGTCCAGGTGCATTGTGGGAAACAGATGGCTCTGGATTAAGTCTAGAATTGTTTAGAGCCAGACTAACTCTTCAATGCACTGTTCTGGGAAACAATCCTATAATAGAGGCCCTGAAGGAAACCTGGACCTCATCCTCATCTGGTTCTGCAAAGTTAATTTTCCTAATGATATTTAAGGAAAGGATAATTTCAAACAATTTTAGAGTTTAAGTTGTAATATAACCTAAGTATTTTAGAGAGTGTTGAATATGCCTCATTTTAAAGTTGAACTTATAACATAGCCTAAATATTCTGTTGAGAACTGAAAATGCTAGTATTAAACAACTATAGATAGACATATATATATAGAGAGAGAGAGAGAGAAAGAGAGAGAGAGAGAGAGAGAGAGAGAGAGATATTTAATCAGTGGCAATCAACAAACACTTATTAAGCTTTTACAATGAACCAGACACTGGACAATGAATTAGTAAAACGATATGCATTTATTAACTGCCTAATATGTACAAGCTAGTGAACTAGGCCTTGAGAATACAAATGCAAAAACAAAACAAAGCAAAACAATACAAAAAAAGAGACAATTCTTATTCCTAATGAGCTTACATTCTAATCAAATGAGAGGAAATGATACTGTATTTTGCACATAGTAATAAATGCTAATTACCTTCTCTTCCCCTTTCTCTTCCCTACATTCAAATGGATAAGGAGTTATAGTAGAAAGAATCCTGATTCTGGAGTTAGAGGACCTGGGTTCTAATCACTCCTTTGATTCTTTCTACCTGTGTGACCTTGAGTAAGTTGTTTAAATTCCTGTATCTAAGTTTTCTCATCTATAAAAAAAAGGAGTTTCAAAAAATCCAGAAAATAGCACACTAAGAAAAATCTGGCTTCTTATGTCCCACTTATTTCTATATCTATGACTGCAAGTATACAAAAATATAAAGAAGTGAACAAAAACAAAATTAAGTGCTACAAATAAGCACAAAATCATTGAATACCAAATCATTTAGGAAGGAGGGAATTATCAGCTGGATGAATCAAAGAAAACTTTCATGTAAAACACGATGCATTTTAAGGAAAAGAGGAACTCTGTGAGGTAGAAGAGAGGAGAAATGGATCACAAGAATAGAAGATAATTAATGAAAAGAAATGGAAATGGGAGATGGAATGCCATGAGAGAGCAAAAAAAGAGAAGTTGAGGTTGGAGGAATCAGAGTGAAAGGGAGAGATTAATATTAATTGATACAGTAAATATTATTTGGGTCTAGGTTATGAAATATATAGATTTGTTTATATTTTATCCTAAAAGTAATGGAGCTGATAGAGTAAGAGAGAGATACAGTAAATTTAATACTTGGGGGAAAAAAGTTGGTATCAATGTGTATGATGAGCTGCAAAGGTAAGAGATCTGAGGCAGGTAGATCACTTGAGAGACTGTTAAAATAATGTAGAAGTGACTTCTTGGAGCCAAGATAACAGAATAAGCAGTAAGTGGCTCTCACTATCCTTTATTGAACTAAAAACATCAAGAAAATAGCACACTAAGAAAAATCCTAGCACAGTGGAACCAGCAGGAGTACAAGAGACGTTAAGCCAGAAAGGTTTGGGAGATTAATGGGAAAGGTCTTTCTTGCTCTCATGGAAGGGGAGTAGTACAGTATGGGAGGCAGCTGAGTAATCCAGCAGAAGCCCCACCTTAGCAAAGCAGCAGGGAATTCTGGCCTCCAGGGTGGTAGTGGATAAGATGATGTTCTTCTCTGTTTTCTTGGGGTTACAAGAAAAGAGACAAAGACAGGCACCAAAGATTCTTTCCATCAAGACAGGGAATATCAAAACACAGATTCATTAAACAACATTGTCAATATAACCACATCTGAAATCTCAAAAGGACATATGAACTGATCTCAATCCAAAATTTACTTCTTGGAAAAAATAAATAAAGAGAGAGACAGAGAGAGAGAGAGAGAGACAGAGAGAGAGGGAGAGAGAGAGAGAGAGAGAGAGAGAGAGAGAGAGAGAGAGACAGAGAGAGACAGAGAGAGACAGAGAGACAGAGAGAGACAGAGAGACAGAGAGACAGAGACAGAGACAGAGAGAGAGAGACAGAGACAGAGAGACAGAGAGAGAGAGAGAGAGAGAGAGAGAGAGAGAGAGAGAGAGATCTTTAAGGAAGAATTTAAAGGTCAAATAAGAGAGACAGAAGAAAAACTGGGGGAAAAGAGAGGTATGTAAGGGAGAGTAGAAAATCTTGGAAAGAGAAAGACAAAAATAGGCTGAAAAAAATATTCCTTAATAAAATACAACTAGTCAAATGAGAAAAAAGTACACTGAAGAAAACAACTCCTTAAAAAGTAGAATTGACCAAATGGCAAAGGAGGCATAAAAACTAAGTGAAGAAAACAATCTGTTAAAAATTAGAATTGAGTAAGTGAAATCTAATGACACTATGAGACAACAGGAATCACTCAAACAAAATGAGAAGAATGAAGAAATGGAGAAAAATGAAAAATACCACACTGGGGAAAAAATTTAAAACTGACATGGAAAATCAATCCAAGAGAAATAACTTAAGAATTATTGGTCTACATGAAAGCCATTATCAAATGAAGAACCTGTACAGAATCTTTCCAGAATTCATCAAGGAATCATCTGCTCTGAATGAAGAGGGTAAAATAATCATGAAAGAATACACAGAACACCTCCTGAAAGTGATCCCAAAATAAAAATGCCAAGGAATATTGTAGCCAAATTCCAGAATTATCAGATCAAGAATAAAATAGTGTAAGCAAACAAAAACAATTTAAATGTAATGAAACCACAGTCAGGATTAAGTAGGACCTTTTGGCTTCTATGTTTAAAAATATCATAGGGCTTGAAATATGATATTTTTAAAGGCAAAGGAGCTTGGATTACAAGCAAGGACCAACTACCCAGCAAATTTAAGCATATTTTTTTCAGTGAAGGGGATGGACATTCAGTGAAATAAAGAACTTTCAAACCCTACAGATGAAAAAAACAGCTCAACAGAAAATGTGATCTTCAAATACAAACCAAAGATGTGCATAAAATGATAAACAGGAAAGAAAACAAACATACTGTTCAACAAAGGCAAATTGATTACATCCCTGCATGGGAAAACAATACTCATAACTCTTGAGAATTTTATCTTTATTATGATATTTAGAATGGATATACATAGAGAGGGTAGGGGTATATATTTATTTTGGATGTGATGATAAAAATGTTTTGTAATGATTTAAATAATCCAATTAAGTGTTTGTATTGTTAAGGTATTTTGGGTTTAATGGGAAAATCTTTCCCATATATTAATAGAGCTATGTGATATGCTTGAATTACATGGAAACTTGAGTCACATGAATCTGTAGTGGGAGCAGGAAGGGTGGAGCAGAGCCCAGAAGAAGTTGGTCAGAGCAGTTAGATCTGAGGGAGAGGGAGGAAGCAGACAGTGAGCTATAAGTGTTTGTCTGTAGGAAGACCACAGCAGAGGAAAGGCTTCAGGATGGGATTGCCCCCTGCATTGTTATTGTGTATAGGATCTCTTTGTTGCTATGATGGATTTGGTTTTCTGGTGTGGGAAGTTGGATTTCTGGTGTTTAAATAAATGTTTTGGTTCTGTCTTCCATGTTGAGAGTATGTTATATGTTGCAATTCAGAATTATGCTGGCATATTTATAACCACCCTTGGTGCTGTGAATATTGCACTGGCACTACAGAGGTGAAAAGGAACTGTACTTGGAGAAGAGGAGAGGAGGAGATGGAAAAGGGGAATTTACATTGTATGAAGAGGCCCAAAGAGCTATTAAAGGAGAGGGAAAGAAGAGAGCGAGAGGAGAATTGTTTGAATTTTACTCTCATCAGATTTAGCTCAAAGGATGAATTACACACTAAATTAGATATATAAATCTCAACTCACCCTAAAGGAAGTAGGGCAGGAAAGGGGGAAAAATGGGAGATAGTTTATAGAAGGGAGAGAAAAAGAAATAAGTGAAAAGGGAAAGAAAAGAGAGGGGGCTGATAGTAGGTAGGGCAGACTGAGGGTGGCAGTGATCAGAATAAAAAACCTAGTGAGAATAAAGAAAAGGTGAAAGTAGATAGAAAAGCATAAACGGGGGTAAACTGGTTGGAGAAGAAGACAGAGATAGTAATCATAACTGTGAATGTGAATGGAATGTGTTCTGTCATAAAATGGAAGGAGATAGCAGAGGGGATTGCAAACCATAATCCTACAATATGTTGTTCAGAAGAAAAAATATTGAAGCAGAGCGATGCACAAGGAGTAAATATAAAAGTCTAGAGCAGAATATATTATGCTTCAGCTGAAATAAAAATAAACAACAACAAAACAGGGTTAACATCCTTACCTCAGACAAATAAAAAAAAATCAATCTAATTAAAAGAGATGAGGAAGAAAATTACACCCTGCTAAAAGGTACCATAGAAAATGAAGTAAGATGATCACTAAATATATATGTGGTGTATTAGTAAAACAAATTCAAATTCTAAATGGAGAAGTTAAGGGAAATACAGGTAAAAAAGAGGCAATAAAACTATACTGATAGGGGACCTTAATGTCCCCATCTCAGAATTAGATAACGCTAAACAAAATAAACAAGAAAGAAGTGAAGATATTGGATAGAATTTTAGAAAAGTTAAATATGGTAGACCTCTGTAGAAAAATGAATGCAGATAGAAAGGAATATAAATTTTTTCTTGGTGGAACATGGCACTTACACAAAAAATATGTATTAGGGCATAAAATCCTCAGAATCAAATGTAGAAATGCAGAAAAATTAAATGCTTCCTTGTTGGATCATGATGTAGTAAAAATTACATGTAAGAAAGGGCCAGGGAGTAGGGATGTGGAATTTGGACTAGGTGCAATTCATGCCATTCTTAGATATTCAAAACTGGCTGGGCTTCAATATTGACAAATGGATTGGAATTATGGATGCTGAACAATCTTACAAGATGCCAGCCTGATGTTACGATTGTGGGAAGGAATTCATTGAGTGTGTCCACAGAATTGGAAAGAGCCAAACCAAGAAAGAATGCAAACTGGAATATGAGGATTTCATTGAATGTCTACATAGGTGGAAAATGGTAGAATGCTTAGGAATAATCATGAAGCAGAAGGAGAAGCTGATAAAAAAAGGGAAGTATACTCCCCCACATCACCACTCAGACAAGGAAGAGCTGAAGCCTTGACCAGCCAGTGGCTTCGTTCTTTATGACAGGATGAAAGTATACCTTGTCATCCCCTGGAAATGTCTATTTCTTATAACAGTTATCATAATAGAAGCCATTGTGCTTTCCCCAGCCCACAATTCTCTCTGTACTTTGCCATTAAGACAACCATACCAGACAAGTTGGTGGCAGTGGTTCACCCTCCAGTATATGATCTGTGATTCTGCCTGTATCTGAAAATAGGCATTTTAGAAAGACAACATTTACCAATGTAAAAGAAAGAAAGAAAGAAAGAAAGAAAGAAAGAAAGAAAGAAAGAAAGAAAGAAAGAAAGAAAGAAAGAAAGAAAGTGCCAGAGAATGATAGACCAAATGCTATTTGGAAACTAAATAATCAAACACTAAAAAAATGAGTGGGTCAAAGCCTAAATCATAGAAACAATCAACAATTTCATACAAGAGAATGACAATAATGAGACAAGATACCAAAACTTATAGGACACAGCAAAACTGTTCCTTAGGGGAGATTTTATATCTCTAAATGATTATGTAAATAAAATGGAGAAAGAAGAAATCAATGAATTCACTAGGCAACTATAAAAGCATAAAAAGAACAAATTAAAATCTCCAAACAATACCAGAGTAGAAATTCTGAAAACCAAAGGAAAGATAAATAAAATTGAAATTAACAAAACTATTGCACTAATAAATAAAACTAAGAGTTGGTTTTATTTGAGGAAAAAATCTAACAAAATGGATAACTTTAAAAATTAGTTTAAAAAATTAAAGAACAAAACCAAATTAACAGTTTCAAAAATGGAAAGAAAGAACTCACCACCAATGAAGGGGAAATTAACATGAAAAATAGGACTTATCTTGTTCAGCTGTATACCCATGAATGTGACAATCTTAGTGAAATGGATGTATACTTACAAAAATATAAATTGCCCAGATTAACAGAAGAGCAAAAAAAGTACTTAAATAATCCCACTTTAGAAAAAAAAAGAAATTGAACAAGCCAACAATGAGCTCCCTAGGAAAAAAAATCTCCAGTGACAGCCCAGTGCAATATTCCCTTCCTGTTGGCCTGCCAGGCTGCTTTCAGAGGGAGATTTCATTCTCTCTGCACTTGGTGGGTTCTATAGTTCTAAAATTTTAGAGGCATTTTTTTGAACATGTATTTGATGTGGTTGGAGCCAGAGCCACATGGAGGTCCTATTTTTACTCCACCATCTTAGCTCCTCCCGAAGAAGATATTTCTTAATCAGCCAACCTATCTGCCCAGGCCAGAGGGCCTTTGGGTGTACTGTCATTCTGGTTACCTTCACTGACAAAAATAAGAGGGGAAAAGTCAAAGAAAGTACAGGGACTATTTGAACTGCACAGTCTCTATAGATTTCAAAAGATCTTTGGATAACTAAGACAATTATTTTTTTCTAGACACCATATTATGCTAATTTTTATTTTTGCTGCAAGGGGCATGTTACATGCTTGAATTTAGGTATCCCTAAAGACACTATTGGCTGCTTATGTTGAAATAGTGTGTATTATGGACTCATATCTGGTCTAATCTGGTTTCATTCCTTGGACACTTGATAAGTTCTTTTGCATTAGTTTAAAGTACCCCATAGATTGTAGCTCCAAACCAGGTCTAGGACCTTTCCTACATCCTCTAGATAACTTTTCTTTCTTCATATCATACATTGAGATATTTTGTCAATATGGCCCATCTATATTTGGTCTTGGTGGATTGTGCTGTAAAAGGGAGTATGGATGACACAGTTACAGTGTTAGATTTGAATCAGCTTATGAAAGCCTTTAAATGTCCTGCAGAAAGGTTTGTATTTGATGTTAGAGAAGAGAGCCACAAGAATTTATTGATAAGGGATAACATAACCAGAAATATGCTTTATGTATCACTCTTTATTTTTTGCTTTTTTGGAGGAGGGAAGGTAGGGCAATTGGGGATAAGTGACTTGCTCAAGGTCATACAGCTAGTTTTTGTGTTAAATTTCTGAGGTCAGATTTAAACTCAGTTCCTTATGACTCCAGGGTCGGTGCTCTATTCACTGCACCACCTAGCCACCCATATGTATTACTTTGTAAGCTATTTGAATTAAAGATAAGAGAAACTATTTTAGGGAACATGGAAATTTATTTAAAATATTGTTGCAGTTTTCTAGGAGAAAGATGATAAAGGTTTGGGTGCAGTGCTTACCCATGTGAGTAGAAAGAAAAAGATAAGTGGAAGACATATTACGGGCATAGAATCTAAAATCAGGCAAATGATTAGATACGTGGGATAAAGAAGAATAAGAAATTTAAATTAGTGATATTTTTGCTTAGATGAATTCAATAACCTTCTGTCTCTCCTTTTTAGCCTTTCATCCAGGTATGAAGGGACATTTCTAAAAGTCACCACTTTGGCCAGTGTCTTCAGAGTCATTCCATGGAAATACAGCCACAGTAGCTACACAACAGTGACTGATTGACAGATTTAAAATCAGAGATTACTTACTGCCTTCTAGAATTTATGGCAACGAAACACTTTGGAGTTGGTTCTTTGCATATATGACAAAAATGGAATACTGACTAGTAAAAATAATAATAATATACTTTTGTAATGATTTATATTTCTCAAAACTTTCACACACATGTATAAAATTTTATTTGAGTCTAACATTCCAAACATGCAAAAGCAAACATATTTCTAAATCAATTTTCTGAGGAAGTTTTTATTATGAAAAAGCACTGGGATAATTTGTTTTTAGTTTAAGTATGATCAGGTATTTTGTTTACAGATATTATCAAACTTTTGATAAAATCTGGGTCTACAATCGGAATGGATGTCACTTGCAAATCCATGCATAAATTTTCACAGGTAGGGGTGGCTAGGTGGCGTAGTGAATAGAGCACAGGCCCTGGAGTCAGGAGTACCTTAGTTCAAATTCGGCCTCAGTCACTTAACACAAAAAACTAGCTGTGTGACCTTGGGCAAGTCACTTAACCCCAACTGCCCTCCAAAAAGCGAAAAACAAAAAAAAAAATTCACAGGTAAAATGTCTTTATCAGAGCAATTGATTTGCCTTGGAAAGAAAAAATGTAAATATATCCTAAATAATATGTTTATTGATGCTTCCCTGCTATAGATATTTGTCATTGTTTGTTCTTTAGAGCTAATACATGCATCTAAAGATTATACCAAAATTTACCAAAAAAGGTGTAAATTTGATTTAAATTATCATACTGGTCCTATAATGCCTACAAAGGCATTATAAAAGGCATGGTATTCTATGGTTTTGTTAATTTAGTTCTTTTTAAAATATTTTTTCTTTTGTTGCTTTTCTGAGACCTATGATAGACCTGATATTAATGATTCTATCGCCTTTTTTTCTCTACTTCATTAATCTCAAGTCAAGTCTTCACTTCTGAAGAGTTTTCCTTTGGATAAAACAGCTGGCAAAGTGATTCAGCCTTACTATCCTCTCCATCTGCCAAAATCATACTTTTTTTTCAAATTGGTTCCTTTATTCCATTTAACAAATATCAGTTCCTAGAAGTTTGTAAAAGCTTTATAAAAGACATGATGATCCTATTTGAAGAACATGACTAGCAGAAGAAATGATACGCACTTTACAAAGTTAAATCATTAATGACTCACACAAAATGCATCTAAATTGGGATATATATTTTATTTCCCATAGTTTCTCTATTGAGACTTAGACAAATGATACTTTTTAAATGGTTATACCCATCAGTAAGTTGTTATTTTAATCTTATTCAGTGTTTTGAATTTTAATAGGAATACCTTGGGGAAAAATAAAAAGCAAAAAATAATGTTCTGAGTAACATTTGGAACTCTACAAAGTAGGTATAGTCCAAGCAGAGGCATCCCCTGGTTGAAGAGTTTAGGCAAAATGTGGCTCTCTTTTCTGGCTAATTGTTCTAGTTAACTGTAACATTAGTGTGAAAATTTATCCATTTAATTCCCACCCAGTAAAAAACAAAATACAAAAACAATGATGTTAATAGTATGGGATCACTAATGATCTTTGGATTGACTTGCCACACTTAGAATTCTAATAGAATATGTGTGTGGATAAATCCTAGATATAACTAGACACAAGTCTACCTTTTTTTCTATGTTTGGTAGTGAAAATGGTTGTGTTAGGGACATTGGTGTAAGCTAAGTAAGGAAATATTGGAATTGTTTGAAAGTGTATGACAAGCATTTTTAAAAATGGAAAAAAACATCCCACTCTTGAAGTCTAACCAGTTTTCACTCAAATGGAAATAATTACTCAATTTATTCCTAAAACATATGTCCATTGTTATATGCAATTTATTTTGTGAATATCAAAATCTATTTTCTACTGTTCTCAAATATAGACATGATAAGCTATATCAAGATAGTTAAAATGGCAAGAATTCTTTCCTTTGGGGTAAGTAGATGGCAGAGTAGATAGAATACAGGTCCTGAAGGACCTAATTTTAAATTTGACCTCAAATTTGACTCAGTCAAGTCACTTAACCCTATTATCTACTCCCCCCCAAAAAATTATCCTTTCTTTCTTTCTTACTCCCTTTCTCCTTCCATTCCTTTTTTTAAGTGTTTGTTACAGTCTCTTCATCAAGAATCAAATGGAAAGGTTTGAATGTTCTGAGACATGTTATCGATGAAACAAAATCAAATTTGAGTCGAATTTTATTTGATGGAAATTCATTAGTAGTATATCATGGGATAGCATGTGGCAAAGTTGTTTAAAAAAGGATGAAGATAAAGGAAAAGTAAAATATTCAAGGATAGGGTTTGGAGTGCCTTAATGTGAATCAGACTTTTATTGGACTTTAGTTACTTTTACCATTCTCATTTAGGAAGACTGGATTTCTCTGAACATTTTTGTCAATAGCACATGATAATTGATGGCATTCATCTTAAGAAGGTTGAAATGAGTAGTGGGTAGGTGGTGAGTGAATAGAGTGCCAGCACTGGAGTCAGGAGTACCTAGTACCTAAGTAGTCTGGCCTCAGACCCTTAAGCCTTGTTTGTGTGTGACCTTGGGCAAATCATTTACCTCAATTGCCCTGCATCCCCCCCTTCAAAAAAAAGTTGAAATGAAACTATTCCACTACTACTGGGAAAAATTAATAGCAGACAGTTCACTTCCACACAGAAATTCAAACACACATACACACAGAAATAAAAATGTGAGTGGAAATTTTTATCATAAACTTATTTTTTTAATCTTATTTTCTGACAAATTATAAGTGCTGATTCAATAGAGGAGCTTATTTTTTTCAGTTCTCTTACTCTTCCTTTACTCTGGTTATTAACTCTCATCCTAATACTTAAAAACAAATGAACAAACAAAATATCCTCCACATCCAACTTGATATATGCCCTTGAAACTGTCTCTGACAAATGTTCTGTTCTATTTATCCCTTTCTTGCATCTTAACTTCAACCTGATATCCTTATCCCTCAATTTAGGAGGTTCATTCCCACAATTCTCTAAGGATGTGTCATCAATCTTTCCCAACCTGGAATGCACCACATTCACTTCCTACGTCAATAAGAATAAAACAGCAAACAACAGTAACCAAAAACAAGTGTAGCAAAGTAGGAAGAGAGCAGCAAGATGTAAAGATGGTGGAGTAAAAGCAGGAACTCTGTTGAGCTCCTACTCACATCTCCTCCAATACCTATAAAATATGACTCTAAACAAATTTTAGAACTAAAAAACCCACAAAGTGACAGAGAAGAACAACTCATCCACTGAATACAGCTTGGCAGGCCAACAGGAAGGGTATATCACACCAGGCTGGGAGAGGAGCACAGTCCCATGTAGGCCATGATGGCACAGACCAGCCAGAGGTGACCTCAAGGGACTGAATCATGCACTCCTGTGGAAGTTTCCAGATTTCTTAACACACAAATGTCAAAAAGAAAGTAAAAGGTCAGTGGGAAAACTCTGTTGGAAATTGGCAAGAAAAGAACAGGTCCAGCTCTTGCCTCTATCCCCACGGCAGTGGTGGTGACTGAGGCTGTGGCAGCATCTGCTTCCAAAATTCCTGGCCCACAAACATGGGAGGGGGGACCATGTAGCTGAACAGAGGGCAATTGCTGAAATATCTTTGCTGGCCCTGAAACAGGATTCCATTGATTTTCCTCACTTGGATGTGGGTCAAAGTCTTCAGTGGTAGTCTTGGGGTGAGGAGTGCTAAGATGGCAGGGATAGTTGAGGCTGTGGAGAGGCAGTCAACCTCACAGTTCTGAGGCAGGTGCCTACAAGAAGCTCTGACAGTAGCTACATAAAGCCCCCCAAATTTGAAACACAACATTCTCCATTCTAGAAACAGAGTTCTTCCATGTCAAAGAGCTCAAAAGTCGAGTAATTAGCTGCCAAGATGAGCAAAAAGAGGAAGCACAATCAAACTATAGAATCTTTTCTTGGTGACAAAGACTATCAAAACATAGAAAGAGAAGAAGACAGCAAACTCAAAATTCCTGCATCAAAAGCCTCCAAGAAAAATATGAATTGGTGACATTCCATGGAGGAGCTCAAGAAGGATTTTGATAATCAAGTAGGAGAAGTAGAGGAAAAATTGGGAAAAGAAATGAGAATGATACAAAAAAATAATGAAAAATGATTTAACAGTCTGCTAAAGGAGATAAAAAATACTGAAGAAAATAAGAGGTTAAAAACAGATTCACTCAGATGACAAAACAGGCCAAAAAAGTCAATGAGAAGAAGACTGACTTAAAAAGCAGAACTGCTGAGATGGAAAAGCAATTTCAAAAACTCACTAAAGAAAATAATCCCTTCAAAATTAGATTGCAGCAAATGGAAGCTAATGATGTTATGAAAGATCAATATACTACTATAAAATGGATCCAAATGAATGAAACAAGTAGAAGGCAATGTGAAATAACTCTTTGGAAAAACCACTGGCCTGGAAAATAAATACAATGGGTATAATTTTCAAATTACTGAACTTCCTGAAAACCGTGGTCAAAAAGAGCCTAGACATCATCTATCAGAAATTATTAAGGAAAACTGCCCTGATATTCTAGAATCAGAGGGGAAAATAGAAATTGAAAATAATTTACCAGATTCCTCTTGAAAGAGATCTCAGAAATAAACCATCTAGGATTATTATACCCAAATGAGAGAGTTCCCAGGTCGAGGAGAAAATATTGCAAGCATTCAAAAAGAAATAAATTGAGTATTGTGGAGACACAATCAGGAAAACAAAAGATGTAGCAGCTTCTACATAAAAGGATCCAAGGCAGTGGTTCTCAATCTTCCTAATTCTGTGACCCTTTAATGCTCATATGTGGGCATATCTGCATGTGGGTGGACCTGCCTGGAGATGGATAGAGGACTGGTGTCTCACATTCCTAAGACCATCCGAAATATGTGTTTTCTGATGTTCTTAGGTGATCCCAATGAACGTGTCATTTGACCACCGAAGGGATCACAATCCAAAGGTTGAGAAATGCTGGTCTAAGGTCTTAGAATATAATATTCCAGAAGTTGGAGGAGCTAAGATTAAAACCAAGAATCACTTACACAGCAAAACTGAGTATAATACTTCAGAATGTTCAATGAAACAGAGGACTTTCAAGCATTGTTGATGAAAAGACCAGAGCTGAACAGAAAATTTGACGTTCAATACAAGAAGCAAGAGAAGCATGAAAAGGTAAACAGGAAAGAGAAATCATAATGAATTAATAATGCTGAACTTTTTGAAGACAGTATTTGTAAATGTAATGTTAATGAAATCAGAAGATCTTCCATGCCCCTTTCTATTGGCACCTACTGAAGGCACTTGGCACCTCAAAGGCTTAGCTCCTTACTTCCAGTTAACTCCTTAGGAGTAATCACAGCTGGAGTTGAGAGGAGAG
>CM053599.1:155899375-155914551 GCA_028646575.1 Pseudocheirus occidentalis | reverse complement strand
CTCATAAAGTCCTTAGCTTCTGCTTGCTCCACTCTAATTCTGAAGGAAATATATTCTTCAGAATGCTTTTGAGCTACTTTTTCCATCTGGGAGATTCGACTTTTTAAGGCATTCTTCTCCTCGTTGGATTTCTGGGCCTCTTTGGCCATTTGAGTTAATCTATTCTTTAAAGTTTTGTTTTCTTCAGTCAGGTTGTTTACTGTCTTTTCATGATTTTCTCGCATCATTCTCATTTCTCTTCCCAATTTGTCCTCCACTTCTCTTATTTGGTTTTCAATGCCCTTTTTCAGTTGATGTATAGCTTCTAGGCATTCTTCAATTTTCTTGGAAGCATTTGGCGTGGGAGTTGTGAGTTGTGGGCTGTCTTCCTCCCATTCCATGCTTTGACCCTTTTTTTCCACAAAAAAGGATTCTACAGTTTTATTGCTGTTCTTATTTTGCTTCCTTTTCCTCATGATGGCCGGTCAATTAATTGGTTGGCTTTTTTAGCTCTGTGAAACTCTGCTTCCAGGGGGGGGGAAGCTCTGTTCCAAATCACCGGGGTTTTCCCAGCTGCCGGAGCTATTAGGAGGGTGTTGCAATTTCCCCCATCTTTGGCTTGCTGAAAGCACACCCCAAGACCACCACCCAAGACCACCATCCAGATCCAGGCCTCTCAATGAAGAGCACTTGGCCTTGATCAAGCAATTCCCCCCCCCCTTTGGGATCTGCAGGCCAGCAGCTCTGGTGGGGGCTGCCACCGCTGGTTCCAGCAGTTCCCCTCCCCCAGTGCTTCCTTGATCCGTGTGCAGATTGGCTGAACTTCTTTACCTCACCAAAATTAATTTTCAAAGTTTGACTTTCACTAAGCCTCTCTGACCAGGATTTTATGATCCCCTGAGGCAGGTACTTTAGATCTTCTTTGAAGTTGACTCAAGCTGCGGCTTGGGAGGGTCACTCTTCCTGGCCACCCTGGAGCCTGGCCTGGCTGCGGCTGCAGTTTTGGGCTGGGCCGGTCTCTGCTCTGGTGTGAGCTGCCTCTCATACCTTGGCAGATGTGGAGGTGCTGGAGGCTGTAGCTCCTCTCCTCTGAAGACTGGCTGCGGCAGGGCTCGGCTAAGCTCGGCTCCTTATCACTGCCCCAGGCCTGACCACAGTCTCAGCTTCAGGCTGTGCCAGCCTCTGCTCCCGGCTGCTGCTGAGACCCTGCTGCCGAGCTTCCTTCAGTGAGAGATGTGTTTCCTGTATCTGGGCTCATCATTTTATGGGTGTTTAGGGCGCTGGTGTAGGAGCTGTGGGACCTTGCTGCTTCTATGCCACCATCTTGGCTCTGCCCCCTTTAGACCACCTATTATAGTATTTTTCAACAGTTTCATGTGAAGAAAATTTTTAGCATTCGTTTTACAAGATTTTGAGTTCCATATTTTTCTCCTTCCCTCTCTTTCCTCTGCTCTAGTGAAAATGGTGAGCAGTTTAATAAAATTTATACATGTCTTATCATGTAAAACTATTTCCACATTAGTGACAGAGCATTAAAAACATGAGAAAGAATTAAGAAAGTGTAAAAACTATGCTTCTATCTACATTCAGAGTACATGTGTTTATCCAAATAGGTATAGCAATTTCCTTCTTCATTCCTTTGTACTTGTCTTGGATCGTTGTGTTATTGAGAAGAGCTGAATAGTTCATAGTTGATTATTGCATAATGTTGCTGGTACTATGTACAACATTTCATGGTTCTGGAAATTTTACTTTGCAGCAGTTCATACATGTCTTTCCAGAATTTTCTGAAACCTGTCTGTTCATCATTTATTATTGAGAAATAGCAATATTCTACTATATTGAAATGCTATAACTTGTTCAACTATTCTTGAATTGATGGTAATTGTCTAGATTTCCAATTTCTTTCACCACATAAAAGGGCTGCTATAAGTATTTTTGCACATGGAGGATTTTCCCCCTTTTTTATGATCTCTTTGATTTTCAGACCTAGTAGTGGTATTACTGGATCAAAGGGTATGGACCATTTGGTTGTCCTATGTGCATATTTCCAAAGTGGTCTACAGAAAGGTTGGATCAGTTCACAACTCCACCAATAGTGCATCAGTGTCCCAATTTTCTCTTATCTTATCCAACATTCATAATTTTCCTTTTTTCTCATATTTGTCAATCTGATAGGTGTGAGGTGGTATCCCAGAGTTGTTTTAATTTGCATTTCTCTAAACAAAAGTGTTTTAGAGCCCTCCATGTGCCTATAGATAGCTTTGGTTTCTTCATCTGAAAACTGCCTATTCATAACTTTTAACCATTTACACATTGGGAAATGGCTTATATTGTCATAAATTTTATTTAGTTCTCTATATATTTCAGAAGCAATCCCTCTATCAGAGATTCTTTCTGTAAAGAGTATTTCCCAACTTTCTGCTTTCCTTCTAATTTTGATTGCATTAGCTTTCCTTGTATAAAAGCTTTTTTAATTTAATACAATCAAAAGTATCTGTTTTACATTTCACAATATTGTCTCTTGTATAGTCATTAATTCTTTCCTCCCCCATAGATCTAACAAGTAGCTGCTTTTTTTGTTAGATTTATCAAGTTCTGAGAGGGGACAGTTGAGATTCCCCACTGGTATAGTTTTGGTATATATTTCTTCCTCTTATTCACTTAATATTCCCTTGAAGAAAATGAATGCTATACCACTTGGTTCATAAATGTTATTCATCATTTCCTTGTCTAGATTCCTTTTAACAAGATGTAGTTTCATTCCTTATCTCTTTTAATTAGTTCTGGTTTTGCCTTAATTTTGCCTGGGATCATGATTGATGCCCCTACTTTATTTTAACTTCAGCTGAAGCATAATAGAATCCATTAAAGCCCTTTTCTTTACACTATGTGTGTCTCACTGTTTCAAGTGTGTTTCCTATAAACAAATTGCTATAGGATTCTGGTTTTTTTTGATCACTCTGCTATCTGCTCCTGTTTAATGGGAGAGTTCATTCCATTCACATTTACAATTATGATTTCTAACTGTGTTTTTCCCTCCATCTAATTCTTCCTTTTGTTTTTCCTGTCTCTCCTTCCACTTTTTTCCTCTTAAAAGTATTTTACTTCTGACTATCACCTCCCCTGATATGTCAATCCCCCGCCACCTCCTTACCTGATCTCCTCCTATTTCTACTTCCCTGTCAGGTAAGATAGATTTCTGTATTCAACTGATTATGTATATGATTCCTTTTTTAAACCAATACTGATGAGAGTAAAGTTAAAATATTCTGGTTGTTCCCTATCTTTCCATCTTCCCCTCCACTGTAACAGGTCTTTAGCACCTCTTATGAGAAATGTTTTAACCAATTCTAGCTCTACCTTCCTCTGCACCAAATATACTCATCTTACTCATCCCATAATTATGTTTATGTCATTTTTTCAAATTCAGGTTATACCTTTATCATCTATCTATGTATATTTCTTCTAGTTGTTCTTTTAGTGACACAATTTATAAATGATTTCAAATATCATCTTCTCATGAGGGGATCTATGCTGTTTATACTTCTCTTGGGTCTTCATTTTGGAGGTGAAATTTTTGGTTCAGTTCTGGTCTGAAAATTTTAAATAACTATTTCTTTGAATAGTCATTTTCCCTTCATCTATTGTGCTTAATTTTGACAGGTAAGTTATTTTTATTGTAATCCTAGCTTCTTTGACTTCCAGAATATTGTGTTCCATGACCTCCAATTCTTTAGTAGCAGTTGAGAAGTCCTGTGCAATCCTGATGGTAAATTCTCAGTATCTGAGTTGTTTCTTTATGGCCACCTGTAGTATCTTTTTTTCTTTTTCCATTATTTGATAGCTCTAAAAGTTGTCTGTATTCTTCCTTGGAGATTTTATTTCAGGATCAGTTTCCTGAGGTGACAATCCAGCAGTTTTGCTTTATAATTTCTTGAAAGATGATGCATTTTTAATCGTTGTTTTGATTATGGGTTTCAGGTAGGCAAATGATACTGATACTGTGCATCCTGGATCTATTTTACAGGTTTGTTGTTCTTCCCATGAAATATTTTACATTTTCTCCCATTTTTTCATTCCTTGATTTTTTAAAAATTGATTCTTGATGTTTCATGAAGTCTTCAGCATCCATGTGACCAATTCTAACTTTTGCAGTGTTCTTTTCCTAAGTTAGATTCTGTCCTTGGTTTTCCATTTAGCCAATTTTACTCTTTAAGGGGTTGTTTTCTTAAGTGGATTTTTTTGTACCTCCATTTTCATTTGCCAGTTGTACTTTGTAAACAGTTTTCCAGGCTTGGATTCCTTTTTCTAATTTTCTTGAATCACTGTCATTTTTGCCCCAATTTTTCTTCTACCTCTCTTACATGAGTGTAAGCTCCTTTATGAAATCTTCCATATTTTTTTCTTGATTTTAGACCACTTTTTTCCTTTATGGTTTTACTCATACATATTTTGACATTGTTGTTCACTTTTGAGTTTGTTCCTTGATCTTCACTTCCACCATTTGTATCAATAATGCAATATTCACAACACCCACGGTGGTTATGAATATGCTGGTATAGTTGTGAATCACAAAATGTAGCAAACTCTTCACATGGAGGGCAGAACCAAAGCCTTTATTTAAATACCAGAAAACTGACTCCCAGAACCAGAAGGACAAGTCCCAGAAACAGAAAGCCAAAGTCATTGCAGTAGTCACAAAGTTGATATACATGGTTAATGCAGTGAACATCCACATTCCCAAGCCTTCACAACAGAACAGGCTCCCTCAGGCAGGAATTACTCTCTCACCCATGACACCTCCTCAGCCTGGTTTTTGGTAGTTTTTGATAAAAGTTGCAGAAGGAGCATCTCAGCAAAAAGGTGCAATCTCCAGATGGTCACTGAGAGAATATTTTACTGTCCTGCTGGTTCTCTTCCTCATACACAGTTTAGCTTCTCCCTGTTCTGCCCCTTCCTGTTAAGGTGTTACCTATTCCCAAGGTGTTAACCTGAAGTAAGGTGCTAAGTGCGTGTTTACTAAGGGCCAATAGAAAGGGAGCATGAAAGATCTTCAGATTCCATTGACATTACACCATAATAACTTCCAGATTCTTTCTTTATTGTTTTTTGCCCATCTTTTTATTTCAGCCTTTTTTCTTTCTTTTAAACTTGAACTCTACTCTGAGGGTAGAAGGAAAACTATGTCAGGCTTCTTGTTCCATTGGTTGCAGGCCTAGATGTTTACCTAGTGCTATGGTGATGTTGTCCTGAGGGCCACCAGGGGCTCTCAAGTCTCATGCTGGGGACTCACTGGTGCTTTACTAGGTCATAGGGGTCTATAATCTTACCTGGTGGTGAGCTTGGGATCCTAGTGATGGTGTCTGGATTGGGCTGAGGTGTGGTGCAGATTTTCTGAAATTTCCCTGGGCTAACCTGAAGCTTGTGGAGATCCGACCCCTGGAGGATGCCTATTACCCTGGGGCTACACTGAAATACTTGGTAATTCTTAGAGCCAGAATATGCCAGCTTCCCTGGCTATGCTAAGCCATGGTACTGTCCTGGTTGTCAGCATTTGTAAAATTGTTGGACCACCTGAAAGCCATGATTTTAAAAAAGGGCCCAGAAATCAGCCTTCAAGAAATTATCAAGGGAAATTTCCCTGATATTCTAGAACCAAAAGGCAAAATACTAATTGAAGGAATTCACCAATCACCACTTGAAAAAGGTCCCAAAAAGAAAACTCCTAAGAATATCATAGACAAATTCAAGAGTTCCCAGGTGAAGGAAAATGCTGTCAGGAAGACATAATTTGAGTATTGTGGAAGCACAATTGGGATAACACAAGATTTAGCAGTTTTTACATTACAGGATCAAAGGGATTGGAGTACGATATTGTAAAGCCAAGCAACAATAGATTCCCAAAAGAATGCTACTGTGAACAGCTTTTAAGATTAGGATTACACAGTAGTAGTGAACACTCTGTTTATTCCATTACAAATCAAGATTCAGTACAATATTCACAGTATAATATCTTATTACAGAAACTCACAATATTTCTTATTACAGAAAGCACAATATTTAGAACAAGGAACAAAAGAAGAATCACCTGGCTTGCCTAAGGGGGAAACCAGCTTAACATTTAAAGATTCAATCAATCAATTAACAAAAGGAATCACCTAGTTTCCATAAGGGGAAACCCTTCTCACTTAAAGATTCAACCTAAAATTCACAATATACTTATCTTCAACTCATGGGGCAACCATTAACTTTAGTCTCCAATACAATCCTTAGAAAACCACACAAACTTTCCAGCCATTGATTTCCAACACACCTCAGTTTAGTCCAAGGGGAGGCCTTTTCTTCATTTTGACTCTGGGTGGTCTCTCTGATTCCCTGGATCCTCTTCCCTGGTCCCAGCTGCCTCCTGAATCTGCCAAACAATCACCTGAATTCAGGAGCAGACAGCTCCAAGGCTCTTGTCCAGTCCTAAGAGATAAACAGGTCCCAGGTCCTTGTCCAGTCCTCAGGGTAATCCCTGGCACACACTGAAGCTCACTGGGTTCAGCACACCTCAAACCCTTCACCACTTCTCTTGCCTGGAACTCAAGGATCAGCCAGGCCACAAACAAAGTCCCATCCTGTTCATGTTTCAGTCAGCTTCCAGATACTGGGAGAGGAACTCTTTCTTTCTCTCTTTTTCCCTCTCTTTCTCAGCTGACTTAAGTCTCCATGAATCTTCCCTCACTGAGGAGCCAATTTCAGTTATCTCACTCTAAAATTCTTCTTACTATACAGAACTGGCCTCTTGTTTCAGCCAATAGCCTTCTTCCAAGTCAACAGGGGAGTTCACACCTTTTCTACAATGGACAGAGTTCATACCCTCTATACTTAGTCCTAACTTACTAGGTGCTACTTAGCCCTAGGCTACTAAGTGCTAAATATCTGATAAACTGATTACAGATATTCCAGAGGTCAAAGGAGCTAGGATTAAAACCAATAATCACCCAGCCAGAAAAAACCATGTATAGTGCTTCAGGGGGAAATATGAAATATGGTCATTCAATGAAATAGAGGACTTTCAAGTATTCTTGATTAAAAACCATAGCTGAGCAGAAAATTTGACTTTCAAATGCAAGAAGCAAGAGAAGCATGAGAAGGTAAAAAATGAAGAGAAATCATAAGGAACTTATTAAAGTTGAACTATTTGCATCCCTACATGGAAAAATGATTATTTTAACACATGAAACTTTTCTCAGTATGAGGACAGTTAAAGGGAACATATATGTATGTATTCATACATAATTGTGTATGTATAGAACAGTGTATGCTTATATGAATACTTATGTTAGTGTATGTATATGTGTGTACATGTATACATAAACAGAGGACACAAGATCAGTTGGATAGGAAGGGATGATATCTCAGAAATAAAATTAAGAGGTGCAATGAATATAATGAGAGAAGGACAAAGGGAAAGATAGAATAGGATAAATTTTCTCATAGAAAAGGTAGGAGAAAAAAAATTTACAATGAAGGTGAAGGGCAGGAAAGTGAAAGGGAATGGGTCAACCTTTGATTGAATTTAGCTTCAGGAGAAAATGACATGGACGTTCATTTGCCTTATCTAACCCCACAGAAAATTAGCAGGGGGAGGGTATAAGAGGGGACATGATAGAAGGAAGGGCAGATTGGGGGAAAGAGTAGTTAGAAACACATACTTTTGAAGAGTCATGGTCAAAGTAGAAAATAGAATAAGTGGGAGGTCGGACAGGATGGAGGGAAATGTTGTTAGTGTTTCACAATATAAATACTATGGAAATGTTTTGTGTTAAGTATACATGTATATCATACATTGATTTGCCTATCTTTCCAGGGGGGGTGGCTGAAGAGGAAAGAAGGTAAATAATATGAAAATAAAGTTTTGAAAACAAATGTTAAAAAGTCGTCTTTTACATGCAACTGGAAAATAAGATATGCAAGCATTGGAGTATAGAAATCCATCATCGCCTACTAGAAAGTTAGAGGGGATAGAGAGGAGGATAAAAGAGAGAGAGCAGATTGGGGGAAGGGGTATTCAGGAGGCTCACTATTTTGGGGTGGCAGTAGGGGAATAATGAGGAAAATTTTGTAACTCAAAATCTTGTGGAAATGAATGTTGAAAATTAAAAATATATTTTTTAAATGGAAAAAAACCCTTTACCTTTTACCTCTACAGAATTTCATCTTAGATTAAGTTCAATGTTATGTCACTTGGATTCCTTTGAACTCATTGACTCTATCATCCTGTTTCTGAGCTATTTCTCCCAGTTTGGTGTCATGTGCAAACCTGATGACGATGTAGTCTATACCCTTATTAAGGTCACTGATTTAAACATTAAATATCATGATACCAAGTATAGATCCAAGAGTTGCTTCACTGGATAGCTATCATGTTAACTTTTGCCACTATTCTGTTCATTTTTCATTCATGTCCAACATGATCCCATTTGGAGTTTTCTTGCAAAGATACTGGAGTAGTTTGTCATTTCCTTCTCCAGCTCATTTTACAGATTAAGAACTGTGGCAAATAGGGTTAAGTTACTTGTCCAGGGTTACATAGCTAGTATTTGTCTGAAACCAAATTTGAACTCAGGAAGACAAGTCTTCCTGACTCCAGACTTAGTCGTCTTTCCACTGTTCTACCTAGCTACCCCCAAATATTAACTAACTTTAAGTCAGTTGCCAAAGCAACTTTAAATACAGCCAGTTAGATTGTATTCCACAAATGGGAATGGAGTAATGTATGACCAATGCTTGGATTATGACAGAGGACTTAGATGGAATTTATTCTGACTTTTGGACTTGTGTGGTAATACGGAATCAAGATTTGGCTAACCACTTCAGAACATTCAAAGTTAACTTTTGTTTCACAGAAAAACATTTGGATGACTTTCTCTCTTCCACCTGTGATTGAGATACAAGGACTTTTGAAGCCTCTAGGTTGGAAGAGAAGTAGTAATAGCCACCTGCTAACCTCTTCTCTCCACCCAGGTTGACATGAAGTCACAAGCAGAAGTTGTGGCTGTTTTTTTCTCCAGTCCCTTTTGTGTTTTATTATCAGCTGCTATTTTTGGAACTTGATCTTTGTATGGAGCCCAGGCCCCAGTGAACAACCTGTGGGATCTAATACAACAGTCATCAAAATGCCATATGCTATAGGAACGGGTTACTTCATTCAGGGACTACATCCCCCTAGTGATGCTAAGTGGTTAAATTTATAAGGAGCCACTAATTAATGATAGTGAGGAAATTAAAGAAATATTAACTGACAATGGCAATTGATATTGGGAGTAACATAACAGAATGGGATTTTGAAAGGATAATATTAGAGAAAAATCCATAATTCTTCTAGAGTCCTAAGGAGATGTAATTAGCTGCTCTCTGGTGACCCCACAGTGAAATTGGAAAGGTATGAAGTAGTAAATCATCAAAGGTTCTAGGTATTTTACAAATCAGAATCCTTTTCAAACCATAGTTTATGTTTTTCCATTAATGTGTACTTTGATTTCTACTATTTAGCCTGAGGAAATTAAAAAGCTATAAAGTAGTAAATCGTCATAGTTACTAGGTATTTTATGGATTAGAATCTTCTTCAAACCATCATTTATGATTCTCCATGTTTACTTTAATTTCTACTGGTTAATCTGAGGTAATACATAGTTCACAAAATACATGAAATAAGATACTAACAGAAAATACCAGAATATCCTTCCTCCCATAAGCCATAAGTTTATTTCCCCACAAATAAGTGGACCTGTAAAGGAGCTATTCATAGAGAATGCATATGTGAGTGACATATCTGGCAGAGACACCTAATAGAAGGGATGAATGTGGAAAGTACCTATGTGAACCACACTGAAAAGCAGTTTCTTTTCTCTCTGGGACCTTGGGTACACTAGACATTAAGTCTCAACATCTACCAAGCAGAGTTTGTTTCATTTGCTTCTCATTGAGTGTTTTCCCTGCTCTCCACCTGTTTTCATAATTTTACACAAACTAGTCTTCAATAATCTAGATATGTCTATAATAGCTGAATAACCAGTGTTCACTCTTATTAATTGGACTAGAACCAATCTCTAACCTGTGGGTTTGGGGAGCTAAATGACACTAGGCTTGAAATGGTGTAAACAGAAATTTGGTTTATTTAAGAGTTAGAAAGATGGTGCCTGCATATAGAAGCTCTCCCCACCCCCAAGAAAAAGGGACTCACATCCTGGACAAAGGAAGTTCTTATGTGGATAAAAACCACAATTGGGTTGAAACTGTGCCCAAAGGGTTATAAATAATTGCATACCCTTTGACCCAGTAATACCACTTCTGGGATTGTATCCCATAGTTGCAGATTGCCCTCCAGAATGATTGTATCAGTTCACAGCTCCACCAACAATGCAGTAGGGTTCCAAATTTTCCATATTCTCTCCAGCGTTTGTCATTTTCCTGTTTTGTCATCTTAGCCAATCTGGCTGGTAAGATGTATCAGTCTTTTCATAAGAGATTATATCTTCTTTTGTCTACCACTATGAAGGAGTGAATCAAATATTGTGTCTTGAACAGTGGGGATCTTCATTAAAAAAACAACAATAATATTTTACTTACGTAAAGATGTTACTTGAAAGAAAATCTAAATCTAAAAAGAAACTTTGCAATGCCCATCTCAATTCCTAAAACGAATTCTTGTACTTAGGAGGTAAATTAACAGTAGTAACAAAGTTGAAATTACAGGCACATGTTGTCATTTGGGGGAAATGTGCTCTATTACCTACTTTGCATTTTCTGTACCTGACAATCTATCTCATAAATGCATACCTTTGGTCGCAAGTAAGAACATATATGTGTATATGTATATAGGTATGCATGTATATATGTGTGAATGTGTATATATGTGTGCATATGTATATGTGTGTGCATATATACATATATTCTTGAAGAATAAATGCAAGTACATACATTGAAGAGGGGGGAGAGAAAGCTTTATCTTTGTGAAAGAAAGTGGATTGCCTAGAATTAAAGTTTGAGAAATGTCTATATTTAGTGGGGAGGGATAAAGAAAAAAATATATAAAATAAAATATATACAATTATCATGAGATGAAATGACAATGAAAAATTGAAAAAAATGCTAGGATAGTCAAAAGAGCATTGTTTGAATCAAATAATCACTATATATGTGTTAGTTGCCTATAAGTTTCATGTACTAAACTTGATGCTAGAAATACAAATACAAATGCAATGAATGAAACAAAAAGGAGTTCAAATTCTAATGGAGAAAAAACTAAGGGCACATATAAGCATATAACATAGATGTAAAAAAGAGTATTTAAATATAAGATGATTTGGGAGGGAGGATGCTGGCAGTTTGAAGAATAAGAAAGGCTTCATGTAGAAGGCTGTGTTGTTGAAGTTGCTTGTGGGTAAGTTGGTGGCACAGGGGATAGGGAACTACGTCTGGAATCAGGAAGACCAGTTCAAATTTAGCCTCAGACACTTACTAGCTGTATGAACTTGAACAAGTTACTGAAACTCTTTGCTTTAGTTTCCCAATCAGTAAGATGAGAATAATAATAGCACCTACATCCCTGGAGGTTTTGTGTAGCTCAAGTGAGGTAATAATGGCAAAGTACTTATAAATGTTAGCTATTTTTATGAGGAGTAGCTTGAAGAAAGAGAGACTCCATTAGTAGGAGGTAAATATGGAAGAGATTCCAATCTTGAGAAAAGCCAGAAAATTTCAGTTTAGTTGGATCAATGTATTGTCTCTAAAGTAACGTTTCAGAACTGGGGAAATTGGTTTCCATTATCTCAAAGAACATTATGAACTTCACATCAAAACCTTTTGAATTATTTTATTTTAAAATTTTAAGAGAAATAAACAAGGCATCATTTTGAGTAGTGTATTGGGGAGAGAGGATGGATACAAACAGGTTACAATTCCTTATCATTAACTTTTTGTGCCACAATTTTTTTCTTCAATGTAACAGCAGAGTGTGATAGACTGTAAGCTGATTCCTAAGTTTTCCCCAAAGCACAGAATAAAAAGTACCTTGGCTTCTGCCCTCTGCACAGCAACTGATCCACATTCAGAACTTCTCTTCTTTGTGTTTTCTGAACCTACTGCAGACTAACTTCATATTTTTCACATGTAGTCATACTGGAGAAATATTCCTATGTCATGTAAGGAGCATATTTCAGCATTGAAATTGCTCTCAATTACTATTGTCAACAGGACCTCCTACCCTTATGCTTAGATTATATTAATAATCATTTAACTGACCTCCTTGATCACACTCCTGAACACCCCTTTTATCATGGCAGTCCTCTATGAAAGAATTTGCAACAGAATAATATATCGATCACTAAAGTGATTTACCTAAAGCAGGGGTCCTATCATGTCACTCCTCTATTTGATAAACCTAAGTGGTTTCCTATTGCCTCCAGGAGCAAATACAATGGTATTCTGTTTGACATTCAAATTCCCTTCAGAATCTAGCCCCTCCTACCTTTACAATCTTTTTTACAACTTACTCCCCCACACATATACTTCCATCCAGTAACACTGGCTTCCTAACTTGTTTCAATAACAAGACACTTCATTTGTGGACTCCCATCTATCTCTTTGGTTTCCCCAGTGCCTGAAATATCCTCCCTCTTTCACTTCCACCTTTCTGGTTTCTTTAGGTTACAACTAAAATCCCACCTTCTACTGGAAGTTTTCCCCAACTCCCTAACTTCTGATGCCTTCTACCTGAAAATTATTTCTCATTTATCTTGTATATTTCTTGTTTTGAATTTATTTGTTTGCATATTGTCTCCCACACTGGATTACAATCTCCTTGAGGGAAGGGACTGTCTTTTGTCTCTTTTTTTGTGACCATGGAACTTAGCATAGTTTTGTGTATATAAGTCAGCACTTAATAAATGTATATTTATTAATTAATTGATATTGCATGTAAAAGTTATTTTTGGTTTTCAGTTTCTCCACCATCATGCTCATTCTACTTATACAGTATTATATCCTATTCCTCAATAAGATTCTCCTCCTTTCTAGTGATCCAAATCTCTTTATTATCATTCTACTCGCTACTTTTTTTCCTACATCTAGCTATTCATGTTATAACCTCCTATGAATATGCTAATTATCTGACACACTCTTCTTTACTTGTCCAAATACTATTTATATTTCAAGTTTCAATTAACATTGCAGTTCATTCATGATACCTTGGAGAAGTTAACATAGCCCATGTATCAACATTTTTGTTTTCTCTGAATTTTTATTATATGTATAGTTAAGACCATTCCATTTATAGAATTTAATCGTTAAAAAACATATTTTGTATCCTGTAGCACCAAAAATAGTAGGTAATCCTGGAGAATTTTGATATTAGTGATCAAAAGGATCATATAAATCTTCTGATTTTTAAAACTTACCTTTTATTTTCTCTGATGTACATTGATTTGACTTACTGAATATAACTCCTTTAGGGAAATGACCAAGTATAGACAATATATTTTCATACACACACACACACACACACACACACACACACCACATTTACTTATTTTTTCATTATTATAATTGTGGAATCCTGTACAAATTCATTAAATGTTTTATTCATTCACAATGGTGTGAAGTCAAAGAAGACAGATGTGACTATTAATATGTTTATTAAAAAACTTTACCATTTATAAGTAGGCAATAATTATAATAGTAACATTTTTAATTACAACAATAATTTATGTGTTTTTAAATGTACCTAACAAGTAAAATTACTGCTGAATCTAAAGGTCAAGAGTAGAATTGTACAGATATAGTAACAGATATAAATATATGCATTGACATAGGTATAGGTATTGATAATATGCCAATTTGAGGTAGAGAGACAGAAAAAGAGAAAAAGTAGAGATAGGGATGATTGGTATAGTGATAGAGATATAGAAAGAGATAGAGATAGGTGTCTGTAATTATATTTGGGTCATGGAGTCCCAGTGAAGAGATTCCAATCAAAGCAGAACAATAACTTCTCTGAAATTTATGGTATCAAGAAAGTTACCTGGTGAACTTAGAGGGTAAATGACTTACACAGGGTAATGTAGTCAAAGAGACTAATTGAATGCAAGGCTTTTTCTCTTTTTTTAATTGAATATATGGTCTATTTACAAAGAGACAAACATGAATCACATAATTGCAATTTTGCTGTTCTATCATTTCAGTCATTTCTAACTCTTTGTGACTCCAGTCTGCCCTCTCTTATATCCTGCCATTGCTTGGTCTTACTTTTTTTGTAGGGTAAGGCAGATTTCTATACACAACTGCCTGTATATCTTATTTCCCAGCTGCTTGTAAAAACAATTTTTAACAAATGTTTTTAAATTTTGAGTTCCAGGTTCTCTCCAATCTTTCCTCCTCACTCACCCCCACTGGGAAGTCAGACAATTCAATATACATATTATACATGGGCAGCTATGCAAAACATTTCCATAGTAGTCAAGTTGTGAAAAATTAGCTCTATTTCCCTCCATTATATCCCAACTCCATTTATTCTATAGTCTGTTTTGAGCCTGTGCCTTTTCAAAAGTATTTGCTTCTAACTCTCCTTTCCCCCAATCCACCCTCCCTTCTATCATGCCCCACTTATCCCCTCTCCTCTACTTTCTGTAGTGTAAGATACCCAATTGAGTGTGCATGTTATTCCCTCCTTCAGTCCAATGCAGTGAGAGTAAGTTTGAATTATTTTCTTTCACCTTCCTGCTTTTCCTTTCCATTGTAATGGCTTTCTCTAGCTTCTTTTATGTGAGTTAATTTACCCTATTCTATATCTCCCTTTCTCCTTCTCTGAATATATTCCTATCTCATTCTTAAATTTTATTTGGTAGGTATAAACCCTTCATATTCAACTCATACTGTGCCGTCTATGTATACATGTACACACATACAAACACACACATATAAGTATAAATGCATATGCACATACACCTACCTATACAAATATATTCCTTCCAACTATCCTCATCATGAGGAAAACTGTATGAGTTACTGTATCAATAATGAGATATTCACAATACCCATGATGGTTATGAATATGTTGGTGTAGTTTTGGATCACAAAATATAGCAAACTCTCCACATGGAAGGCAGAACCAAGGTCTTTATTCAGAAACCATAACACTGAGTCCCAAA
>CM053599.1:155881561-155893318 GCA_028646575.1 Pseudocheirus occidentalis | reverse complement strand
TCCTCCTCCTCCTCCCCCTCCTTCTTCTCCTCCTCTTCCTCCTCCTCCTCCTCTTCTTCCTCCTCCTCCTCCATTATTATTATTATTATTATCATAATCATCATCATTATCATTATTTTTTTCCTGAATCTCTGTCATTTGAACTCTATTAATTCTTTTAGGGCAGGTGACCATCTGACTTTACTCTTTTGGGATTTTTTTACTTTTATATCCTCCTCTGCAGAGGAACCCTGGTCTTCTCTATGGTTGGATTATTTCTCCTTTGCCTGTGCATTTTTTTTATGATAATACCTTAATTGTAAGTACTCAAAGCCAGGAAATTTTTGCCCCATTGCTTCTGCATTTACTGGGCATGTGCTGGTTCCTTCTCACTGTGCCAGCCCTTTGCAACATAGCTGAATCTGGTGTTCCTGATAAGATGCAGGGAGAGGGAACCATAAAAATGATGTGGTTAGGGTAAGGGTTGCTTGAGACCCCAAAGTACCAATACACTGGATCTGGCTGAATGAATTGGACCCAAGTCTTCTCTTGGTCAAAGAAAAGTAAAGTTTATTGAAAGTTCAGTATATTGGGTAGACCCTTAAGGAGCCTAGGTATCTGTGATGCTTTCGTTGGGCAAGCAGGACAGAATAAGTCTGTGATAGGTCATTCTATGGCTCTCATACCACACTGAGGAAAGATGGGATCCTATATATAGAAAGTTTTTGGGAGGAATCACTTATTTTCTCTTTGCTTACATACCATTTGTCCCATTCATTGAGCTCTTTCATTCCCTCTCTATGCTTTCCCTTCAAAGGCACAATAAAAGTGTCACACTAGGAATCTAGAGGAGGAGTTTGGGGAGGGTCTTCAGGAGGATTAGATGAGGTCAGACTCCAGCAATGAATTTGGGGAGGGAAGTTCCTGGAGGCTACCAGGAGACCACAGACAATGGTGGGCCAGGCCAGTTCAAAGGTAGAACTGGAGGATCAAGGGTGGGAAATTGTTGGAACAAAGGAGAGCTAAAGACTTTAGTAGAGCCACAACTTAAGGTCCACCACCTCAGGCAAATGTCTTCTATGGGAAGATTCAAGGAGAGCTCAAGGGGATCCCAGAACCTGCACCTCACCATTACTGGTAAGCAGAGATTCCCTCTATCTTCATGTGCTCAAATGCCCAACTCCCCTTAATAACCTTGGAGTAAAAGTTTCTGTGTTTGAAGAATAGGCATTTTCTCAATCCAACTAACCCAAAGGTTTGAGGCTTGTTAAAGTGAACCATAGCCTGGAGGTGTTTACTCTTTACAGGGATCATATCCTGTCCTGGATTTTTTTTTCCTTATCTTCTCAAATTGTCCCATGAAGACACCTGTTCATCTATTCTTACTTATTTTTACCTGCACTCTGTTCACCCTAAGGTGTTATTTTATCTCTTTTGTGTGGGAGAATCTAGAGAGCTTGGAATTTTCTGACCTATTCCACCATCTTCCCAGAATTCTCTATTTCATTTTTTACTTTTAACAAGGGTGCAGGGGATATACTTGTACTCTAAGTAGAGAATTTTATTCCTCAAATTGATTAGGGGAACTCCCATTTCCTTCCTCCCCCAAACTTCTGCACCCCACACACCTGCCACAAATAAGCATAAATGAATGAGATGTAAAGTGAAATAAGTCTGAGCAGCATTGATTTAGGAAATTGCTAAACATGTTTAATTATTTTCTTTTTTATTGAAAGTCACTTGAAATGATTGATTGTAGAAAACCCTTTTCTCCTCACCTCTACTAATCTCAGACTGCCTCAGACAGCTCAAGAATTATAACTTCAAGGTTTTTGCCCAACATCTGGGGGAGACAAGATGTCTAGACACTTAGCACAGGACCCTGCCATTGTTGAACTGTTGAATAGAAATCATAAAAAACCTTTGCACTTGCCACTTAAGGGATGAGGATCCCATCTATTCCCCTTTCTTAAAAGTTAGACAATCACTTATTTTCTCTTCGCTTTCATACCATTTGGCCCATTCATTGAGCTCTTTCATTCCCTCTCTATGCTTTCCCTTCAAAGGCACAATAAAAGTGTCACACTATCCAAAGTACTTGAAATTCTTCATTACTTTAATAAATGGCAACAGTAGTGAATCTACTAAAAGGTGTTTTCCAAGAAAAGAAAATCCATAATAGCCATGTAGATAAACTGAAATAAAGTACTGGATTTTTTAAACACAGTGCCAGTATGAACACATATGTCTTCTGCTTTTTCCAAACTTTCAATTTTTTTTTCATTTTGGTTGCTTATCACTTAGCTAACTCCCAATTTTGTTCTATACTACTAAGCCAATCACACAACTGACACCTGTGATTTTTTGGAGGGTTATTTTTTTTCTTTTGCCTTAAATTATCAGGCATGTTGGCCCAATGGGTCTTAATCATATTTCTACCTTTTGCTTCTCAAAACCATCTGTAAGTGAATAAGGTAATAATAGTTGCTTAAATAATGATGTGGATTTATATGTTAATATGTGTCTGTTCTATGTATTTGTTCTAAATGTTAGGACCGTAACTAAGGAATAAAAACATCTTAGTGACAGGATTGAAGATTTTGGGCAAGAAGAACCTTTGTAGGTTGTTTAGGCTAATCACTTCCTTTTATGGCTGAGAAAACTGAGACCCAGAAAAGTTAAGTGACTCATTTAAAGGCTTTCCAATCCCGTATTTTTTAAGGGAATTACTGAAATGGTGGTACATACAAAGCTACATATTTTGTCAATACATAAAATTGGTTATATATGGCATGGGTTCTAATAAGAACTATTGCAAAACTTAGACTCTATGAGGCAATATGATGGGAAGAGATCCTATCTCTTTAAGTTTTAAGATTAATCTTTAAGATTTAAAATCTCTTTAAGTTTCTTCAATTGTCAGTTGCTTCCTACTGTATGCTAAATGGTCAATCTGAATAAAATACAAAGATTTCAAGCATATCACACTGATTTTTTGTAATGGGCTTCAAGGCTGAGTGATAAGTTCATTAGGTTTAGTTGAAGTTGATGCTAAAGATTTGGGATTTGATCAGGGAAGTGATTCAATGTGTATCTAAATAGACTGAATATTTTACCTGGATATTTAGTGATGTGAAAAAAAACCCAATAACAGGGGAAAATAGTTGAATTCCTCTCCCAGCATCAAAATTTGTTCAAATACAAAACCCAAATCCCATTATAACTGTGTTTTAGAAGGGGTGAATATGAAAGAGAGACTAAAATTCATATAGTCTAATTCTGAAGCAGATTATAAAGAAGAATACAATAAATAGTTGGACATTTCTTTTCTGGATGCTTTTTCAGCCTCAGCAGAATGTAAAAAGTATCAGAAATAGGCAGACAAAAGTTCATCAAAACAGTCTGGAAAGCAATTCTCATTAAGCTTCCCTTTATTCCATGGAAAGAAACCAACAGTATATAGTCTAGAGCAGCAGTTCTCAACCTGTGGGTCAGACCCTTTCACAGGGGTCACAGGGGTCACCTAAGACCATCAGAAAACACATGTTTCCAATGGTCTTAGGAACCCAGACATTGCTCTTCTACCCATCTCCAGGTGGGTCAGCCCACATGCAGATACGCCTATATATGACTATTAAAGGGTACAGGCATTAGGAAGTTTGAGAATCACTGGTATAGAGGATACTATACATAAGAGATTATCTTCTCAATCTACTCTTTTTAATTATATCCATCCTTAGTTTTATGATCTCTAGGTATCATTAAGTGTCATTATCCTACAACTTTCAACAGCTTGCTGCATGAACCTCCTGCTAACAGTCGGGCTTCTCTTAGATGCCCCAGTGTTTGGCTTAGATAATCTAATTAATAAGCCATACTACATATTGACTCCATACACACAGATGCCCCCAACTAAGCCATTAAGGCTAGAACCCAGTATAAACTGAACAAATGGTTTTATAATCTAGTCAAATCAGAGAATATAAAACCCTGCTTCTACTGCTACTAAAATGACCCTAGGAATTCTTTCCATAGGGGGTAAAAAGTGTTCAAATAATTTTCTAGAAAACTTTCTCTCACCTCCCTGATATTGATGGAATCCTAATAAAGCTTTCCCCAGCCCCAATAGTTAACATCATTATAGGCCCCACTGTACCTACTTAGCACCCCTGCCAAAGTCCTAACTTCTTCACATATGCTTCACTCCTCACTGAAACAGCAGGTGTGTCCCTAAACTCTGACTTCCCATAGAAACACTAGGTGTGTCCATGTGATGGGAAACCAGCTACTGTCTCTTAACTAGTTACTACTCCCAGACCTCTTCCCACAGAAGCATGTATGTTATTATATTTAATCACAATCACATGATCCATCTAGCCCAAGACAGGATCACAATACCTAACTATCTTGACCAGACAGGATCATAATATCTAGCCAATTACATGCTCTTTTTTAAACTTCTTCCCTTCCAACACCCCTAATTGAGAAGCAAACAATTTGATACAGGCTATACATGTGTAGGTCATGCAAAACATGTACATAATACTTATGTTGTAAAAGAAGACAGAAAAGAAAAGAAAATTCAAGAAGAATTAAGTTAAATAAAACTTCATTCTATATTCAGATACCAGCAGCTCTTTCTCTGGAGATGGATAGCATTTTTCATTACTTGTCCTTCAGAGTTATCCTGAATCATTTTTGTTCTGAGTATACCTAAATCATTTACAGCAGATCATCTTACAATGTTGCTATTACTTTATATACCATACATTTTAGTTTGTATCAGCCCATGCAAACCTTTTCACTTTTTTATAGCAACCTGCTCATCAATTCTTTTAGTACAATAGGATTCCATTATAATCACATATCACAAATTGTTCAACAATTTTCCAATTGGTGGTCATCCCCTAAATTTCCAATTCTTTACCCTCAGTAAAGAGTTCTTATAATTATTTTTTTCTACACATAAGATATTTAACTTTTTGATTTTATTTCTTTTTGGATAGAGACCTAGAAAAAGGTATTGCTAGTTCAAAAGGTATGCATGACTTTAGTCTCTAGAACAATGATTGAATCAGTTTACGTCTCTACCAACAATGCATTAAAGTCACATTTTTTCAATATTCCCTTGAATATTTGTCACTTAATTAATCTATTATCCAATCTAATAGTTATGAAATAGTGCCTCAGAATTGTTTTAATTTCAGTTTCTACAAGCATTAATTTACTTTTTAATATGACCATGGAGAGCTTTGATTTCATCATTTGAAAACTTATTATATGTTTTAATCATATATTAAATGAGGAACAGCTCTTATTTTTATAAATGTGAATCAATTCTCTGGGTGCTTGAGAAATGAAGTCTTTATCAGAGAAACTAGCTTAATTTTTTTTCATGTTTCTATTTTAAGCTTATTTCCCTCCATCTTATTACTTCTTTACTCTCCTACTTTCCTGTAGGTTAAGATAGATTTCTATACCAAATTTAGTATATATGATTTTCCGTCATTCAGCCAATGCCAGTATATTCCTTCATTCCCACTCAGGTTCCTCTTGTTGTCCTCCAGTATAAAAAAACTTTTTCTTGCTCTTTATGGTGACATAATTTAACCCTTTCTATCTTTCTTTATCTTTTCTTCTTTTTTAAAAAATAAATTCTTACTTATAGTTTTTAGCATTTATTTCCACCAGATTTTGAGCTACAAATTTTTCCACCCATCTTTCCCCTACACCCACCCCAAAATAGGGAGTCTACTGAATACCCTTTCCCCAATCTGTTCTTGCTTATATCCTCCCCTGGACCCTCCCTGCAACTTTCTAGAAAGGCTATATAGATTTCTATACACCAGTGCCTGTATATCTACTTTGCAAGTTACATGTAAATTTTTTTAAAAACATTTGTTTTTAAAACTTTGATTTCCAGATTTTCCCCCTTCTTCCTTCCTCACCCACAACCACTGGGAAGATGAGCAATTCGATATAGCTTATACATGTGTAGTAATGCAAAATGTTTTTGAAGTAGTTATATTGTGAAAGACTAACTATATTTTACTTCATCCTGTCCTGCCCCCCCCCCACTTATTCTATTTTCTCCTTTAACCTTGCCCCTTTTCAGAAGTGTTTGCCTCTGACTACCCTCTCCCCAATGTTCCCCCAATTCTATCATCTCCCCTCTTATCCCCTTCCCCCCTATTTTCCTGTAGGGTAAGATACCCAACTGAGTTTGCATATTATTCTTCTTTAAGCTAAATTCAAGGAGAGTAAGGTTGTCCCATTCCCTTTCACTTTTCTGCTCATTTCCTCCATTGTAACAATTCTCTCTTTCCTATTTTATAAGAGATAATTTACTCTTTCTCTCCCTTTCTCTTTCTCCCAATTAATACCTTTCTCGCTTCTTAATTTTATTTTTTAGATATCATCCCTTCATATTCAACTCATCCTGTGCCCTTTATCTATGTTTACATCTACATATATATGCACATACTCAGATACATACATACATACATACATACATATATATATACACACAGACATACAGCCTTCCATACATGCATGTACAGACACATATATGTGCATATATCCACTTCAACTGTCCTCATTTTGAGAAAAGTCTTATGAGTTACAATTATCTTTTTTAACATGTAAGAATGCATATAGTTCAATTTAATAAGTTCTCTATGATTCATTTTTCCTGTTTACCTTCTCATGCTTCTCTTGCTTCTAGTATTTGAAAATCAAATTTTCTATTCTGCTCTGTTTTATTCATCAAGAATGCTTGAAAATCCACTCATATATAAAATTTATTTAGAATAATTTTTATAAGTATTTGGAGGGGTTTGGGGAAGACCTCAGACAAATACCTTCCTATACTCTGCCTACTTGACTGCATCCCCAAATCTTCAATCATTTTAAAGATGTCAAAAGAGGGAGAGACATCTAAAGAGATTAATGTGGCCTTACTTGGAGGTCTCTTATAAGCTCTCATTTTTAAAAAATATTTATTTATATACCTTTAGTTTAGAGCATTCAGTTCCAATCTTTTGAGTTTTAAATTTTTTCCACCTTCCTCTCCTCCCCCTTTCCCTCATGGTGACATGCAATCAAATATAGAATCTACCTTTACATTAAACATTACTTAAGTTGTAAATAAAGATTATAAACAATGGAGTGAACAATGAGAAAGAAGAAAAAAAACAAAGGAGAGAGAGCAAGCAGTTTGATTCAATCTGCATTCAGATATATTATTCTTTCTCTGCATGTGAATATCCCTTTCCATCATGAGCCTTTTGGAGTTGTCTTATAGCCTTGTATTGCTGAGAACAGCCTAGTCTATTAAACTTAGTCATTACACATATGATGTGTCTGTAATGTGTACAAGTCTTCCTGGCTTTTTTCTCTTCACTTAGCATCAGTTTATATAAGTCTCTCCAGGTTATTATGAAGTCTGTCTGCTCCTCATTTCTTATTGCACAATAGTACTCCATTAAATTCATACAGCACAGCTTATTTAGCCATTCACCAACCTGATGGGCTTCCCCTTGATTTCCAGTTCTTTGCCACCCCAAAAAGCTGCTATAAACATTTTTTATACACCTGGGTCCATCTCCCACTTCTATGATCTGTTTGGGATGCAGCTGTAGAACTGATATTCCTGGGTCAAAGGGTATGCACTTATTTATAGTGCATATACGCATAGTGCATATAGTGCATATAGTGCGTATATAAAATATATTTTATACTTATATTGGCCATGTTTCCAGACTGTTCTCCAGAATAGTTGAATCAGTTCACAACTCAACCAACAATGCATTAGTGTTTCAATTTTTCCACATTTTTTCCAGCATTTATCATTTTCCTGTTTTGTCATCTTAGCCAATCTGCCTGGTCAGAACTGTTTTGATTTGCATTTCTCTAATCAATAGTGATTTAGAGCATTTTTACAAATGCTTATGGATATTTTAAATTTCTTCCTCTGAAAACTGCCTGTTCATGTCCTTTGACCATTTATCAATTGGGAATGACTTGTATTCTTATAGATTTGCATCAGTTTTCTGTATATTTTAGAAATGAGACCTTTATCAGAGACACTGGGTGTAAAAATTCTTTCCCAAATGTAAACTTCCTTCTTAATCTTGGTCACACTGCTTTTATTTTTACAGAAACTTTTCAATTTAATGTAATCACAATTATCCACTTTGCATTTTGTAATGCTCTCAATCTCTTCTTTGATCATAAAATCTTTCCTTCTCCATAAATCTGACAGGAAAATTTGCTCTCTGAGATTGATATGCTATGATTTTTAAAAGGCCAGAAACAGGAACATACAATGAAGAATACAGAAAAGCAAAAATTAAATTTATGAATGATGTCTAAAAGACATGAAAAACCCAAAATGAACTTGTGTCTACAAAAGTGCTAAAGAATATAGAGATCAGGACCAGATTACTGATTTCAATAATATCAGCAACTCCAACTACCAGTAAAAGTCAGAAACTTCTCTAAAATTTATAGTCTTAGCACGTTGACTAGAATTTCTTATGTAATTACATGACTTGCTAAGAGCCACATAGCTGAGATGTATCAAAGATGCAGAGGTGAGAATGGAATTCAGGTTGTTAAGACTTTGAAATCAATTGTGTATTCAGTGTCACATGGCTGCTTCTGTGAAAAAATACACATATGCAGAAATATGTGTGCATAAATGTATGTGTGCATTATGCATATATATGCACATATATACAAATGTAAACACATATGCCAAAAAACTATGCATTGATGCTACACACATAGTATAAGAAACTACATATATAATTACATAACCTTTTGAATACAGAAAGAAGAATATGGATTGTATAGATACATAACCATATGCAAAATATAAGGAACACATTAATAAACAACTGAGAAAAGGTAAAAGTTAAGACATATTTAGCTTCATTCTTCCACTAATGAAAATGACTTGCAAATAGAAAATATCATAACAAGAATGGTTGAAGGAAATGAAATACACAATATCAATAAAAGATAGCAGATCTCCTAATTGTCCTAAAAAAGCTTAAGTTAGGTGGACTGAAGAAATTGCTTCATAGGATATTGAAGGTACTTTTAGATATGATTTCTAAATAGTTGTATGTGTGAGTCATGTGTAATGGGAATCTGCAGCTCTTTCCTGCCCCTAGGCCCTTTAATAGGCTTAAGTGGCTCTGAAAATGTTCCCTGATTTGAAAGTATACTCTGTCCCCTAATAGGCTGAATGTGGTCACTTGGAGCCCGTGGCAGGAGGCTTGTTTTTTGGGAAAGGCCACAACTTGTTACTTTGTAATTGGACATTGGGTCAAAGGGCTGTGACATTCTCTGACCCAGGAGAAGCCTATATATATATGCTCTGATGTGAGGCTTTGCTTTTGGGGCTCACTTTGAGAAGAGTTGTGTGATGTGGCCAGATGAGACTGTGGGAAGCCATTGAGAACCTCAGCTTTGAAAAACCCAGATGTTGGTGCTTCCCTCTCTGGTAACTTGAATAGGTAATGGATGTAATGGTCAGATGGTTGGAGGCCCATCTGCTGATCTGTTTCTTAGTCTGCTTGTAACTTGTGTTTGTAACTTGTGCTTGTAACTTGGGTTTATGTTCTCTGGGGTTCAGGGTGCTGACTTTTTCCCCTGAAGTAGGTAAATGGTATGCTTGTTTGATTAAAGAAAGATTGTTAACCCATTTTGAGTGGCTTTCCTTTAGAAAAGCAGATCTAAGAACCTATGCTAGCAGCTGCCCTGTGTATGCTAGGGTGCTTGCTGATACATTATGAAAAATAGGAGAGATTATACAAGATTGACAAAGAGCAAATGTCCCTGATTTTCTAAATGAGCCAGAAGTGTAAATGGGCAACAAACCAATGGGAAGCTTTAAGTCCATGACTAGTAAAGTATTCGATAAGATTAATATGTCAGTGTTCTAATAGGGAAGCTAGGTGGCTCAGTGAATAGAGTATTCACCCTGTAATCAGAAAGACTGACCTTCCTGAGTTCAAACCTGACCTTTAGAGTAAGATGCCAATTGACTGTGTATGTCATTCTCTCCTTAAGTCAAATCTGATGAGAGTAAGCTTCATTCATTCCATCTCACTTCCTCTTCTTCCCCTCCATTGTGAAAACTTTTCCTTGCCTCTTTTATATGAGACAATTTACTCTATTTTATCTCTCATTTTTTCCTTCTTCCAATATGTATTGCTATCTCACCCCTTAATTTTATTTTTTATATATCATCTCTTCATATTCAACTCACCTTGTGTGATCCTGGACAAATCACTTAAACTGTGTGCCTCAGGTTTCTAAGACCATAAAGGGGGTCACAAAGCATCAGACTTGACTGAAAAAGATGATTAGCAACAACAATAATAACAATGATGAATATTTAATAACATTATAAAAAGAATACATTGATCCATAACAGGCAGCATGAATTTCCAAAGAAGTCACAATAGGTGAAGAGTATAATTCCTCTTCTCAGGATAACTAGACAAGTAATTTGTGGAATTCTCATGACATAATATATCTAATGTCAGCAAGGAATTTGACATATTATTTTCTTATATCTTGAGTTAAAACTGATGAAAAATTATATGAAAATCACACAGCTAGATGCATAACTCTCTGACTGACCAGAACCAAATTAAGAAACTGGCCTTCAGCAAATCTCGTAATGATATCAGTTAAGTCATTGTTTTTTGTCTTTTGCCTTTTTCTGCTCAGTCTTGAATGACATTTGAATGACAAAATAGTATCTTTAATGATGGCATAAATGGCATAGCTGTAAATTTTATAACTCACATGGAATATTATAATAAAAGAATATTATAGTTAGAGGATACCTCTGAGATTACTTTGTCTAATCCTTTACCTAATGCATAAATTTCTCCCAGAATATCTCCAATAAGTAGTCCTGCAAATCTCTGCTTAAACACAATGAATGTCAGGGAATTCACTGGTTTCAGGGATAACTTCTCCACTTCTAGGCAAATTGAAATGCAAAATAATTTTATCCATGAACAAACCAAACATTACCCTCCTTTAGCTTCTATTTTCTGTTCCTTTTTCTCTTCTTCAGTGTTTCACATGTTAAGAAAAAAATTTTTTTCTAACCCTCTCATTCAGTATTATGAAATTCAGAGGTGAGGTGATTTATTGAAGTTATTACAGTAATTTAGTGATACATACAGAAAATGAACATTTTTGTCTTCTGATAGTCAATCAAGTGCTCTATACAACACATGATGTACATATGCATTAGTGTTCATTGGAAGCACCAATAAGTCATATGAAAATAGAGGACTTTATTTCAAACAGTTGTGGACAAAAACAGCAACAAAATGTAAACAGGGTCTAATTTATAGAATTTACTAATACACAAGCACAAATATACATTCTCTGTGTGTGTACAAACATGCATTTATATGTCCTTGTATATGTATGTATGGTGCGTATATATGTATGTATGTATTTATGTATGTATAAAATATGTTAGCAATTATTCCAGCTTGGAAATCAGTATTAGCATAGGCCTTCCTGATATTGCTAATTGGTACTTATTTGTCATATCTCTTCTGCGATATGGTACTATTTAAACATATTTTTTTATTATACTTTAAATTTTTCTAAATATTTTTCTTATTTTTAGTTTTCAACATTCACTTACACAAAATTTGGGGTTCAAAGTTTCCTCTCCTCCACCCCCATTTCTTCTCATTACCTTTTCTTCCAATCAGCCCTTCCTTCTATCACCCC
>CM053599.1:155851923-155881461 GCA_028646575.1 Pseudocheirus occidentalis | reverse complement strand
TATATAGTCATAATATGTATACACACGCCCGTTTTATATATATATATATATATATATATATATGTATATATATGTATATGTATACACACACCCTTTCTTCTCCTCTCCCCCTTACTTTCTTGTAGAGTAAGATAGATTCCCATATCCTACTGAGTATGTATGTTATTCCTTCCATAAGTAAAATTCAGTGAGAGTAAAGTTTGCTCATTCTGCCTCATTGTCTTCTGCATTCCCTCCAAAGTAAAACCTAGTTTACCCCCATTCTATCTGTCCCTTTCTTCTTTTCCCAGTACATTCATCTTTGATTCCTTAATTTTATATTTTTAGATATCATCCCTTCATATTCAATTCATCCTGTGTACTCTCTCTCACTCTCTAGATTGATGGATAGATGGATAGATAGATAGATAGATAGATAGATAGATAGATAGACGGATAGATGGATAGATAGATGGATGGATGGATGGATGGATGGATGGATGGATGGATGGATGGATGGATGGATGGACGGATGGATGGATGGATGGACAGATGTACAGGCAGATAGATAGATAGATAGATAGACAGACAGACAGACAGACAGACAGACAGACAGACAGACAGACAGATAGATAGATAGATAGATAGATAGATAGATAGATAGATAGATAGATAGATAGATAGACAGACAGATATAACAAGAATATCAGGGAAATTTTCCTTGATTATTTATTTATCTATCTATTTATTATTTATTTATTTATTTAGCCATTCATGCATTCATTCATTGAATTATTTTATTTATTTTCCTGTTTACATCATTCGTTTCCATGAGATTTTGAGTTACAAATCTTCTCCCTATCTTTCCCCTACCCACAACCTCAAAACAGCCATCCCAGTGTAAAGCCCCTCCCCAATCTGCTCTCTCCAATTTCCTCCTCCATCACCTCCCTAACTTTCTGGTGCAGCAGGATGAGTCTCCCTACCCCAGTGCATGAATATCTTAATTTCCAGTTGTGTGTAGTTAATTATAATTACATATATATATATATATATATATATATATATATATATACACACATACATATGTACATATATACATATACATATGTATATATGTGTGTATGTATGTATGTATATAACATTTGATTCTAGAATTTAAATTCTAGAATCTTTCAGTTCCTTCCTCATCACACACCCCCAGTGGAAGAACAAACAATTCCATACAGACTGTATATGTGTAATTACACAGAACATCTGCAGAGTGGACACATTTTGAGAGACTGATTATATGTCTCTTCTTCCTATCCCATAACCCCCCTTGTTCTATTCTCTTTCCTATCCCTGTCCATGTCCCTTTACAGAAGTGTGTGCTTCCAGCAGTCCCCCCCATCCTGCCCTCCCCCCATCATCCCACCTTTCATCCTCATCCCCACTATTGTCCTGTGTGTCAAAATACCCAGTTTAGAGTTTATGTCATTCTTTCCCTAAGCCAAATTCAATGACAGTAAAGTTGACCCTTTCCCTTTTGCCTTTCTGTTCTTCCCCTCCATTGTAACACTTATCCCTTGTCGCTTCCATATGAGATAAATAACCTAATTCTGTTTCTCCCTGTCTCCTCTCACTCTAGTCCTCTCCCACCTCAGAATTTCACCTTTTAAAGTATCATCCCTTCCTATTCAAGTGATTTGGTGCCCTCTATGAAGTCATATACACACACACACTCAGATACGTATTAATACACATAGATACCCTCCTTTATAGATATTTATATGGGTATATGTGTGTATGTATATATGTATATGTATAAATGTGTGTATGTATGTATATGTATAAATGTGTGTGTATGTATGTATGTATATACATATACATACATACATACACATATTTGTATTCTCTTCAACTATCCTCATAGTAAGAAAAATTTCATAAGTTATTATTATAATTTTTCCATATTGGCATGTAAATAGTTCAAATTTGATAAGTTCCTTATAATTTCTTTCCCATGTTTACCTTCTCATGCTTCTTGTGTTTGAATGTCAAATTTTCTGTTCACTTCTGGGTTTTTCAGAAGAATGCTTGTAAGTCCTCCACCTAACTGAATGACCATATTTTCCCCTGGAACATTATCCTCAATTTTGCTGGCTAGGTGATTCTTGGTTTTAATCCTAGCTCCCTTGATCTCTGGAATATGATATTCCAGGCCCTTTGTTCCCTCAATGTAGAAGCTATCAGATCCTGGGTTATCGTAATAGATTTTCCACAGTGTTCAAATTGCTTCCTCTTGGGAGCTTGTAATATTTTCTCCTTGATCTGGGGACTCCAGAACGTGGCTACACTATTTCTATGAGTTTTATTTTTGGGATCTTTCTCAAGAGGTGATTGGTGAATTCTTTCAAGTTCTATTTTGCCCTCTGGTTCTAAAATAGGGCAATTTTCCTTGAGAATTTCTTGAAGAATGCTTTGTAAATTCTCTTTTTTTTATCACGGCTTTCAGGTAGTTCAATAATTTTTAAATTGTCTCTCCTGGATCTATTTTCCAGGTCATTGGTTTTTTTTCAAGAAGATGTTTCACATTGTCTTTTATTTTTTCATTTGTTTGTATCTGCTTAATAGTATCTTGATTTCTCATAAAGTCGTTTGTTTCCATTTGCTCCACTCTAATTCTGAAGTAATTATTCTCTTCAGAATGCTTTTGAGATTATTTTTCCATCTGGCAAAGTCAACTTTTTAAAGCATTCTTCTCCTCATTGGCTTTTTGGGCCTCTTTTGTGATTTGAGTTGATCTGTTTTTTAAGGTGTTAATCTCTTCAGTCAGATTGTTGACTCTCTTTTCACGATTTTCTTGCATCATTCTCATTTTTCTTCCCAATTTTTCAGTCACTTTCCTTATTTGTTTTTCAAACTCCTTTTTAAGATGAACTATGGATTGTAGACAATCTTCATGTTTCTTGGAAGCATTGGGTGTGGGCATTCTGACTGTGTTGTCTTCCTCCCGTTTCTTGCTTTGATCCTTTTAGTCCCCAAAAAAGGATTCTAGAGTTTGGTTGCTGTTCTTGAATTTCTTCCTTTTCCTACTCATTTTAGCAGTAAATTATGTGTCTTTTTAACTTTGCAAAACTCTGCTTCCAGGGGGGAAAGCTCTGTCCCAAATCACTGGGGTTTTCACCACTGTGAGTACTATTAGGGGCTACTGCCACTACAACCAGTTTTGGCTCACTTAAAAAGCACCCCAGGACCACCACCCAAGACCATGATCCAGATCGAGGCTGCTCAACAGAAGAGAACTTGGCCTCAGAATAATTGGTTGGCCCCCCTTGCAGTCTGAAGGCTGGAAACTCTGGAGCAAACTGGCAGAAGCAGCTGCCACTTCCACTGCTTCTGCCACTTCTGTTGTTTCCATTTCCTGAGGGTAGGTCATCTGGACCACTTTTCTCCCCCAAAGTTAGCTGAACTCCACTGACCTTTCATTTAGTCCTTATTTCTTCTGGCTTGATAAACCTGGAAACTGCCAGAGTTGCCACCTATCCACTCTCCTGAAGACTCCAGCTGTGGCTCCTCCCAACTACCCTAGGGCCCAGCCATGGTTTCAGCCTGGGCTGGTTTAGGCTCCCAGCCTGCTGTGATGGGCTCCACCTGCCAAGCTGCCTTCAGGGAGATATGTGTTTTCCGTATTTTTGTGAGTTTTGGAGCCCTAAAAATTTTTAGAGTCATATTTCATGAGTGTTTGAGGTGGCTATGTGGGAGCTGCAAAACTTTGCTGCTTCTATGCCACAACCATAGATTCACTCTATGCTATTACACCCCCATCACTTATTCTATTTTCTCTTTTGATTCTGTCCCTTTTCAAAAGTATTTCCTTCTACCTTCGGCTTCCCCCCCCCCCAGTTTGCCTCTCTTCTATCACCCACCCCTTTATATCCATCTCCCTCCATGTAGGGCAAGATATCCAATTGAGTGTGTATGTCATTCTCTCCTTAAGTAAAATCTGATGTAGGTAAGGTTTGCTCATTCCCTCTCACCTCTGGCCTCTTCCCCTCCTTTGTGAAACCTTTTTTATTGCCTCTTTTATGTGACATAATTTATTGTATTTTATCTCTCCCTTCTTCCTTCTCCCAATATATATTGCTTTCTCACCCCTTAATCTTATTTTTAGATATCATCTCTTCATTTTGAACTCACCCCATGACATCTATCTATCTATCTATCTATCTATCTATCTATCTATCTATCTATCATTCCTCCAACTACCCTACTGCTGAGAATGGTCTCATGAGTTATGCTTCTCTTGGCTCTTATATTTGAAAGTTAAATGTTCTACTCACTACTGGTGTTTTCATCAGAAATTTTTAAAAGTCCTCTATTTTATTGAATGTTCATTTTCCCCGTGAAGTATGGTAGCAAGTTTTGCTGGGTAGGTAATTCTTTGTTTTAATATGAGCTCTTCTGACCTCTGCAATATGTTATCCCAAGCCATTTGATCCTTTAATATAGAAGCTGCTTGAACTTGTTTTATCCTGATTATGTAATGTCGTATTGCCATATTGTAAAGCCAATCAACAGTAGATTCCTAAAAGAATGCTACTGTGAACAGCTTTTAAGATTCATATTACACAGTATTAATGAACACTCTGTTTATCCCATTAAAAATCAAGATTCAGTACAATATTCACAGCATCAATAATTCACAATATTATATACAATATTTAGAACAAGGAAAGTCTCAATATTATATCTTATTACAGGAAGTAACAAGGAGCAAAAGAAGAATCACCTGGTTTCCCTAAGGGGAAAATCAGCTTCACATTTAAAGATTTAATAAATACATTTAACAATTCAATCAATCAACTCATCTGGTTTCCCTGAGAGGGGAACCAGCTTAACTTCACATTTAAAGATTCAGTCAATCAAATTAAAGATTAAATCAATAAATTAACAAAAGGAATCACCTCTTTTCCCTGAGAGGGAGTTGATTCAATCAACAATTTACAATATACTGATCTTCCACTCATGGGGCAACCATTAACTTTAGCTTCCAAATAAAATTCTTAGACAACCACACAAACTTTCCACCCCTTGATTTCCAACAAACCTCAGTTTAGTCGAAGGGGAGGCCTTTTCTTCTTTTTGACTTTGGGTAGACTCTCTGATTCCCTGGATCCTCTTCCCTTGTCCCAGCTCCCTCCTGAGTCTGAGGACAGGCCTGGGAGGGGGCATTCAATAAGTTTGTCCTCCAGGGAGGTGAATTGAGTGAACTGTCCAAGGTCACATGGCTGTGACTCAAACCCAGGTCTTCTGACTGCAAATCCATTGTTCTCTCTGCTGTCTCTGACAAAATTTAAAAGCTTTTGCTTACAATAATAATAAATGCTGAAAACAGGCATTAATTAGAAAAAAGATGGAATAAAAGGAATTCTTACCAAAAAAAAAAAGAATGCTTGAAAGTCGTCTATTTCATTGATTGACCATAGTTTACCAGCATTGGACTCAATGGGCATTCTTGGTTTTAATCCCAGCTCCTTTGACCTCCAGAATATCATATTCCAAACCCTTCCATCCCTTAATTTAGAAACTCCTAGATCTTGTGTTATCTTGTTTGACTTTTCACAATACTCAAATTGCTTCTTCCTTGCAGCTTATAATATTTTCTACTTGACCTGGGAACTCTGGAATTTGGCTATGATATTCCTAGGACTTTTCCATTGGGGATCTTTTTAAAGAGGTGATCAGTGAAAATTTTCAATTATTACTTTACTCTCTGGTTCTAGAACATCAGTACAATTTTCCTTTAGAATTTCTTGGAGAATGATGTCTAGGCTCTTTTTTTATACTTACTTTTAGGTAATCAGATAATTTTTAAATTTTCTCTCCTGGATCTATTTTCTACATCAATGGTTTTTCCAATGTGATATTTCACATTGCTTTCTATTTTTTCCATTTGTTTGGATCTGTTTTATAGTATCTTGATTTCTCCTAAAGTCATTAGCTTCCTTCAGCCCCAATATAATTACAAAGGAATTATTCTCTTCAGTGAGTTTTAAAAATTCCCCTTCCATCTGACCAATATTGCTTTTAAGGCATTCTCCTTACTAGCTTTTTGGGCCTCTTTTGCCATTCTTCAGTCAGACTGTTCACTTTATTTTCCTGATTTTGTTTCATCATCCTCATTTCTCCTCCCAATTTTTCCTCCACTTCTTTTACTAGATTTTCAAAATATTTCTTTAGTTCCTCCATGACCTGGAACCAGTTAGCAATTTTCTTGGAAGTTTTGATGCAGGAGTTTTGACTTTTGTGTTCCTCTGGTTGTATATTTTGATACTTTTCATCTCCAAAAAATATTCTTTCATCTGATTGTTCTTTCTTTATTTGTTCATCTTGCCAGCCAAATTACTTGGTTTTTGATCTCTTTGGTACGGTAGAACTCGGCTTCCAGAGTGGAGAGAGCTGACTCGCAAACTTCTGGGGTTTTCACAAATGTTAGCTGTTGTCAGAGCTATGAGGACAGCACCCTCTCTAGAGCCACTACAACCTCTGGCACACTTTTGATCCTCACACCAGGATGGCCACCCAAGACTGTGACCCAGATCCAAGCACATGAAAGCGAGAGCAATTATCCTCTGAATGGTTGCTTGGACCCCCTATGATCTGCAGGCAAGAAGCTCTGGAGGTAGCTATAAGGCAGCCATTGCAGCTTTCACTTCTCTGCCACCTCTGCCACCCTAGGAGCAGGAGCCACACAATGTTTTTCTTTCACCTAGTTCTAACAGAATTCTCTGTTGACCTGTTATATTCTCAGTCTGTTTTATTTTCTCAGTATGTTATAGCCAGTATCATGTTGTATTCTTATAAATTTGAAACAGCTTTCTGTATATTTTAGAAATAAGGCCTTTATCAGAGACACTGGTTTAATAATTCTTTTCCAATTTTCTGCTTCCCTCCTAATCTTGGCTGCATTGGCTTTGTTTGTGCAAAAACTTTGAAATTTAATGTAAGCTAAATTATCTTTTTTGCATTTTGTAATGCTCTCTATCTCATATTTGGTCATAAATCCTTCCCTTCTCCACAAAACTGCTTTTTACCATATTGCTTATAGCATCAGTCTTCATTTCCAAATTGTGAACCCAGTTACATTTTATTTTGATAACTTGTCTATTTTTATTTCATTTTCTTCATTTTAAAAAATGAATTCCTCAGTCCATTCTCTTTATTATTTACCTTTATCTTCTGTCCATTCTAAACTTTATTCTCTGACTCATGCCCTCTTTATGTATTTGTCTTTCTTGTAGTTTCTATATCCTCATGGATTTAAAACTTTTCCTTTTATTGCATTCCTTCCTCTAAACAGTTTGTGTTATTGTTTTGTTGGTTTGTTACCCTCTTCCCCTCTCCAGTCTTCTTTTCTGGGTGTGCCTCAGTGTAATGAAAAGCAAAATGGTATTTAACTCCTTGTTTCAGTTATTCAAGTTCCTTTGAGCCTCACCTGTGATTTTATCAAGTCTTTTAGTAACAGAACCTGTGAAGCTCATAGTGGGAGGAGCTTGGCAAAGATCAGAACAGGAAGGATGTAAGAGGAAGGGTACAACAGGAAGTACCAGAAATATTAAAGCTCAAGCATGAGCTGGGACTAAGTGGAACTGGGAGAAAGGATTTCTGCTGCATTAGTTGTAGGTTTGTTCTGTCTGTGTTTATGTTACTTTGTCAGATCTGTATGTTGACAGAGGATGTTGCTGTTTTTAAGGAAGCCCTGGAATCTTATTACTGATTCAGAAGCTCTGAAAGATGACTTTACTGTTGTTTGTTTTTACTAGTCCTGAAGGAGGATTTCACTGATGATTTCAGAGATCCTGGGACTTTACTGATGATTTTTATTTGGTTTCTCATACAGAAGCCCTATCTGTTGGTATCTGTTAATTTTACAGACAGAAAGTGAACTGATTATCCCAATAATGTGTGTGAGTATTGTTGCAACACTGCTAAGCTTGATATGTGTAGCTGGAATAGGAACTGGGAGTTTCCTATCTGTGAATCCAGGTGACAGTTGGGTGGATTCAGGCTAGAGCTGGGAACATGGAAGAATGGCAATGGGGTTTTGAAGTCAGTTTTGAGTCAAGATGAAAGGATCTGTACTTGGGTTGGTAGTACTGGCTGACAAGCTTAAGAATCTGTGACCCAGAGGTGGGAGACTTCTGTACTTTGTACTCCTTATGGAAGATTGCTTCTTATGGATGACTGAGATAAGGATGGTTGGAAGCCAGTCCCCATTCAAGATGAAAGAATACTTTAGATGGGTACTTTATATTGATTCAGATTGTGACTTTCTGAATTATGTTTTTTGTTTAAGAATATGTGGCCACTTTAATAATATGGTGTTATGATATATTGCTATGAATGTTGTACTTTCATTTATTTTGATGTTTTGCTTTAGGTTACTGCTGAATAAATAGAGAGTTCACTATACTGTGTGATCATAACCTTAAAGGTATTCTCAGCAGCAGTCATTAGAAGAAGTCTTGGAGATACTACCTCCATCAATTGATTTAAATGATATTTTTCAGTGATATAAAGATCATAATGCCCCTGTACTTTGTGAATTTATTTTCTATAGTTGGCTCTTCCCTTGCCATTGTTTTTTCTCATTTAGAATAACATGTGTTCTTCGGGTGCAAGCTTTCCCACTTTTCTAGGTGCCAGTTCCCCAATAGATCTGACTACTCTTCTCTTGATGGCAGATAACTAGCTCCTTTTTTCACCAAATATGTAAAAACAATACTCATTTTAAGCTCCCCATTTCCATCCTCTCAATGGGCATGTTCCCATTCACCCACTAAAATCAGATTTCTCCCTTCCCCTCCCTTCCATTTTAATCCTTTCCTTTGTCTCTTAGCCCATTTTCCTATAGGTACTTTTCTTTCTGAAATACTACAGGTAGTCTTCCTGGCCCCACTCCCACCCCCATCAATGATTGACTAGACTGCTTCATATTTTTCTTCCCCTCTCCCTTTTTATGTGTCTTCCCATTTTGGAGTTTATTCTCTTCACCCTTTCCATATATTCACAAATATTGATTCACATATAGATGTAGTGTGGTGAGATTTTGATCATATTTCAGGTCTTTTCATCCACCATCACTTCTGTTTGGCCTGTATAGATGCAAACTATTTTGTGAAAGATTTTTACAGAGTTCTTCCCCTCTGCTCAGGGTCCAAGGTAAGGTGATCTTGCTCCACATTTTCTGGGTTCTACCCTGACCCAGCAGGTGGGAACCTTGAGGAAGAAGGAATAGCTAAAATGCTAACAGGCCATGAAGGTAACCATTTGAGTCCAGTGGCAAAATAGATATCAGGAAGCCCAGAGATAGCCCCTGTTGTTCATGTAGCTACAAGTTGTATGGACCCTTCTTGAAAGCAATTTGAAATAATGTTGAGAAAATTATTAAATTGTGCACATGGCCCTTGGCCTAACAATATAGCTTCTTGGTGCAAAGGGATCAAAGAAAGAAGAATAACCAATATGTACAAATACATAATTCTCAACTTTTTGTGTTAGTAAAATATTAGTAATTGAGAAGAATGGCAGAACCAAGGCAGCAGCATAGAAGCAGAAAAGTTTTGCAGCTCCCACACAGCCACCCTAAATACCCATAAGATATAACTCTAAACAAATTTTAGGGCTCCCAAGCTCACAAAAATACAGGAAACACAGGAGGAAGGGGCTCACTGGGACAGGCCCTGCCCAAAACCAAAACCACAGCCAGGCCCTGGGGCAGTTGGGAGGAGCTGAGCTATAGCTTGAGTCTACCTGAGAGCAGACCTGGAGCAATCTCCACGTTAATCAAGCCAGGAAAAAAAGGTTTAGAGAAAGGTCAGTGGAATTCAAGCTTTCAAGCTAAATTTGGGGGAGGAAAAGGAGTCTGGCTGAACTGCCCCCTGGGCAAGGAAGCAATGGGAAGGGGCAGGATATGCTACAACCAGCAAATACCTCCACTGGGCTGCTTCAGAGCTCCTGGTCTGCCAATTGTGGGGAATGGGGGGAGTGCAAGACAATTGATCAGGGCCAAGGGCTCTTGCATTGAGCAGCCTGGATCCAGATCATGTTCTTGGGAGGTGGTCCTGGGGTGCACTTTCAGCAAGCCAAAGCGGTTGGGGGCTGCAGCAGGCCCTTAATAGTTCCGGGAGCTGTGAAAACCCCAGCAATTTGGGGCAGAGCTTTCCCCCCTGGAAGCAGAGTCCCACAGACCTAAAAAAATCAAGCAATTAATTGACTGGCCAACATAAGGAAAAGGAAGCAAAATAAGTGCAACAATAAAAATTTGAACCCTTTTTTTGTAGATATAAAGGATCAAAGCATAGAATGGGAACAAGACAACACAGTCAGAACTCCCACACCAAATGCTTCCAAGAAACATGAAGATTGCCTACATGCTAAAGGTGAGCTTAAGAAGGATATTGAAAACCAAATAAGAGAAGTGGAGGAAAAATTGGGAAGAGAAATGAGAATGATGCAAGAAAATCATGAAAAGAGAGCCAACAACCTGACTGAAGAAAACAACACTTTAAAAAATAGATTAACTCAAATGGCAAAGGAGGCACAGAAAGCAAATGTGAAGAATGCCATAAAAAGTCGAATTTGCCAGATGGAAAAGAATTTCAACACCATTCTGAAGAGAATAATTCCTTCACAATTAGAGTGGAACAAGTGGAAGTTAATGACTTTATGAGAAACCAAGATACTATTACACAGTTACAAAGAAATGAAAAAATAGAAAGCAATGTGAAATATCTCCTTGAAAAAACCATTGACCTGGCAAATAGAACCAGGAGAGACAATCTGAAAATCATTGGTTTACCTGAAACCCATGATCAACACAAAGGAAAGAATCCTTCAAGAAATTCTCAGGTAAATTAACCCTGATGTTTTAGATTTAGAGGGCAAAATAGAACTTGAATGAATTCACCTATCACTTCTTGAAAAAGATCCCAAAAATGTTATTGTCAGGTCCCAGAATCCCCAGTTAAAGAGAAAAATATTACAGGCCACTAAGAGAAAAGAATTTGAATACTGTGGAAACACAATTAGGATAACCCAGGATCTGGCAGCTTCTATGCTGAGGGATCAAAGGGACTGGAATATGATATTTTGAAGATCAAGGGAGCTGGAATTAAAACCAAGAATCACCTACCGAGCAAAATTGAGTATAATGTTTCAGTGGAAAATATCGTCATTCAGTGAGGTGAAGAACTTTCAAGCATTCTTGCTGAAAAAAAAAACAGAACTGAACAGAAAATTTGACACTCAAACACAAAAAGTATGAGAAGATAAACATGGGAAAGAAATCATAAGGAACTTATCAAAGTTGAACTATTTACATGCCAATATGGAAAAATGATAATAGTAACTTATTAAACTTTTCTTAGTATGAGGATAGGTGAAGGGAATACAAATGTATATGTATATATATATATGTATATATACACACACATACATACACACATATATGTATGTGTGTGTACTTACATATATGTCTATATAGGAGGCTACATATGCATATGAATACATATCTGAGCATGTGTGTATATATGTACATAGAGGGTATAGGATCAATTGAATATGAAGGGATGATACTTTAAATGGTGAAATTCTGAGGTGGGAGAGGACTAGAATGAGAAGGGACAGGGAGAGATAAAATGGGGTTAATCATCCCATATAGAAGAGGTAAGGGGTAACTGTTACAACTTTACTTTCATTTACTCCCATTGAATTTGGCTTAGGGAAGGAATGACATAAACTCTAAACTGGGTATCATGCCACACAGGAGAGTAGGGGGCATGGGGATGAGAGGGGGGATGATGGAGGGGAGGGTTTCTGGAACCACACATTTCAGGAAAGGGACAGGGTAGAGAACAGAAAAAGGAGGGGTAGGTATAGGAAGAAGGGACATATGATCAGACTTTCACAGTATGTCCACTGTGAAAATGTCCTGTGTAATTACACATGCACAGCCTGTATTGAATTGCTTGTCCTTCCAGTGGGGGTGGGTGACAAGGGAGGAACCGAAAGAATCTAGAATTCAAAGCTCTGTAATACATGCAACAAGGAATTAAGATTTACAGGGACTGGGGTAGGGAGACACTCCATGCCCTACCAGAAAGTTATAGGGGTGTTGCAGGAGGGCACAAAAGAGAGCAGATCAGGGGAGGGGCTTTACAGTGGAATCGCTGTTTTGAGATTGGGGTAGGGGAAAGAGGAGGAAAGATTTTTTAACTCAAAAATCTTATGGAAATGAATGATGCAAACAAGAAAACAAATAAGACATCTATATTAAAAAAAGAAATTGAGAAGATTCCCATCACTTGTTTAATGACTGAACATGTTATGGTATACAAAGGTGATAGAAAAATATTGCAATATAGAAAAACACCCCCAGGGAACATTTTCATAAAACCCAAAGAAGACTTGTTTGAATTGTTGCAGAAAGAAGTAAGCAGAACAGGAGAAAAATGTAATGACAACATTGTAAAGACAGACAACTTCAAAAGATTTTAAAAACTCTCAATCAACAGTGACCAAACTTTTTTTTTCCAAGAGGATCCATGAAGACATATTCTACCCAACTCCTGACATTTATGTGATTGACTTCTTATTAGATTATCCAGTGAATAATCTAAAGTAATTTATTTAAATATTGACAGATTTGACCTCTGTGATTTTCTAGGGACTATTAAAAGTATTCTTCAGCAAAACAATTCAAAAGCATCCATTCTGCGGCACACATCCTTTTCTTATATTTTGGACTTGACCAATGTGGAAATTTGTTTTGTATGTCTATGACTTGTCATTACAAGAATGTTGGGTATCCCCCTAACCCCAATTTGGAGGGGGGCATGGGACTGCAAGAAAATGGATTTTTGTTAAGGTTGGCTCTCCTTTCTTACACTGAAGGAAGGAGGATGAGAAGAATAACTTTTCATAAGGACATTCCTCTCTCCCCCTACCTGATAAATAGTACTTTTTTGGCTAATGTATAATAAGGATTTAAGACTCAAGTTCATATTCCATATAAGCTTTTTGGGTAAATGCCATGTTAAAGTTAGTTAAGCTAAAGAGTTAAGAGGCAGCAAAGTATAAAGTAATGAAGACTGTGTTCTGAGTCAGGAGGATTGCATTAGAGATTTAGCTATAATTGTAATAGCCAATTGACTTGAAGCATAACTAATCATGAGAATAAAAATGCATTTTACTATCATTAATTGAGGCTGAGTAAAAAACAGTAGGTCAATATAAAAAAAGAGTAGTGGAGAGACAGAAAATCCTGAAAGAAATTATTCTGAGGATAAACATTAATAAAAAAGATAATCCTACATTGAAAGAAAGATAAGAGGTTAGTGAAGACCATGTTTCAAAGTTGATGGAATGATGGTGCTGAGAAGGGATACCTATGAGAAAGCTATACAAGTTAATTCTTCCTTGGGTTGTGTTGTCTTGTTGAAGATCAATGAACTTGGAACTTGCAATGATAGCCCAAAAATTGTTAGCAGGAAGTGAATACTGGAAGTAAAAGGAGAGAGAACTTATTGGAGTTCTTGTCTTTTTCATTTAGGAGCTTCTGAATTTCCTCATCATTTTCCTCAAAAAAGTCTTGATGTTTGTGAGTGTTCTGACTCAGATGAGTAAATGCAATGATCTATACCAAAACATTAAAAGTTGCCCATTTCTTTTCTGAACTACCCTTGCCAATTCTGTACTGACTCAACTTTCCATCCAAGTTAGCAACAAACTGTTCTTGCTCAAAGAAGTGCTCTGATGTTTTGATACTGATTTTTCTGGTAGTTATTTTGCTTTTGGGCCATGGCATATGCTGGAAGTATACATTAATCATGAAGATGATGAGTTTATGATAAGTCCAACAATCTGTACCACATGTTGTCTTCATCATTCACATTTTTTTCTGTGTCTTTATTGTCTATTTCACCACAGTCATTTCTGGAAAAGGACTTCTTTCCTTCATTCTCCAAATTTAAATCTCCTTTATACTGAAGAAATGGTTGCGTAAAAAAATATCACTAATAGTGACTTTACCAGATAGTTCATAAACTATTCTGTAAGTGCTCCTCATCTCCTCTGCTATAAGAAGTGGCATTTTAAAAATTATTTTCTATATAAGGAATAAAAGATACATTTGCACAATACAGTAAAATAAAAAGATGCATGTAGATGAAACTGCAAATCTACTATGCGCAACTTGCTATTGCTTTCAAAATACAATTAAATTATCATGTAAAAATATTTTTTCAATGACAGGTTCCTTTTTTTGTTTTACTGCTATTGTTTTGTTACTACTCTCTTTATGTCTCTCTTTGTCTCCCTATCCCTATTTCTCTCTAAATTGTTTGGTTACTTGTACCTTCCTTAGTTGCAGTGTTTATATACTTTTCTTACATTTCTGTTCTGGAGTATTTCTTCAGATCTCATTTTACTTGATGAAGTAATTCAAAGCCTTCTTTTTAAAGAAATATTTGCATGTGGGTTTTTTTTCTATGAATGGTTAGGCTTAGGTTTACTGAGTGTGTCACCTTGAATTTTAATTTCAGTTCCTTTGATATTTGGGATTCAATATTCCTGTCTTTTCTGTGGGCTTATGGTAGGTGCAGAATAGTTTTGTTTTATTCGAATTTGTTTCCAGTTATATTTGAATGTCTTTCTTTGGGTAACTTTCTCATTGGTGACTTGCTTGGGAAATTATTAAATTTAAGCATCATGTGTTTTGAAGTTCACAGATATATATTTTTTTCATTTTGTGGATTCTTTAAATTGGCACTGTGATTTCTGTTATCCAAAATAAAGAACCATTTTCTCACATTATTTTATGTGCTGTGCTGTTCAAGTTTTTTTTAACTTAAAATTTGTTTCTTGTTTTTTTTCTGGAAGAAGTATAATCCTTAACTTGTTCCTACACATCCTACTTTTGTTGTAATCAACATATTTTGTTTGTATAAAGATTATGGTTTATTTTAATCATTATTACTTAAAGTTTATTTTCTTCCATGTTGTCCTTCACTTTGGTGTCTTGGCTTTCATCATTTATTCTATTTTTTATTTTGTTTCTGAGGATTGCCTCTGTGGATGAAATTTTTTTAATTCTATCAGTTATACTAGCCATAAATTCTACTTTTAAAGACTCTTATTTCTCGTTTAAAGTATTATTATTTCTTATTGTCTCATGCTTTCATAAAAATCCACAAAGTTTTCTATTACTTCATATTTTTATTAATTTTCCTTTTTTACATAATTTTTACATAGGTGTATGATATTTTTTAGATCTTTTGGCTAACATCTTTCTCTTAATATATTTCCTTTTTTATTTATTTCTAATGTTGCTGATTTGTTTTTTCTCCTAAGATATTTTATAATAAGTCTTTTTATTCTATGTAGTCCTCTATTACTCACTTGCTGATACCTTCTTTGATGGCTCTTTCCCCTGGCAACTAGCTTTCAAAGATATCTCAGCTTCGTTCCACTCTGGACAATTTGTATTTGGCAGCTTCTATCTTTGTCTCAAATGACTTCTGGGAGTAACAATTGATCTCATCTGCTTTAGACCATATATATTTAGACCATACATATATATCCTGCTATCTTGTTTCAGATCTCTCTGTTCTTCAGATTTCTTTTTGGTTTTTTCAGTGACTTATACTGCTGCAATGCTGTGATTCAGCTAGAGCAATGTTCTGTCATTTGACTTTCCATAATACAGAGAGGAATGGTTGACAGGACTGAATTTTGTTTCAAGTTCATGGCTCTGCTTATGCTTCCCTGCCAGAGTCATGTAAGTGCTGGTGGTGGAGGTGTTAAGTGAGAGCATTAGGGATCAACTCTTTCTCCATCATACAATCACTACCTTGTTGTAAATCCAAGCACGTGCTGCTTTCCAGAGATGCTGGTATGAATAGCTTTAAAGTTCTGATTACATAGTATATTCAGCATCAAACTAAAAAAAACATTAACAGAAACCAAAGTAGAGCATTCACAATGATATTACATAACAACTTGTCACTAAAGGGACCACATAGTTTTAAACAAAATATATCCTTCAGTAAGTCCTTAACTCAATCATCCTTAAGGAGCAGTCATCCTTAAGAGATACAAAGTACAAAGTTCACCAACCCCTATGTGGCAGTAAATCATTATCTTGTCAGTCAGTGCAAAGTACCCAAGGAAAGGGCTTTTCTTCATTTTAAAATTCGATTTTATTTTATTAAATTTGTTTATCTAGTTTTAGTTGACAACATTCAGTTCTACAATCCCTTGAGTTCCAAATTTTCTCCACTTCCTTCTCCTCCTCTCCACACAGGAAGTGTGCGATCCAATATAAGCTCTACAAATACCTTCACGTTAAGCATTAGTCAGTTTGTAAAGACTTATCACCAATAAAGTGAAAAAAAAAGAAGAAACAAAACTAAACTAAAGACAAAAGAAAGAGCAAGTAGTTTGCTTAACTTTGCATTCAAACTCTGTAATTCTTTTCTCTGGCTGTGGATATCCTTTCCATCATCAATCTTTGGAGCTGTCTTATAAACTTGCATTGCTGAAGGGAGCCCAGTATATCCAAGTTATTAGTCATAGGAAAAATGTGTCTGTTATTATGTACAAAGTTAACCTGATTCTGCTCTTCTCACTCAATATCAGTTTACAAAAGTCTCTCCAGATTATTGTGAAGTCCCCTGCTACTCACTTCTTATAGCACAATAGTATTCTATAACATTTATATACCACAGCTTGTTTAGCCATTCCCCAGTAGATGGGCATCCCCTAGATTTCCAATTCTTTACCACCACAAAAAGAGCTGCCATAAATATTATTTTTGCAAATGAGTCTACCTCCCACTTTTCTGATCTTCTTAGGATACAGCCCTAGAAGTTATATTCCTGGGTCAAAGGGTAAGCACTTTTATATAGCCATTTGGACATAGTTCCAAATTGCTCTCCAGAATGGTTGAGTCAAATCCCAACTATTGTGCTATAAGAAATGAGTAGCAGAGGACTTCACAATAATCTGGAGATACTTATGTAAACTGAAACTGAGTGAGGAGAGCAGAATCAGGTTAACTTTGTACATAATAACAGACACATTTTTCCTATGACTAATAACTTGGATATACCTAGCTCTCTTCAGCAATGCAAGTTTATAAGACAGAATCAAATCACAACTGCAGCAACAGAAAACAACATTAGTGTTTCATTGTTTCTACATGCTCTCCAGCATTTGTCATTTTCTTGTTTTGTCATCTTAGCCACTTTGACTGGTGTCATGTGGTACCTAATTGTTATTTTGATTTGAGTTTCTCCAATCAAAAGTGATTTACAGCTTTTTTCATATGTTTATAGTTATCTTTAATTTCTTCCTCTGAAAATTGCCTGTTCATATTCTCTGACCATTTATTCATGGGAAATGACTTGTATTCCTATCTGTCTATTGTATTATATTGTATTGTATTGTATTGTATTGTATTGTATTGTATTGTATTTTGTATTGTATTGTACAAATGACTTGTATTCCTATCTGTCAATTCCTATCTATATCTGATCTCTGTATATTTTAGAAATGAAACCTTTATCAGAGACACTGTCTAAATTTTTTCCCTAATTTCCCACTTCCCTCTTAATCTTTATTACATTAGCTTTATTTGTATAGAAACTTTTCAATTTAATGTAATCAAAATTTTCGATTTTGCCTTCTGTAATGCTCTCTATCTTTTATTTGGTCATAAATTCCTCTCTTCTCCATAAATTTGACAGTTAAACTATTCCTTGCTCTCCAAGATTGCTTACATTCTAAGCCTTTATATTATACTCATGCACCCATTTAGATTTTATTGTGGAAGATATGTAAGATACTCGTTTATGCCCAGTTTCTCCCATACAATTTTTTAGTTTTTCCAGCAGTTTTTGTCAAATACTGAATTCTTATCCCAGAAGATAGGGTATTTTGGTTTGTCAAACAGGAGAACACTATATTCATTGACTGCTATCTATCCATGACCACTGTAAAACAATGCTTGAGCAGATTCCCAAAAGAATGCTACAGTGGACAGATTTTAAGGTTATGATTACACAGTATAGTGAACAATCCATTTATTCCATTACAAATCAAGTCAAACACTCACAATCAGTTCACAATATAATTAACAGTCTTCCACTCATGGGGCAATTATTGATTAACTTAAACAGTCAGTTATCTAGCAATAAATACAATCACTAGAAAATTACACAAACCTTTCACACCTCAGTGTCCAGCAAATTTCAATTTCATTATATGTCTAGTGGGAGGACTTTTCTTTGTCTTGACTGGGGATGATCTCTCTCATTCCCTGGATCCCCTTCCATGGGCCCAGCTACTACTAGAATCCACCAAACAGTCACCTGGATTAAGAGGCGGACAGCTCTCAAGTTCTTGTCCAATCCTCAGAGGTAGACAACTTCCAGGTCCCTGTATAGCCCTCCAGGCAGTCCTCGGTGAACAAAAATATTCGCAGGGTCCAGAACATCTCAAAACCCTCACAGCTTCTGTTGTTGGAAACTCAAGGATACACCAAGCCACAAACAAACATAGTCTTATCCTGGTCATGCTTCTTCAGTCCTCCAGCAGTTCAGCTGACCTTATAACCCAGTAAAGTCATCCTTCCAGACAGCAGCCACTTTGGCCACTTTGTCAGATTCTGGTCTCAAGAAAACTCCAACTCAGTTCACAGCCCAACTCCTGGATGCTGGCACAATTCTGTTCCCTCCACCAGGAGCCACCAGGAACATTCTTGACTCTATTTGTCTGTCCTCAGGAGGTCTCCTTAAATACACACACTGGCCTCCTGTCTCAGCCGATCCCATCCTGCCACATCAGCAACAGGAGATAGAATTTACACCTTCTGTTCACACAGGAGACTGAGTTGATACCTTTTGCCTCTTTCATACAAGAGACAGAGCTCACACCTTCTGTACTTAGCCCTTAATATTCATTACATATACATTATATATTACATTACATATAATTTTTATTGTATCATGATCTGAAAAGGATGCATTTAGTATTCCTGTTTTTCTGCCCTGGATAGTAAGCTATTTATGCCCTACTACATAGTCTGTTTTTTTGTATGTGGTATGTACTGCTGAGAAGTTATATTCCTTCTTATCCTCATTCAATTTTTGTCAGAGGTCTATCATATCTACCTTTTATAACATTATATTCACCTCCTTAACTTCTTTCTTGTTTATTTTGAAGTTAGATTTATCACGTTCAGAGAGGGGGAGATTGAGGTCCCCCACTAGTATAGTTTTCCCATCTCTTTCTTCCTCTAACACCCTCAACTTCTCCTCTAGGAATCTGGATGCTATACTGCTTGAAGCATATATGATTAGTAATGGTACTGCCTTTTAGCAGAATGCAGTTCCCTTCATTATCTCTTTTAATTAGATCTATTTTTGCTTTGCCTTTATCTTAGGACTGCTACATCTGCTTTTTTTTTACTTTAGCTAGAGCATATCCTCTGTTCCAACCTTTCACCTTTACCCTATGTGTATCCCCCTGTTTCAGATGTGTTTCTTGTAGACAGAATATTGTAGGATTGTGGTTTTATTCCATTTTGCTATCCACCTCTATTTGCTGGGGGAGTTCATCCCATTCACATTCACACTTGTGATTACTATCTGTGTCTTTTCCTCCATGCTATTCCCTCCCCTGTTTATGCATTAATTTCTCACTTCAACTCTTTGAGAGTTTTTCTTTTGACAATCTCCTCCTTCAGTATTCCCTCCCTATTAGCCCCCTTCCCTGTTTTTCTAACCCTTCCCTCTAACTATTTCTGCCCTCCCTCTAAGAACCCCTCCTCTTCTTTCCCCTTTACCTCCTAGCACCTGTAGAGCATAATAGATTTTTATACTTAACAAGGTATATTATTCCCTCCTTGAATCAAAACCAATGAAAGTAAATTTCATGCAGTGCTTCTCTCTCTCCTTTATTCCCTCCTATTATAATTAGTTTTTGTGTGTTTGCATGTTAGAATCCTATACTTAAGTGATTATGTTATTCCCTCCTTGAACCAAAACCAATTAGAGTAAAGCTCATAAAATGTTCATCTCCTTCTCTTATTACCTTCTATTATAATATGTTTTCACACAACTTTGTGTGGCATAATTTACCCTTTTCTGCCTTCTCCATTCCTCTTCTCCCATTACAGTTATTTTTCTCCCCTTAATAAGGTTTTTATTAACCATCATTTTGGTTAGATTATACACTTTTATATGTTATGATTATTATACAATTTTCAATATTGGCAGATATCACCTTCTCATATAGTGATGTAAACAGACTGTTCTTATTGAATAACAAGATATGTGTCTCTGTGTGTGTTTTCCCTGTTCACCTTTTTTGTCTTTCTTGAGTCTTGTAAATGGAGATCAGATTTTCCACTGATCTCTGGCTTTTTCATCAGGAAGGTCTGGAAGTCCCTTTATTTTATTGAATGACTATGTCTTTGCCTGAAAGATTATGCTTAGTTTTGATGGATAGTTGATCTTTAGCTGTAGTTTGATATCTTTTGACTTACAAAATATCATATTCTAATCCCCCCAATCTTTTAATGTAGAAGCTTCTAGGTCCTGTGCTATCCAGACCGTAGTTCCATGATATTTGAATTATTTCTTTCTGTCTGCCCACAATATTTTCACCTTGATCTGATAGTTCTATAATTTGGCTATAATAGTTCTTGGAGTTTTCAACTTGGGATCTGTTTCAGAAGGCATCCAGTGTATTCTTTCTATAACCATTTTACTGTCATGTTCCAGGGCCTCAGGGAAATTGTACTTGATGAATTCTTGGAAGATGTTGTCCAGGCACTTTTTGTCATCATGGCTTTCCAGTAGACTGATAACTCTTAGATCAACTCTCCTGGTACTGTTCTCCAGTTCAGTTGTTTTTTGTAATAAGATATTTTACATTTTCTTCTTATTTTTCATTCTTTCAGTTTTGTTTGATTGATTCTTTTTTAAAAATTAGCTTTTGTTTATTTTCATTTTATGTCAATCATTTACACAAGATTCTGAGCTACAAATTTTCTGCCCATCTTTCCCCTACCCACCAACCCAAAACAGTGATTCCACTGTATACCCCCTCCCCCAATCTGTTCTCCCCTATATCCTCCCCTATCATCCCTCTGACTTTCTGGTACAGCAAGATGGATCTCCCTACTCCAGTAACTGTATAGCTTATTTTGCAGTTGCATCATCATCATTGTAATCATCATCATCATCATCATCATCATCATCATCATTATCTACATATTTTAAATATTTGATTTTAAAATTATAAATTCATGATTCTTTCCCTTCCTCCCTCTTCACCCAGCCCCACTGGGAAGACAAGCAATTGAATACAGGCAGTATATGTAGTTCCACAAAACATCTCCATAGTGGGCATATTGTGAAAAAAAGTGACTATATTTCCCTCCATCATACTCTGCCCTCCCACTTGTTCTATTATCTACTTTGTCCGTTTCCCTTTACAAAAGTGCGTGCTTATAACAAACCTGCCACCCTCCTACTCTACCCTCCATCATGCTCCCTCTCATCCCCTTCTTCCTTACTCTCCTGGAGGGCAAGACACACAATTTAGAGTGTATGTCATTCCCTCCCTAAGCCAAATTCAATGACAGTAAGGTTCACCCATTCCCCTTTGCCTTCTTATTATACACCTCCATTGCAACAGTTATCCCTTGCCTCTTCTATATGAGATAATTAACCCCATTCTGTCTCTTCCTCTGTCCTCTCATTATATTCCACACCCATCTCTCAATTTCACTTTTTAAATACCATCCCTTCCTATTCAACTGATCCTTTGCTCTCTGTCTATGAATACCTGGACACACAAATACACACACTAACATATGTATTCATATGCATATACACCTTCCTATATAGACATATGGGTGCATATACATATTCATACATTTTATACCAAGAAATGTTTCATAAGTTACAATTATCTTTGTTCCATGTATGCATATAAATAGTTCAACTTTGAGAAGTTCCTTAAGATTTCTTTTTCCTGTTTACCTTCTCATGCTTCTTGTATTTGAATGTCAAATTTTATATTCAGCTCTGTTTTTTGTTTTTCATCAAGAATGTTGGAAAGTCTTCCCTCAACGAATGACCATATTTTCCCCTTAAACATTATACACAATTTTGCTGTGTAGGCAATTCTTGATTTTAATCCTAGCTCCCTTCATTTCTGGAATATCATATTCCAGGCCCTTTGATCCCTTAATGTAAAAACTGCTAGATTCTGGGTTATTCTGATTGTGTTTCCACAATATTCAAGTTGTTTCTCCTTGGCAGCTTGTAATATTTTCTCCTTGATCAGGGAATTCTGAAACCTGGCTATAATATTCCTAGGAATTTTCTTTTGGGGATCTTTTTCAAGAGGTGTTTGGTGAATTTTTTCAAGTTCTATTTTGCCCTCTGGTTCTAAAATATCAGGGCAATTTTCCTTGATAATTTCTTAAAGGATGATTTCTAGGTTCTTTTTTTTATCATGGCTTTCAGGTAGCCCAATAATTTTAAAATACGCTCTCCTGGATCTTTTTTCCAGGTCAGTGGTTTTTTTCAAGGAGATATTCCACATTGCCTTCACTATTTTCAGTTGTTTGGATCTGTTTAATAGTATCTTGATTTTTTGATAAAGTCATTTGCCCCAGTTTAATTTTGAAGGAATTATTCTCTTCAGTGACCTTTTGAGATTCTTTTTCCATATGGGAAATTAGACTTTTTAAGGCCTTCTTCACCTCTTTGGCTTTTTGAGCCTCTTTTGCCATTTAAGTTAGTCTATTTTTTAAGATGTTATTTTCTTCAGTCAGGTTGTTCACTCTCTTTTCTTTACGTTCTTGCATCATCCTTATTTCTCTTCCCAATATTTTTCTTCATGTCTCTTATTTGGTTTGCAAAATCCTTCTTAAGCTCCTCTATGGTCTGTAATCAGTTCCATTTTTTCTTGGAATATTTTGGTTCAAGAGTTCTGGCTGTGTTGTCTTCCTCCTATTCTATGCTTTGATCCTTTTTGTCCCCCAAAAAGGAATCTAAAGTTGGATTTCTGTGTTTACTTTGATTACTTTGCTTTCTCATGTTGACCCTTAATTACTTGACTTTTGAGATTTTTCCACAGTAGAATTCTGCTTCCAGAGGGGAGAGCCCTTTTCCCAAAATTGCTGGGCTTTTTGCAGCTGCCAGAGCTATTAGGAGGGTGCTGTCTCTACTGCCACCAGGTTTGGCTCACTGGTCACACACCTCAGGACCACTACCCAAGACCATGATCCAGAACCAGGTAGGTTAAGCCAAGAGCACTTAGCCTCTGAATGATCACTTCCCCCTCCTCCCCCCCGCCCCATAATCTGCATACTGTGAAATCTGAAGTAGCCATGTGAAGGCAGCTGCAGGGCCACTGCTTCTGCTGCTTCTGCCTGTGGTTGCAAAGTGCTAGATCCACTCATCCATCTCCCCCCCCCCCCAATTCAGTCAAGTTCTACTGACCTTTCACTTTATCTTTAGCATTTATGGGTTGATAATTCTGGAAACCGCAACAGCTGCTGATGATCCATTCTCCCAAATGTTCCAGCCAGGCTGGTTGAGCTGCCCTGGGGCTAAAACTGTGGGGCTGGGCTTGGTTTCCAGCATGCTGAGAGGAACCCTTCCTGTCCACCTGCCAGGCTGCCTTCAGTGGGAGCTTTGTTTCTCTGTTACTTTGTGGGTTCTGGAGCTCTAAAATTTGTTTAGAGTCATACTTTATAGGTATTTGAGGTTGTTTAAGGATAGCCACAGAGTTTTTCTGCTTCTGCCATCTTGACTCCACCCCCCACCAGATTCTCTTTGATTGATTCTTGATGCTTCATTGAGTTATTGGCTTCAAATATCCTGATTCTAATTTGTAGCCAGTTATTTTCCTCAATTAATTTTTGGTGCTCCTTTTCCATATGTTCAGATTTTCTTTTAAGGAGTTCTTATATTCTGTTAGTTTTTGCACCTTTTTTCCAATTTCACAAATTTTACTTTTTGAGGAACTGTTTTCTTCAATATTTTTTTTCTATCTTGTCAAGTGTAATTTTAAAATAATTAGTCATTTTATCATCTACCTCTCTAATTTGGCTTTCAAAATCCTTTTTTGAGCTCTTCCAAGAATGCTTTCTGGCTTGTCACCAAATCATATTCTCTGTCAACTTTTCAGATTTGGATACAGAATCAATGATGACATCTTGTGAATTTGCTTCTTCTTGCTCATTCTAAGAGGATTCACTCATCTTCGTTCTTTCAAATTGCTACTTTATCATTGTGATTGCCTATTTCCTGGCTTTTAAAGTGTATTTATGCTTCTAGGGTATAGAGGGCTCTGACCCACACTTCTTATTCTGGGAGCTAGGGGTGTATTTATTGGCTTTATGTGCTGTGTCCCTTGGGTGTCTAAATTGAGGACAAGGCCATGGCTTTCTGATTTGACTCAAAGTTACTCTGAAGTTCACAGTACAAGGTGTAGGGGAGATGTGGTCTGGTTGCTTCAGGATTCCACCTCATACACCAGAAGCTGAAACTCAGGGAGGATCAGCTGCTGGTGGCCTGAAGCACTGGTGTCTTCCAGTTCCCTTGGTTCTGTGAAGGCACACCTGTGGTTCTGGTGTTAGCACTTCATGGCTCCACCCCCAGGGCTTAGGATCTCCTGCTGGTCAGCTGAGATGTGGCTTGTTGAGACAGCTCTCAACATTACCCTCAATACATCTACTACCACATCCTTCCTCTAGGACTCCCAAGCATGCTGCTGGTTGCATCATTTCAGGATTTTACCTTGAGGTAATATTCTCTGGATTTCCTGGGTCTTAGGGAGGGAAAGAAGGAGGGAGTGGAGCAGCTAGGGTTTATTCTGCCCTCGTGGATGTAAGGAGCTCAGGTAGTTGATTTTTATACTTCCAGGCTGTGGATTGGTAGCCCCAGAATTAGCTGTTGCTTCCCTAGGCCTTGTGCTTTCTCTCACCCACCTCTGACAGATTCCCCCATCCTGAGGTAAAAGGTTTGGGTATTGCCCCTGTATGGGTGAATCAGCTTGCCCAAGCTCACTCTGGCTCCACTTTGGGTCTCAGGTCTGTACTGGTGCAGCTCCCACATTCCACACTTCCCTTGCCCAGTCCCACATGTGCACCTTCTTGGAATAATAATCTACCACACTCCATCTCCCAATAGATTCTTCCACTCTACAATCCATCCAGATTCACATTTTGGAGGTTATTGAAATAATTCACAGAACAGTTTAGGTGAGTTCCTGATTTCACTATGCCATCTTGGCTCCTCCAAGGTATTTTCATCTTGGTCCAAGGCTGGCTCCCAAATTTCATAGTTCCTCTTCCATGGTCTCAGCTGTTGTCAGAATTCACCCAACTATCATCTGGTTTCAGAGGTGGGAAGCTTGAAGCCCCTTGTCCAGCTCCTTATCCAGTTCCTCATCCAGTTCCCATTCCATATTGGAGCTCAAAGTGACCAGTCCATCTCAAATCCTTCAAACTCTCTGTTCGTGGGAAGAGAAAACTTAACATGGCCACAGCAACATTCATGCACATTGCCAATACTATAACAATTCACTTTTTCCTGTGAAATAAATACAGACCCACAAACAGGGTTGGAGAAATCAGCATAAATCATAATTATAGCCTCAGTACCTCTGAAAACATCAGTAAAAGACTCCTCCAGGTCTTCTGTAAACTCGCAAGAAAATCCTCTTTCGGGGTTTCTGAACCAGCAGTAAGATTCCAGGGCTTCTGTAACAACAGCAATGTCCTGTATCAGAAGACAGATCTGACAAAAGTAACACAAACAACAGACAGAAGGCTTTTGTCTGATAAACTAACACAGTTCAACAATGTTTCTGTCCGACAAAGTAACAAACACAACTCAGCACAGGCAGAACAGAGTGCCAGCTACTACAAGTGTTATTAGTTCTTCTCAGTCCTAGCTCGTGCTCCTCCTTTTATATGGTGGTTTTCCTTCCTGTTCCATGCTTCCTGTTGCATCACCAAGTTTCTTCCACCTTCAAGTTGCAAGGCAGGGCTCAAACAAGGTGCCAAACACTTAAATAACTGAAACAAAATGCTAAGTATTCCTTTGCTTGTCATTGCACTTGTTAGGAAATTTTGTTTCTCAGGCCATATAGACAGCTAACATTGCTCTATTTTTTGGTCAAAAAGTATTCTTTTGAAGAGGTTTGAAAAGTTGTGTTAAAAATAGAAAGTTATGATCCCCCCATTTTGTTGGTCATGTGACTTAGGAACTGATTAATCCAGTTAGGAATTGTACTTTTTTCTTCATAGTTCATAAAGGATTTTGTACCTTTTGTCTCATGGATCCATAGATTTAGAGCTGGGAAGGGTCAGAGAAAACAGTGAAGTCAATCCCTATTTTTCAGATACAGAAATTGAGTTACAGAGTTGTTAAGCAGCTTGGCCACAGTTAAATAACTAGTCTGTGTCTGAAATAGGAAATGGATTTGTGTTGCCCTGCCTTGAAATTCAGTACTCTCTTCACTGTGCTGTTTTCTCCTAATCTTTACTTTATCATCAGTATTGCATGATTGCATGATATTGCATGAATGGTATATTCATTCTATAATTATAAGATTCAAGAAGAAACAGGCAATGACTATCCTCCCATTTCTATCAGTATCTAGTTCCTTGCTTTACACACAGAATGGAACCTGAAATGGCCATGGTTGATATTCAATACACTCTCTTAAAATGAATGAATTGGATGAATGAATCATTCAATGAAAGAATAAATAGTGGAGAAAATGCATGTGAGCCTGGGAGTATTGCCATGACCAGTGGCTCACTTCCATAACTTATATATGAGTTGTTACATTCATATCATCATTATTCCATTTGTCAGACAGTGTTCATAATCCCCGTTACATAAGAGAAATTCATGTATGGTGGAAAAAGAGCAGGAGTCAGGATTGGAAGAGGCCTGGATTCGAATTCAAAACTTTCTCCCTGTGGGACTTTGAGAAAATTGATTAACTTTTCTGAGACACAGTTTCTTAATACATGAAGTATGCATGACCTTATATTTTGCACTTGTCTTCGAGTTTTGTTGGGAAGATTAACTTAGATAATTCAAGAACATTACAAATGTTACATTATATAAATATCTACTATTCTTATTGTTAGTAAGAACAGGTCAGTGAGTCAAAGTAGAACTAGTATTCTGGGATATAGCTCTAAAATATTCTAGTTGTCCAAACACAGACAAGAGATGAATAACAGTAAATGCAGTAACAGAATGCAGGGTGATGAAATGTATAATTTCTTGAGTGCTTCTATTATCACACCCATATCTAATGCAAGGCGAAATGTTTATAGGCTATCAACACTTTAAAAAAGAAGTCAAAATGATGACATGCAAAAGCAAGCAAGAGGAACAGTAAATAAGAGGGGCTTGCCAGTTTTGAATCTTTGAAACTCTTTAGAATTCATCACTGACATTATGTGTATTGGCATTTCCTAAATTATTTATGACACAAGGTTTTCATTGTCCATCCAGTTCAGTCAGTGTTGTACTTAGGTAGTATTGTTCATTCAGAAAATCTGACAATAGCATTTTCATGTTTTATGAACAATGCCTAATGTCAGTGAAAGGAACACAAATGCACAGGACAGTCTGCAAATTTTCCTTAGCAAATCCCAAACTCTCAAATTTAGCTTTCTAGAGCATAATCAAAGAGAAAAAAAAACAAATGCTTTTATTTCAAATGTTAACTTCCACAATATCCTCTTATTCAAAGTCATGTCTATCTGTCTCTATACATACATACATATACATATTTAAGTACATACAAACATACATATATACACACACACAGAAAAATATATAGGGACATTTGCATATATACATATATATACACATATGTATAACTAATGAAAATGTTTTTTAAAAATGTATAGCTTTTCAGTCTGAGTTTGATTCTAGTTTGTCATTAAAACAGCTGACTTCCACAAAGGAATAATTTTTTAACATTAAGACATGACTCTAATGAACTCTATCACTTCTTCAGCCTGTGTATGATCACAACTATTTGAGAGAGGATTTTGTGAACCACATACAGTTTCTATGTTCACAGTTACTAAAAGAGAAGATATTGGATCTGCTGGCAATAGTGGACATAAAACAATTGAAATAGCAGTGTGGAGTCCATTGATTCCTGCACTTGGAGTCAGGAAAACATGCTGTCACATCCACCCTCACATACTTATGACCCTTGATGAATCACTGCTCTGAATCTCAATTTCCAATTTTGTAAGAGGTCAGAAAGAAGGAAACAATAGTGCATTAAGTGCCTACTATGTACCAGGTGCTGTCCTAAGCACTTCAAAAATATTATTTCATTTGATCTTTATAATAATTGTGGCAGATAGGTGCTATTATTATTTCTAACTTACAGTTGAGAAAACTGAGAAAGGAGAAAGTTAAGTGATTTGTCCAGTGTCATATAGCTTACTAAGTGTCTGGGTATCAGATTTGACTGAGTTCAGGTCTAGGACTCTATATCCACTGTACAGCCAATCCAGGCAGAGGATAGAATTAGATGACCATGAGTACCCCTTTTAACTTTCAAGCTATTGTTCAATGATCTCAGTCTTAATCAGCTTCTCTTTTATTTGTGTCTACTCCTTCCCACAAAAATATTTAAAGCAGCTCTTTTAATTGGCAGAGATTTTACCATTATCCCTAGCTTTAAACTGTCACACTCCTGGCATTCCACTCATTGAACAATGCTGTTTTGCATGCTTCCTCTGTTATGTTCCCTTACTTCTGTCTTTTGTTTATGAATAAAAATTAACTTAGTTGACATATTTCTTTTGTATACATATCAGTCCCTAGAGAGCTCCAAATTCTCCTTTCTCATTTGAATTCTTTCATTTTCTTTCTTCAGCATAACATTGCTCAGAATTTTTCTTCCGTCTTGAGCTGAGTTTCCCAGGGGATTCTATCTTATATCTTAAATCTTCAGAAATTTATCTTTCAGAAATCTAAAGTGGGTAGATTATTTCTGTCTTTCTCTCTATCAAGCTTTTTAAGATGAAGATGCTTTCTCTCCTCACCTTTCCAAAGGTTCATTCATTAGTTCATATTTGTTGGCAGTATTCTGGTACAATATAGTAATTCTTGACATTGTATATTGTATGGGGTAATTAGGGCAATCTGAAAAAAAATATTCAGAGTGTTCTGCCTTTGGGAGAGAGAAAGGAGAGAGACAGAGAGACAGACAGAAAGACAGAGACAGAGAGAGAAAGGGAAGGAAGGAGGGGGAGACGGACTGACAAACAGAAACAGACACAGAGACAGTATACCAGTTCCATGGTAGGAAACTGAATAACTTCTATCTGAATTGTCTTATAAAGATTCTGAAAACCACCTGACAACATAAAATACCAGACACTGGCTTCGTTTTTTAGAAATAAACTGCCAAACATTCAAACTACTTCAGAGA
>CM053599.1:155832501-155851423 GCA_028646575.1 Pseudocheirus occidentalis | reverse complement strand
GTTACACATATGTCCATATAGGAGGCTATATATGCATATGAATACATATCTGAGCATGTGTGTATATGTGTATATAGAGGGTGTAGGATAAATTGAATGTGAAGGGGTAGTACTTTAAAAGGCGAAATTCTGAGTTGGGAGAGGACTAGAATGAGAGCAGACAGGGAGAGACAAAATGGGATTAATCATCCCATAGAGAAGAGGCAAGTGATAACTATTACAATTTTACTTTCAATTACTCTCATTGAATTTGGCTTAGGGAAGAAATGGCATAAACTCTAAACTGGGCACCATGCCACACAGAAGAGTAAGGGGCATGGGGATGAGAGGGGGGTTACAGAGGGGAGGGCAGGGTCTGGGGGAGGGATGCTGGAAGCACACACTTCAGTAAACGTACAGGGACAGGGTAGAGAACAGAATAAAGGGGGGAGGGATAGGAAGAGAGAGAGATGATCACTGTCACAATATGTACACTATGAAGATGTCCTGTATAATCACACATCAACAACCCGTATGGAATTGAGTGTCCTTCCAGTGGAAGTGGATGACAAGGGAGGAATCGCAAGAATCTAGAATTTAAAGTTATGCAATACCTGCAACTAGGCATTAAGATATATAGGGGCTGGGACAAGGAGACCCTCCCTGCCCTACCAGAAAGTAAGAGAGCAGAGCAGGGGAGGGGCTTTACAGTGGGATTGCTTCTTTAGGGTTGGGGCAGGGGCAAGATGGGGAGAAAATTTGTAATTCTAAAATGTAATGAAAATGAATAATGTAAACAAGAAAACAAATAAAAAATAAATTAAAAATAAAGAATAACCAATAAAAAAAAGAGTGATTGATAGTCCTCTCTTTTGTTGAATGTTCATATTTTCCCCTGAATCATTATATCCAGATTTTTGTGTAGGTAATTCTTCCTTTTAATACTGCTTCCTCAGACCTTTGGAATATTATATTTCAAGCCCTTCAGTCCTTTAAGGTAGAAGCTACAAGGTCCTGTATTATTCTGATTATTTTCGCATTACTCAAATTGTTTTTTTCTGGCTGCTTGAAATATTTTCTCCTTGACCTGAGATCTCTGGAAATTGGCTATAATATTCCAAGGAGTTTTCTTTTTTTTTTAATTTTCTTGTTTACATCATTCATTTCCATGAGATTTTGAGTTACAAATTTTCTCCCCATGCTTCCCCTACCCCCAGACCCAAAAAGGCAATCCCACAGTAAAGCCCCTCCCCTGATATGCTCTCTTTTATACCATCTTCCAAAGCCCCTCTAAATTTCCGGTAGGGCAGGAAGGATCTCCATACCCCAGTCCCTGTATATCTTAATTCCCAATTGCTTGTATTGTAAAGCATTAAATTCTAGATTCTTTCAGTTTCTCCCTTGTCACCCACCCACACTGGAAGGACAAGCAATTCAAAACAGGCAGTACATGTGCAATTACGAATGACAACTCCACAGTGGGGATATTGTGAGAGGTTGATTATATGTCCCTCCTTACTATCCTCCTCCCCCTGGTCTGTTCTCTACATTGTTCCTGTCCCTTTACTCAAGTGTGTGCTTCCAGCAACTCTCCCCCAGACTCCACCCTACCCCTGACCCCACCCTCCCCTTTGTCACCCTACCTCTCATCCGGATGACCCCTACTCTCCTGTGTGGCAAGATACCCAGGTTAGAGTTTATGTCATTCCTTCCCTAAATCAAATTCAATGATAGTAAAGGAAATGAAAGTTGTAACAGTTATCCCTTGACTCTTTTGTATGGGATGATTAACCCCATTTTGACTCTCCCTGTCTCCTCTCATTCTAGTCCTTTCCCACCTCAGAATTTCACCTTTTAAAGTACCATCGTTTCATATTCAATTGATCTTGTTCCCTATATGTACATATATACACACATGCTCAGGTTTGTATTCATATGCATATATAGCCTCCTCTATAGACAAATGTGTAGGCATACATACATATATACATATATACATATAGATACACATATATACACACATATATATACATATGTGTATATGTGTGTATGTGTATGTATGTATGTATGTATGTGTGTGTGTGTATATATATATATATGAACGTTTGTGTGTATTTGTATTACCTTCACCTATCCCCATAGTAAGAAAAGTTTCATAAGTTACTATTATCATTTTTCTATATTGACATGTAAATAGTTCAAGTTTGATAAGTTCCTTATGATTTCTTTCCCATGTTTACATTCTCATGCTTCTTGTGTTTGAATGCCAAATTTTCTGTTCAGTTCTATTTTTTTGTCAGCAAGAATGCTTAAAAATGCCACACCTCAGTCAATGACCTTATTTTCCCTTGAACATTATACACAATTTTGATGGGTAGGTGAGTCTTGGTTTTAATCCCAGTTCCCTTGGTCTCTGAAATGTCATATTCCAGGCCCTTCAATCCCTCAGTGTAGAAGCTGCCAGATCCTAGGTTAATTTAATTGTGTTCCCACACTATTCAAATTGTTTCCTCTTGGCAGTCTGTAATATTTTCTCCTTGATCTGGGGATTACAGAGCCTGGTGATAACATTTCTAGGAGTTTTCTTTAGGGTATCTTTTTGAAGAGGTGATTGGTGAATTCTTTCAAGTGCTATTTTGCCCTCTGATTCTAAAACATCAGGGCAATATTCCTTGACAATTTTTTGCAGGACGCTTTCCAAGAATTTTTTTTACCATGGCTTTCAGGTAGACCAATAATATTCAGATTGTCCCTCCTGAATCTATTTTCCAGGTCAGTTGTTTTTTCAAGGAGATATTTCACATTGCTTTCTATTTTTTCATTTATTTGTAAGTGTTTAATAGTATCTTGGTTTCTCATAAAGTCATTAGTTTATACTTGCTCCTCTCTAATTCTGAAGGAATTATTCTCTTCAGAATTTTTTTGAGATTCTTTTCACCTCTGGCAAATTTAACTTTTTAAGGAATTCTTCTTCTCATTCGCTTTTTGGGCCTCTTTTGACATTTGAGTGAATTTGTTCTTTAAGGTGTTGTTTTCTTCGGTCAGTTTGTTGACTCTTTTTTCATGATTTTCTCACATCATTCTAATTTATCTTCCCAGTTTTTCCTCCATTTCTCTTATTTGGTTTTTAAATTCCTTTTTAAGTTGATCTATGACTTGTAGGCAATCTTCATATGTCTTGGAAGCACTTTGTGTGGGAGTTCTGATTGTGTTGTCTTCCTCCCGTTCCATGCTTTGATCCTTTTTGTCCCCAAAAAAGTATTCTACAGTTTTATTACTGTTCTTACTTTGCTTCCTTTTCCTCATGTTGGCCAATCAATTAGTTGCTTGATTTTTTAGCTCTGTGGAACTCTGCTCCTCAGAGGGAAAGCTCTGTCCCAAATCACTGGGGTTTTCATAGCTTCTGGAACAATTATTGAGGTGCTGCAGCTCCCACCAGCTTTGGCTCACTGAAAACACACCCCAGTGCCACCACCTGAGACCATGATCTGGATCCAGGCTACACAATACAGGAGCCTTTGGCCCTGATTAATTGTCTCGGCCCCCCTGCATTCTGCAGGCCAGGAGCTCTGAAGTGGCCCAGTGGAGGCAGTTGCCTCTTGCAGCTGTTCACACTGCTTCATACTGCTTCCTTGCTCTGGGGGCAGTTTGCCCAGATGCTTATCTCCCCAAATTTAGCTTGAATTCCACTGACCTTTCTTTTAGTCTTATTTCTACTGGCTTGATAAATGTGGAACCTGCCCCAGGTGCTACAGATCTACTCTTCTGTAGATTCCAGCTGTGGCTCCTCCTAACCACCCTGGGGCCTGAGCCCCTTCTGTTGAGCTGGGTTCAGTAAGAGATGTTTTCTGTATTTTTGTGAGTTTGGGAGCCCTAAAATTTGTTTAAAGCCATTTTTATGGGTATTTAAGGTGGCTGTATGCGAGCTTCAAAAATGTGCTGCTTCTATATCACCATCATGGCTCCACCCCCTCTCTCCCAGAGTTTTCTTTATGGAATCTTTTTGTTTGTTTGTTTGTTTGTTTGTTTTCATTTATTTGTTTATTTACTTTTAGTTTACAGGATTCAGTTCCATAATCCCTTGACTTTCAAATTTTCTCCCCTCCCTTCCTGCCCCCACCCCCATGGCGGCATGCAATCATGTATAGGATGTATAAATACTTTCACATTTTACTATAGTCTGGTTGTATAGAAAGGTTGGAACCAATGGAGTGAACAATGGGAAAAAAAGAAACAAAATGAAACATGGAAAAAATCAATAGCATGCATTGCTTCAGTCTACATTTAAACTCTGGTCTTTCTAGATCTTTCTCTGAACGTAGCTATCTCCTTCCATCCAGAGACTTATAGAGTTTTCTTATACTTGTGCATTGGTGAGAAGAGTCCGGCTTTTCAAGGTTTGTCATCACACATGTGTTGTATCTTTGATTATGTATAAATTTTTTCTGGTTCTTCTCTTCTCACTTAGCATCACTTTGTATAAGTGTCTTCAAGTAATTAAGTCCATCTTCTTCCCATTTCTTATAGCACAATAGTATACCACTACATTCATATACCACAACTTGTTCAGCCATTCCCCAATTAATGGGCATCCCCTAAATTTCTAGTCTTTTGTCACCACAAAGAGACCTGCAATAAATATTTTTGAACATATGGGTCCTTTTTTCCACTTCTATGGTCTCTTTGGGATACAACTCCAAAAGTGGTACTGCTGGGTCAAAAGGTATTCAGTTATTTATAGCCCTTTGGGCATAGTTCCACATTGCTCTCCAGAATGGTTGCATCTGTTCATAGCTCTACCAACAATGCATTAGTGTGCCAATTTTTCCATTTCTGATTCAGCACTTGTCATTTTACTGTTTTGTCATCTCAGCCAATGTGAATGATGATATGTGGTATCTCAAAGTTGTTTTGATTTGCATTTCTGAAATTAATAATTATTTAGACAATTTTTCCATATCCTTAAAATATCTTTAATGTCTGCCTCTGAAAATTGCCTTTTCATATCCTTTGACCATTCATCAATTGGGGAATGACTTGTATTCTTATACATTTTATTTAATTCCCTGGTTATTTTAGAAATGAGACCTTTATCAAAGACACTGGTTATAAATAGTCTTTCCCCATTTCTCACTTCCCTCTTAATCTTGGTTACATTGGCTTTGTTTGTACGGAAACTTTTCATTGTAATGTAATCAAGATTATCCATTTTTCATTTTAGAACACTCTAATTCTTCTTTGGTCCTAAAGTCTTCCCTACTCCATTAATCTGACAGGTAAACTATTCCTTTCTTCCCCAGATTATTTACAGTATCAGCCTTTATACCTAGATCATGCACCCATTTAGACTTGAATTTTGTGTATCGTGTTAGATGATTGTCTATGCCCAGTTTCTACCATACTATATTCCAATTTTTCCCAGCAGTGTTTTGTCAAATAGTGAGTTCTTATCCCAAAATCTGGGATCTTTGGGCTTATCAAACTGTATATTACTATAATCATTGACATACAATCAGTGAGCCATTTGTACCCAATCTCTTCCATTGATCCACTACACTATTGCTTAGCCAGTACCAAGCAGTTTTGATGAATGCTGCTGTATAATAGAGATTAAATCCAGTACCGCAAGGCCACCTTCCCTAGCATTTCTTTTCATTAATTGCCTTGATATTCTGGACTTTTTGTTTTTCCAAATGAATTTTGTTACTATTTTTTTTAGTTTTATAAAGTAATTTTTGGTAGGTTGATTGGTATGGCACTAAATATGGAATTTAAGTTAGGTAAAATTGTCATTTTTATTATATTGGCTTGACCCAGCCATAAGCAATTGATGTGCTTCCAATTAGTTAGATTTGATTTTATTTGTGTGGACAGTATTTCATAGTTGTGTTCATAAAGGTACAGGGTTATGGGATCTTTTAAAAGAGGCGATTGGTGGATTCTTTCCATTTCTATTTTACTCTCTTATCCTAGAATTCAGTGCATTTTTCCTTGACATATTTTTGAAAGATGATGTCTGGGCACTTTTTTTGATCATGGCTTTCAGGTAGTCCAATAACTTTTAAATTATTTCTCCTGGATCTATTTTCCAGATCAGTCATTTTTCCAATGGCATATTTTACATTGTCTTCTATTTTTTCTTTCTTTTGGTTTCCATGTTATATTTTCTTGGTTTATCATAAAATCAGTAGCTTCTATTTGCTCCATTCTTTTTTTTTAGTTTGTCTTCAGTGAGCTTTTGGACTTTCTTTTACGTTTGGCCAGTGTGGCTTTTTAAAACTTTCTTCCTGTCTTTGGCTTTTTTAACCTTTTTTCCTATTCAGGTTAATCTATTTTTAAGGTATTATTTTTTCCAGTATTTGGGGGGGGGGTCTCCTTTAGCAAGCTGTTGACTGCTTTTTCATGATTTCTTACATCAGTCTCATTTCTCTTTTCAGTTTTCCTTGTACTTCTCTTACTTGATTTTCAAAATACTTTTTGAGCTGTTCCATGGCCTGTGACTATTTCACATTTTTCTTGAAGGCTTTGGAGTAAGGAGTGTGGTCTTTGTTGTCTTCTGTTTGTATGTTTTGATCTTTTTTGTCACCAAAGTAAGATTCTATAGTCTTACATTTTTTATACTGTTTGCTCATATTCACAACCAAATACTTGACTTTCTACTTCTTTGTCAAAGCAGGTCACTGCTTCACAGACTGTTGGAGGTGGCAGTGAGTGTCCCAGACTCCATGGGCTTTCAATCAGTTGCTCATTCCCCAACCATCTTTCATTCTATAGTTCCTGAAGCACTCATTGCTGTTGCCACCATTGCCACCCTGTGGCTGGGGCTAGACAACGTTCCTCTTTCATCTGAGTCCCAAAAATTTCCCCCACTGACCTTCCACTCAGGCATTTGTGGTTTGAGAAATCTGAAAATCACCAAAGTTGGCAGCAAGTCAGTACCCTGTTGTCTCCTCTGACTTTTTCTCAGCTGGCCCATGACAGACTGAGTTTCACTCATTGCCCAGGGCAACATACCTTCCTGTTAACCTGCCAGATTGTCTTGGGCTGAACATGTGCTTCAGTCTGTTATTTTGTGGATTCTGTAGCCCTAGAATTTATTCAGAATTATTTTTACAGGTATGGGATTTGGGGGAGATCACAGTCCCAGCTTTTACTCTGCTGTATTGATGAGGAAACTTTTATAGAAGCAAAAAGTGGTTAAAGGAGTTGCCTAGGTTCACACAACTAGCAAGTCACTATGGCCAAATTTAAACTCAGGTTGTCCTTAGTCCAGACCTAGCATTGTACCCATTATGCCACTAGAATCCTAGGATTTCAGAACTTAAACGTAACCCGTAGATAAATTATGTTGAATCCCTAACTGAAACATTTCCTAGCCTTAGTTTTTTTTCCATGTTACATTGCGAGCTTCTTGAAGGCAGGAGCTGTCTTAGGATTTATTTATTTATTTATTTATTTTGTATCCCTAGTACTTAGCATGGTGCTTGGAACACAGTAAGTGCTTTATAAAACTTTATTGACTGAATTCTTTCTACACTAGCAATATCCTTCTTGAGCAAATCATTGGTATCAAATTCACTATTTCTTATAGCAACTCATTCCATCTGGTTAAACTCTTAATTCGCAGTTTCTGAAATTGAGCCCACATCTTTGTCTTCTGAAGCCCAAAATAAATACAACAAAGAATTCTTCTCCTTGGTAGCATTTAAATGTATCAAGTCATCTATTACAGTTGTCCATCCTCAAGTAACTCTTTTATAAGTTGAACATCACAATTTGTTTCACCTTTTCTTGTCAATGAAGTGATTCTGATATCCTTCACAAGCACAATCATTTTCCTATGAGTGTGCTACAAGACATAACAATCTCTCCTAAAGTGTTTCAATTAAAAGCTATGGCTGAAGGGGGGCGGAGTGTGAGGGGTACAGTTATGTCATTACCTTCCTTGTTACAGACATCTTATATCTCTATAAAATCTAATATCCCATTAGTTTTTTTGTTATCAACATCCATCATATCATAGAATAAATCCCTGAGTCATATTTAAGGCATTAATGTTCACATAGTTTTTGTCCATATTCATCTTCCTCATTTGGCATTTGTGAATCTTATTTTGTGAAACTCAGTGGCAGATTTATCTCATAGTATTTGGATTATACTTCCATCATCTAATGTTTAATTTTCCTCTCAGCGTCATAGAACCAACTTATTTACCTTCTTTCAAGGAATCAATGAAAACTTAGAGCAATATTGGCCTTAGCATATAGCTCTAAAGATAACTATTACCACCAGGTAATATGCTATGGATCTAGTTATTTGTTATGAATTCATCCTATTTGTAATATTATCAATTTTATCCACAAGATTTTCAGAGACTTTATCAACTGTTTTCTTAAATTCTAAGATTATTATTTCTATATTTTCCTGAGCTCAATTCAAGCAAATACTATTCACTGTACAATTATTAAGCATGTTCTATATACAAGACACTATTCCATCCCCCAATCTGCTCTCTCCTATATCCTCCCCCATCTCCCCTCTAACTTTTCTGTACATCAAGATGGATCTCCCTATCCCACTGCCTGTATATCTAACTTCATACAGTGATGCAATGACACAATTCCTATTCTTAAGGGAACTTAAGTATTCATTAATGGACTAAGTTAAAGGTTGTCTGTCTGTCTATCTATCTGTCTATCTATCTATCTATCTATCTATCTATCTATCTATCTACCTATCTATTTATCTATATTTGTTTATCAATATACAGATACCCTTAAATAGGTGTGTCTCCCCATATATATGTGTGTATGTGTTTGTCCAAAGACCTGCTGTATTCCAAAACATTTTCAATGTCTTGAATAAAAACAAATTACCAATAGATATTTAAAGTAGATGTTTCCTTTCAGTTGAAAGGAAATATAATCCAAAGATAACAGACATGCACATATAGGCACACACACAGAGGCACACACATGCACACACATTCTAGGCCTTGTAAGATCGCATAAGCAACACTAAAGAACCATGCTCAGTTTTTATTGCTTTAACTTGCTACAGCATCAGCTAACTTTCATTTTCTAATTGTACCTTTCCTTGAAAATTTGCTTCATTTTACTCTTAGTATGCAAGTCGTTGTTGCTAATATATGTTAACTTCTGCACCACACCATGCTTTTCTCCATTGACCCAGAGGTTAAATCCCATGACTTTCTATGGTTTATCACCAACTAGCAGTATCAAGAGAATGCTGATATTGAAAAGCTGAGTTTTTCTTTCAGGCACCAACTTCCAGTGATGGAAAGTATTGCAAAATATCCTGAATTCATTCAACCCAGTCTCTTCCATTAGATATAGATTGTTTTTCCTGAAAGACCTGTTCAATCTATATCCACTAGTAGACAAAGTTATTGATTTCCCCATACAACCTCATCTATGCAATTTGGTAATAGGCATTTTTCATCTATTTCTTTTTCCCTTTCTGGATGTTTGGCAATATCCCTTTTATCTCATTCTGGGTAGATTATATTATGCTCTGTGGAATTCTGGGTCTTCATATCATATGTATGCCATTCTCACATAGGTTTGTAAGAAATTAGTACTAAATGAAGGCCTCTTAGTTCCTTTTATTGGTTAATAATAATATCATTATTTTCCAGTCATTTTATATATATATATATATATACCTAGTGTAGATATGTTTGCATTACTAGACTATGTGAATATGTTAGGTTGGAGCTTTTGTAAACGAATAAAAGATGTCAATTTCATCTTTATTTTTTCTTATATTTTAGCATTTACTTTGTTTTATGTTCTCCTAGAACCTAGAGCTCTTTGGTTAAGAAGATTCATTCTGTGAAGTATGCATCCAGTCAAAGGGCCACACTTGAGGACCTAGAGGGCCACATGCATCCTTGAGGCTGTACATTTTCTACTCCTGCCCTAGATTATATAATGGGTACACACAAATATCAGATTTGTGAATAACTGCCAAGTCCTTAGCACCTCTCCTACATACACAGTCTTTAAAAAAATTAATTAATTAATTAATTTTTAATTTTCAACATTCACTTCTATAAGGCTATGAGTTTCTAATTTTCTTTCCCTCCTTCCCTTCCCCCATCCCAAAGAAGACATGTAATCTAATATACCCTCTACTTATGCATTTATATTAAACATATTTTCAAATTAGTCCTGATGTAAAGAAAAATTATAAATAATGGAAGTAACTACAAGAAAAAAGAAACAAAAAGAAGAGAAGAATAGAGAATATACTTCCTTAAGCATTCATACACCAAAGTTTTTTATCTGGATGTGAATATCGTTTTCCATCATGAGTCTTTTGGAGTTGTTTTAGATCCTTTCATTTCTGGAAAGAGCTAAGTTTATCAAAGTCAGTCATCATTTGGTTTTTCTTATTTCATTCCGCATCAGTTCATATTAGCCCACAGTTTTCTGAAGTCCACTTCCTTATCATTTCTTTCTTTTTTAAAATTAACTTTCATTTATTTTTAGTTGACATCATTGATTTCCACAACATTTTGAGCTACAAATTTTCTCCCCATCTTTTCACTGCCCACACCCACCAAAAGAGTGATCCCACTGTATATGCCTTCCTCAATCTGCTCTCCCCTATATCCTCCACCATCACCCCTCTGACTTTCCAGTAAAGCAAGATGGATCTCCCTATTATAGTGCCTGTATATCTAATTTCTCAGTTGCAAGTAAATAATAATTATGATAATAATGCTGCTGCTAATAATAAAAATAATAATATATCTATATGTGTGTGTATACACGCACACACACACACACACACACACACACACACATATATATATATATATATATATAAAACACATGACTTTAGAACTTTAATTGTAGATTCTTTTCCTTCCTCACTTGTCATCCACTCCTCACTGGAAAGACAACAATTCAATACAGGCCATATATATGTAGTTAGGCAGAACCTCTCCACAATGGACATATTGTGTAACATTGATGATATTTCCCTTCTTTCTATCCCACCTTCCCCTTGTTCTGTCAAATATTTTGCCCCTTTACCATTACAGAAGTGTGTGCTTCTAACAACCCTTACCCCAATCTGCCATCCCCTCCATTCAACCCCCTTTCATCCCCTTCCCCCCCTACTCTCCTGCAGGACAAGATACCCAATTTAGAGTGTATGTCATTGCCTCTTTAAGCTAACTTCAATGAGAGTAAGGTTGACCCATTCCCTTTTTGCCTTCCTGTTCTTCCCCTCCATTGTAAGTTATACCTTGCCTCTTCTACATGAAATGATTGATCCCATTCTGTCTCTCCCAGTCTCCTCTCATCCTATTCTTCTCCTACCTCTCAATTTAACCTTTTAAAATATCGTCCCTTATTCAAATGATCTTGTGCCCTCTGTCTATGTATGCATATGTACCTGCACTCCCATATGTAATCATAGGCATATATGCTAGTGCTTCTCAACCTTTCTAATGCCACAACCCTTTAATACTCATATGTGGGCATATCTGCATGTTGGTGGATCAGTTCCTAAGACTAGCAGAAATATGTGTTTTCTGATGGTCTTAGGTAACCTCTGTGAAAGGCTCATTTGACCCCCAAAGGGGTCGCAACCCACAGATTGAGAACCACTGATATATACCCTCCTATATAAACATGTGTGTGCATTCATATACACATATATGCATATATGTATGTATGTAAGTATGTATGTACACATACACCTCATTGAATGACCATATTTTCCCCTGAAACATTATGCTCAGTTTTGCTGGGCAGGTGATTCTTGGTTTTAATCATAGCTCCCTTTATCTCTGGAATATTATATTCTACACCCTTCAGTCCATTAATGTAGAAGCTGCTAGATACCTGTGTTATCCTGATTGTGTTTCCACAAACCTCAAATTGTTTCTTCTTGGTGACTTGTAATATTTGCTCCTTGATCTGGGAAATCTGGAACCTGACTATAACATTCCTAGGAGTTTTATTTTTGGAATCTCTTTCAAGAGGTGATCAGTGTATTCTTTAACGTTTTATTTTGCCCTCTGGTTCTAAAATATCTGGGCAATTTTCCTTGAGAATTTCTTGAAGGATGATTTCTAGGTTCTTTTTTGATCATGGCTTTCAGGTAGTCCAATAATTTTTAAATTGTCTCTCCTTGATCTATTTTCCTTGTCAGTGTTTTTTTTTCATGGAAATATTTTATGTTGCCTTTTATTTTTTCATTTGTTTGTATCTTTCATAGTATCTAGATTAAAGTCATTGGCTTCCATTTGCTCAACTCTAAAACTCAAGGAATTGTTCTCTTCAGCAAGCTTTTGAAATTCTTTTTCCATCTGGCAAATTCAAATTTTTAAGGCATTCTTTTCCTCATTGGCTTTTTGGACTCCTTTGGCCATTTGAATTAATCTATTTTTAAGGTTTTATTTTCTTCAGTCTGGTTGTTGACTCTCTTTTCATGGTTTTCTTCCATCATTCTCATTTCACTTACAAATTTTTCCTCCACTTCTCTTCTTTGCTTTTCAAAGTCTTTCTTATGCTCCTCTGTGCCTTGTAACCAGCCTACATTTTTCTTGGAAACTTTTGGTGGGGGAGTTTTGAATGTGTTGTCTTCCTCCCATTCCCTGCTTTGATCTTTTTGTCCCCTCAAAAGGAATCTAAAGTTGAATTGCTGGCTTTGTTTGCTTCATTTGCTTGCTCCGTTTCCCTGTTCACATTGTCAGTAAGTTACTTCACTTTGGGGTTAAGTAGAACTTTGCTTTCTGAGGGGATTACTCTGTCCCAAATCACTGGGATTTTGGCAGCTGCCAGAGCTATTAGGAGACTGCAGTGTCAGCAGCCACAACCAGCTTTGGCTCACCGGTAACACACCTCAGGACCACCACCCAAGACTGCAATCCTGATCGTGCCTTCTCAAGGCAAGGGCATTTAGCCTCTAAATGATCGCTTGGCCCCCCTGCAATCTGGAGGCAGGGAACTCTGAATCAACCATGTGGAAGTTGCTGCAGGGTCACCATTTCAGACTGCTTCTAGCCCTGAAGGCAGTTGGCCTGACCCTCTCCCCAAAATTTAGCAAAGCTCCACTGACATTTTCTTTCTGTCCTTGGCTCTTATGGATTGATAATTCTGGAAACCGCCACAGCTGCTGGTGATCTGCTCTCCTGAAAGCTCCAGCCAGGGCTTCTCCTGGATGGCCTGGGGCTAAAACTGCATGGGGCTGAGCTCTGCTCCCAACATGCTGCAATGAGCCCTTTCCATCCATCTGCTAGGCTGCCTTCGGGAGGAACCTTGTTTCTCTTTCTTTTTATGAGTTCTGGAGCTCTAAAATTTGTTTACAGTCATATTTTATAGGTATTTGAGGTGGTTTTATTGGAAGCCACAGAGTTTCCCGGCTTCTATGCATGCTACTTTACTCTGTGCCCCACCCCCATCATTTCTTATGGCATAACAGTATTCCACTATATTCATGTACCACAACTTATTTAGCCATTCCCCAAGTGATTGGCATCCCCTCAGTTTCCAGTTATTTGTCACCACAAAAAGAGCTGATATAAATATTTTTGTACATGTTGGTGCTTTTCCCATTTTTATGATCTCTTTGGGATGTAGACTTGTGGTACACCTGGGTCATAGGATATGCAGTTTTATGACCCTTTGGAAATTAGTCCAAATTGTTCTCCAGAATAGCTGGATCAGTTCACAACTCCACCAACAATGAACTATGGTTCCAATTCTTCCATATCTTCTTCAGCGTTTTCTGGTTTTTCACATTAGCCAATCTAATAGGTTTGATATGAAAGCTTAGAATTGTTTTGATTTGTATTTCTCTAGTGAATAGCTATACACAATTTCTTTTTTTAAAATATTAATTTTTAAATTTGTTTTCTTGTTTACAACATTCATTTTCATGAGATTTTTAAATTACAAATTTTCTCCCCATCTTTCCCCTACCACAACCCCAAAACAGTGATCCTACTGTACAGCCCCTCCCCTGATCTGCTCTCTTACTTTCTGGTAGGGAAGGGAGTGTCTCTCTACCCCAGCCCCTATATATCTTAATTCCTAGTTGCAGGTATTGCAGAGCTTTAAATTCTAGATTCCTTCGATTCCTCCCTTGTCACCAACCTCTCCCCCCCCAGAAGGAAAAGCAGTTCAATACAGGCTGTGGATGTGGGATTATACAGGAAATCTTCACAGTGGACATATTGTGACAGTCATCATATGTCCCTCCTTCCTATCCCTCCACCCCTTGTTCTGTTCTCTACCCTGTCCCTGTCCCTTTCCTGAAGTGGGTGCTTCCAGCATCCCTCCCCCAGACCCTGCCATCCCCTTCATCATCCCCCCTCTCATCCCCATATCCCCTACTCTCCTGTGTGGCATGATGCCCAATTTAGCATTTATGCCATTTCTTCCCTAAGCCAAATTCAGTGAGAGTAATTGAAAGTAAAGTTGTAACAGTTTTTTTTTTGGAGGGCAGTTGGGGTTAAGTGACTTGCCCAAGGTCACACGGCTAGTTTTTTGTGTTAAGTGTCTGAGGCCGGATTTGAAATCAGGTACTCCTGACTCCAGGGCTGGTGCTCTATTCACTGCGCCACCTAGCCACCCCTAAAGTTGTAACAGTTATCCCTTGTCTTTTCTGTATGGGATAATTAACCCCATTTTATCTCTCCCTGTCTCCTCTCATTCTAGTCCTCTCCCACCTCAGAATTTCCCATTTTAAAGTATCATCCCTTCATATTCAATTCATCCTATACCTTCTATATACACATATACACTCATGCTCAGATATGTATTCATGCGCATATATAGCCTCCTATTTAGACATACGTGTAAGTATACTTACATATACATTTGTATTCCCCTTCCCCATCCTCGTACTCAGAACAGTTTCCTAAGTTACTATTGTTATTTTTCCATATTGGCATGTAGATTATTCAAATCTGACAACTTCCTTATGATGTCTTTCCCATGTTTACCTTCTCATGCTTCTTGCGTTTGATTGTCAAATTTTCTGTTCAGTTCTGTTTTTGTTTTTGTTTTGTTTTTTTTGGCAAGAATGCTTGAAAGCTCTCCACCTTATTGAATGACCATATTTTCCCCCGGAATAATATGTTCAATTTTGCTTGGTAGTTGATTCTTGGTTTTAACCCCAGCTCCCTTAATCTTTGAAATATCATATTACAGGCCCTTCATGAAGGCAATAAACATAACTTAACCTAATTTAGAGGGCCTTTTTTGGTTTCTATATTAAATATCTCCTCTTTTAATTATGTGAAACATATGTTGAAGCACAGTTTTTCTTGGTGTTCAAAATGAACCATAAAGGCCAAAAGCAACCAAGTATCTCCCAAAATGATATTTATTATGGGTTTTAGGTAGATGAATCCAATTCTCCTGAATTCATTGATTTCTCAAGGGAGAACTTGGAATATATTAGAAGCTATTTTTCTTTTTTGTTTTTTTTTCAATTTTTTTAGTCTTGTCCACTCCTTTCTGACCCCATTTGGGGTTTTCTTGGCAAAGATACTGGAGTGGCTTACCGTTTCCTTCCTCAGCTCATTTTACCAATGAGGAAACTGAAGGAAACTGGGCTAGGTGACTAATCCAAGGTCACACAGCTTGTAAGTGTCTGATCCCTCTTTTGAACTCAGATCTTTTTGATTCCAGGCTTATAATTTTTATCCACTACACCACTTGGGTGCTCTCATATTAGGAGTGCAGGGAGTTTATTTTAATTACTATTTATTGATCTGGTACTAATGCCATGCAAAGAACGTTTTGACAAGAAAAATGCAAATTAAGTCAATGAAGCTTATCTGAATTCGGAGAGAGAGAGAAAGAGAGAGAGAAAGAGAGAGAGAAAGAGAGAGAGAGAGAGAGAGAGAGAAAGAGAGAGAGAGAGAGAGAGAGAGAAAGTTTGCATGCATGCACTTGTGTTTGTGTGTACATGTGTGTCTCTGCAGAGATATAAACAGAGGCAATAGAGAACAGATAAATGAAACAGAGAGAAGGACAGTGACAATTTGAGGGAGATAAAGGAAAATTGCAATATATTGAAACAGTGATAGTTCTCCAGATAAAGTCACAAAAAAAGATATAGAGGCAAATATACAGATATAAAAAGTGGATTTAAATTATCAATAGCCATATGCAATGAACAACCTGCATAAAAAAGCTGAGTGTGTCATTGGTGAGATAGAAGCATTTATAAAAAATATTAATCAAAATACATAGTATTCAAAGTTTTACTTTATCTTATTTGAACTGTATAATACCTTCTATGATGTGATTGCTGAAGACAATATGTTGTTCTCATATGAAGAAACTCATAGTTGTTAAAGAAACTTAGAGTTGTTATTTTTACCTGTAGTTATACAGCTCATAAGTGTGAGAGGTATGGTTTAAACCCAAGTTTTCCTAACTCTGAATAAAGCAACTTTTCTACCAATACCATCAGAAACCTATCTTGCAATTTATAGTCTTGTTTGTCTAGGGCATTAATTATCTTATTCAGGATAGAAATAGTTAATATCATAAGTGAGAAGAGTGGTGGATTAGGAGGCAAGAATACGAGTTCAAACTCAATCTTAGACATAATTTCCTTTGGAACTCAGGACTAGTACTTAATACTTAGCCTCTGTTTTCTTAAGTTTCCTCATCAACAAAATAGGTATAATAATAGTACCAATGTAAGCAAGACACTCTACCTCTTGGCCCCAGATATTTTGTCTATCTCTCGTATCTGTCTGACCCTCTCCCTTGGCTGGAATGCTCTATTACCTACACTGCTACTAGGGACTTTCTTGACTTCTTTTAAGTTCCAATTAATATTTTACTTTGTACAGGAAGCCTCTCCCAAACCTTCTTAATTTCAAGATCTTCCTTTTTAATTATTTCCTATTTATCTTGTACATAGCTTTCTTTGTTTCCTCTATTATGTTCCAAGCTCCTTGAGGTAAGGGATTTTTATCCTTTTGTGTAGCTCCCTTTCATTCAAAAATCACACAACCAGTATGTATCAGAGACAAGTACTCATATTTTCTGGACTCTGAGGGCAGCATTAGCATGCCATGATTCTTCTGACTGCATAATATGAATTTTCATTTACCTTTGTTTAGTTACATATGCAAAATTTCTCAGACAGAGAAGTAATAATTTAGTCTAATTATTTTCTATTTTTTATATCTTAAATTAACATAGATGTTCAGTCACCTTGTACTTTTATTTAGCCTGAATGATTTGGATTTGTCATAAAAAAGTTAGCCATTATTATTAATGGATCTTTTGGGGATTTTCTTAGCAAAGAAAATGGTTTGACCATTTCCTTCTACAAGTCGTTTTATGAATGAGGGACTGAGGCACAGAAGGTCAAGTGACTTGTCCAGGGTTACATAGCTAGTAATTGACTTAGGTCAGATTTGAAATCTAGATGAATCTTCCTGACTTCAGGCTTGGAACTCTATGCACACTCAATTTCCCCCAAATTGCAACCTACCCCCTGAATAATTGAGCAACTTTTAGCTTTTATAAGAGACTATTAGTTCATGTTTATTTTAATATTTTATTATGATAGTGTTGTTATTATTGCGCTGGAAGACATCTTTGAAATTTGTCATGTCTGCAAAACATTTAGAACCATTCGAATGTCTTCATTCAAAAGTGATAATATTTGTGTTTTCACTTTGCCTTGAGGACATGGGGGGGTCAAATGTGGAAACACACAAATGTTGTTATACACATTATATATCTACAAGGTAATTATTATTTAATATATATATATATGTTTATACAATTTCTAGTCATAATAGTATACACCTTTTGACATCAGGGAATTGTATACTGGAAGAGGAAGTGAAACATGTTTAATTCTGTGATATGGATTTCCAAACTCAGGGCTTCCTCTTTTAAATACACAACATAAGAATTATGTGGGGTAACAGAAGAAGTTCTGACAATCTTGAGGGGAAATTATTCCAATAAATGTAATGCTACCTCTGATTTGTGTGGTTTCAGTTAAATCATTTCCTTTTGAACTGAGAATGACATTTGAAACCCAAGAGATTATTGTGTTACACTTACAATGTTTTGAGCTAGATTACTTTAATAAAATAATAGTAGTTAAATTACTGAGATGATTAGATATGGTATGTATGGTTCAGATTACACAGTAATAGTGAACACTCGATTGTTTCCATTACAAATCAAAGAAACCATTCAAAATACATCACAACATAATATTCACAACATATCAAGGTACAGTACAATATTTAGTGTTCCACTTATGGGACAAATCAATACTTAATCATTCAGTCAATTCACAGTAAAATAATCAATCTTCCACTCGTGGGGCAACCATACATCAATCTTCTACTCATGCGACAACCATACTTCAACTCAATCAGTCACTAAACACAATCATTAGAAGACCACACAAATCCTCCTACCTTTGGTGGTGAAATCCTCAGTTTCATCCAAGAGGAGGCCTTTTCTTCATCTTGACTCTGGGTGGTCTCCCTGATTCCCTGGATCCACTTCCATGGTCCCAGCTCCCTCCTGAATCCACCAAACTTTCACCTGGATTCAGAAGCAGACAACTACTAGGTTCTCATCCAGTCCTCAGAGCTAGACAGTTCCCAAGTCCTTGTCCAGTCCTCAGGGCAATCCCTGGCACACACTGAAGTTCACAGGGTCCAGCACACCTCAAACCCTTCAGAACTTCTCTTGCCTGGAACTCAAGGATCAGCCAGGCTATGAACAAAATCTTATCCTAGTCATGCTTCTTCAGTTCTCCAGGAGTTCAGCTGGCCCTAGGACCCAGAAATAATATTGGCCTTATGGGTGGCCTTCACCAGATTCTGGTCTCAGGAAAACTCCATCTCTTTTCTCAGTCAACTTCCACATGCTGGGAGAGAATCTCTCTCTCTCTCTCTCTC
>CM053599.1:155815699-155832401 GCA_028646575.1 Pseudocheirus occidentalis | reverse complement strand
GGGCCTGTGCTCTATTCACTGCACCATCTAGCCACCCCTAGAATTCTTCTTATATACACACTGGCCTCCTGTCTCAGCCAGTCCCCTTCTTCTACCAACACAGGAGTTCACACCTTCTCAACAGTGGACAGGGCTCACACCTTACAGACAGGGCTCACACCTTCTATACTTATTCCTAAGACTGCTAAACTGATTAATGTTACAGTGTGTGTGTGTGTGTGTGTGTGTGTGTGTATGTGTGTGTATATCCATATGATGAAGAAAAAAATTTGAGTGTCTATACATGCATGTAAATACACAAAGTACAATTATGTATGTATGTATGTATGTGTGTACGCATGCATGTATATGTGTATATATGTATGTGTATGTATGTATACACACATATATATACATATCATATAGGACTTTATGTTTTATAGAATAAATAATTTACTAAGATAGTTTAAATGGGGAGGATTCCATGGTTTTTCATAATTTTTTTTAATCCTTACAATTTCATGAACTCCATTTCATTTTTTTCAATAATATAACCATGGAATAATAGACACTCAGTTATAAGCAATTTTTTTTAAATCACCTAGTCTAACTTATCTGAACAGAAAATATCTGCAACACTTTTCTGGGTCATGTGAGCAATATAGACAATTAAACAATTTTCTTTAGTTCCCCTTGATTCTCAAACAAAAAAAAAAAAGCACTACAGATCAAACAGCACCTCTCTATATATGATCATATAAGTTCATATAAGATCAGACAGCAAGAAGTCTAGCAAAGTAACAGTTTTATAAATTATATTATTTCAAGGCTTATGATTTGAGATAAAAACAGACAATTTAACAAAGTAGGAATTATGTTCATATATACCACACTTACCTTTTCACTGTAGTCTTTTTGCAGCAAATAACAAATATCAACTTTTCCCAGTCATGTAAGAAGGAAAGGAAGAAAGATTATAGGGAGAACCAAATGAATTCCCTTCTTCATGAAACAGTCTCTGAGTTAGGCAACTTATAGGCTGATAAGCTTTCCTGTAAAGTCCAAGACACCCAAACCAGACATCATAATAATTTTCTGACAGCCATCTAGCCCAGAGACAGTACATTTTAGTATTATTCTTTATCAGAGAGAAAGGGGACTTTTGCCAACATACCTATAGATGAACCAGACCTGAAGGAAAGGGAGCTGGAATAAACCTGGAGGATAATCCTGTCCCTTGAATGCTACTTGGAATAGGGACAAAGACTAATATAAAGTAAGTCCCTCAATATGGGAGGAAAATAAGACATTTTAGCCCTGGGAGGAAATCTATCATAGAAGAGAAAGGAATGAGGAAGTAAGTAACAATAACATTTAAGGGAAGGGGAAGAAGATTGCATACAAAATCAGGAGGAGATAAATTCACAGAGGAGGCATGAAATTCAAAGTAACATGAGATCCAAAAGATTAGAAACCTCTCTATTGAAAGAAAGAAAATTGAATGGTGAAACAAGGAAGTAGGTGGATTTTCATGAGATAATAAAATGACAAGCAAGTGTTCCTAAATGATTCCAAAGAAAAATCAAAACCTTAAAAAAAGTTATAAAGGTATACCAAAACAGATTGTGGTACGTAAATGCAAGACTATTATTGAGTAGTATAGATTATTTAAAGAAATCTTTTTAATTTTTCCCAAGTAAATGTAAAAGCAATTGTGACGTGTGTGTGTATGTGTTTTAAATTTTGAATTCTAAATTCTTTCCCTCCTTTGCTCACTGGTGCTCTTGTTAACAAGGCATTCAATTTGATATAGGACATACATGGGCAGTCACACAAAGCATATTCCTATATTAATCATGCTGTAGAAGAAACACATTAAAAAACCCAAGTAAAATTAAATCTTAAAAAGGATGCCTAGAGATGTATTCAGACTCCATCAGTTCTTCCTTTGAAGGTAGAAAGTATTTTTCCCTTCCATTGGAGATTTCTCTTAGAATTGTCTTAGGTCACTGTATTGCTAAAAATAGTAAAATAATTCACAGTTAATCTTCATGCCATATTGTTCTCACTTTTTTACAATGATCTTGGGGTTCTGTTCAATTCACTTTGTATTAGTTCATATAAGTCTTCCCAGGTTTTACTGAGAGATCTTACTGTCTTGTTTTGTTTTGTTTTGTTTTGTTTTGCTTTGCTTTGCTTTGCTTTGATTTTTGGAGGGGGGAATGCAGGGCAATTGGGGTTAAGTGACTTGCCCAATGTCACACTACTAGTAAATGTTAAGTTTTTGAGACCTGATTTGGACTCAAGTCCTCTTGACTCTAGGGATGGTGCTCTATTCACTGTGCCATCTAGGTACCCCTGTCATTTGTTATAACACAATAAATAGCATTCCATCACAATCATATACCACCAATTGTTCAGTCATTTCATATTCAATGTGCTTCCCTTCAATTTCCAATTCCTTGTCATCACATGAAGAGCTTTCATAAATGTTTTTGAAAGTAGAGATCCTTGCATTTTTTCATTTTTAATATCTTTGGAATACATAGGTAGTAGTGGTATTTCTAGGTCAAAGAATAGGCACTGTTTTATACTCCATTGGCTATATTTCCAAATTGCTCTTCAAAATGGTTGAATTAGTTTACAACTCCGCCAAGAGTGCATTAGTGTTTCAATTTTCCCACATCCCTTCCAACATTTGTCATGGTCCTTTTCTGGCATATTTGCCAGTCTGATAAATATGGAGAATAACTACTTCAGAGTTGTTTTAATTTGCATTTTTCTAATCAATAATGATTTAACACATTTTTATATGACTATAGATTACTTTGTCTGAAAACAACTTGTTCATTTACTTTGTTTTTATACCAATTGGGAAATTACTTGTATTCTTATGAATTTGAAACTGTTCTTTATATATTTAAGAAATGAGGCTTTTATTATGGAAATTTAGTATTTTTCACAACTATGACTACTGTGTATTTTCTTTTATTCTGTTTTGCCACCTGTTTATTCTACTCTCTCCTTTTACCATGGCCATACTCAAAAACATTTTGCTTCTGACTCTTCCCTCTTCCAATCTGTCCTCTCTCATAACCCATCATTTTTTATACCCTTCCCCCTCTACTTTCCTTCAAGGTAAAATAGATTTCTATTTCAATTTCCAACTGAGTGTATATGTTATTACCTTTGTGAGCAAATTCTGATGAGAAGAAAGTTCAAGTGACTCCCCTCCCCCATTTTGCCCTCCATTGTAATGCTTTTTCATGCCTCTTTTATGTGAGATAACTTCCTCCATTTTACCCCTCCCTTTCCCCTTCTCTCAGGACAGACCTCTTTCTCACCACTCATTTTACTTTTTTTGATCTCACCCCATCATATTCAACTCACATCTATGACATTTGTCTGTGTATTTTCCATCTTTCTGCCCTGTTAATGAAAATGTTCTTAGAAGTCTCATGTAGGAATGAAAAGAGCTTAACCTTATTATTTAATTTCTTATGAATTCTCTCTCCTACTTAACTTCTTTATGCTTCTTTGAATCTTGTTTTCAAAAGTCAAATTTTTTATTCAGCAATAGTATTTTCATCAGGGATGCTTGAAAATTCTTGATTTCATTAAATATCCTTTTTTCTCTTTCACCTGATGAATTATTATACTCAGTTTTGCTTGGTAGGTAAATGCTGGTTGTATTTCTATGTGTGATTCTGACTGTGAATCACATATGTCCTTGATATTGAACTTTTTCTTTCTGGTGTCTTGGAATATTTTCTCCTTGACCTCAAACTTTGGAAATTGTAATATTTCAGGGAGTTTTCATTTTGGGCTTTGGTTTAGGAAAGGATTGATGGCTCCTCTTAATTTATATTTTACCCACTGGAATCTAAGATTGTCAGAATAATTTTTCTTGATAATTTCTAGTAATATGAAAGATATTGTACCTATTTTGATCATTAATTTCAGGTGGTCAAATAATTCTTAAAATATCTTTCCTTGTTCTATTTTAGCAACAAGTTTTTCCCCACCTCTCAATGCAAAATGTATTGTATCACATTTTCTTTTCTTTTTTTCATTTTTTAAATTTTCTTTTATTCTTTCTTGATGTCTCATGGAAAACTATCAGGAAAAGTGACCATATCAAAAGTAAAACTTCAGAAAACATATGATTATCTTAAAAGAGTAAGAAAAAAGCATTTGATGAAATTCAGCACCTATTCCTATTAAAAATACTATATAACCTTAGCATAAATGGAGTCTTCTTTAAAATTATAAATAACATCTGAAAACCATCAGCAACCATTATATATAACAGGCATAAGCTAGAAACATTTCCAATACTATTGAGGATGAAACCAAGATGTCTACTACCATCACTGTTATTCAAGGTAGTAATTGAAATGTCAACTTTAACAATAAGGAGGAAAAAAAAGAAATTTAAGGAATTAGAATCGACAAAGAAGAAACAAAGCTATCGCTCTTTACAGATGATATGATGGCATATATATATATGTATATATATATATATATATATATATATATATATAGAGAGAGAGAGAGAGAGAGAGAGACAGAGAGACAGAGAGAGAGAATTCCAGAGAATCAAGTAGAAAACTACTTGAAATAACAAACAACTATAGCAAAGTTATAGGATATAAAATACACCCAACTAAATCATTGGAAATTCTATATATTGCAAACAAAGTCCAACAACAAGAGAAAGAGAAATTCCATTTCAAGTTCAAGTTAATATCATAAAATATTTGGGATTCTACCTCCCAAAACAAACCCATGAACAATAAGAACACAATTAGAAAACACTTGATACAAATAATGTAAGATTTAAATAATTAGAAAAATATCATTTGCTCATTTGTAAAATGGTATTTCTATATGAATTAATAGTTTATATGGTCACTTTTGCAAATAGTTTTCCTAATATTTAAACAGTCCTTCATTCCTTGTGTAAATCCAACCTGGTCCTAGTGTATTGTCATTGAGATAAGTTGCTATAATCACTTTGCTAATATTTTATTTATTTATTTTTTGCATTTATATTCTTTACGGAAATTGGTCCATAATTTTCTTTCACAATTTTGGTTCTTCCTGGGTCAGGTATAAGTACCATGATTTATATCATAAAGATAACGTGGCAGGACTCCTTCCTTTCCTATTTTCCCTAATAGTCTACAATCATTGAACTTAATTGCTCTTCAAATGTTTGATAGAATCACTTGTTGAATGACCATATTTCCCCCTCAAATAATATACTCAATTTTGCTGGGTAGTTGACTCTTGGTTTTAATCCCAGCTCCCTTAATCTTCAAAATATCATATTCCAGGTCCTTCAATCGCTCAGTGTAGAAGCTGCCAGATCCTGGGTTATCCTGATAGTGCTTCAACAGTATTCAAATGGTTTTCTCTTGGTGGCCTGTAATATTTTGTCCTTTAACTGGGTATTCTGGAACCTGGCAATAACATTTGTAGGAGTTTTCTTTTGTGGATCATTTTGAAGAGGTGATTGGTGAATTCTTTCAAGTTCTATTTTGCACTCTGATTCTAAAACATCAGGGCAATTTTCTTTGAGGATTTCTTGAAGGATGCTTTGCAAGTTCTTTTTTTTGGTCATGGGTTTCAGGTAGACCAATAATTTTCAAATTGTCTCTCCTGGATCTATTTTCCAGGTCAGTGGTTTTTTCAAGGAGATATTTCACATTGCTTTCTATTTTTTTCATTTCTTTATAACTGTTTACTAGTATCTTGGTTTCTCATAAAGCCATTAGCTTGTACTTGCTCCATGCTAATTCTGAAGGAAATATTCTCTTCAGAATGCTTCTGAGATTCTTTTTCCATCTGGGAAATTCAACTTTTAAGGCATTCTTCTCCTCATTGGCTTTCTGGGCCACTTTTGCCATTTGAGTGAATCTATTTTTTAAAGTGTTGTTTTCTTCAATCAGGTTGTTGACTCTCTTTTCGTGATTTTCTCACATCATTCTCATTTCTCTTCCAAATTTTTTGTCCACTTCTATTATTTGGTTTTATAAGTCCTTCTTCAGTTGATGTATAGCTTCTAGGCATTCTTCAAGTGTCTTGGAAGCATTTGGTGTGGGAGTTATGACTGTGTTGTCTTCCTCCCGTTCCATGCTTTGATGCTTTTTGTCCCCAAAAAAGGATTCTAATGTTTTATTGCTGTTCTTATTTTGCTTCCTTTTCCTCATGTTGGCCAGTCAATTAATTGGTTGTTTTTTTCAGCTTCGTAGAACTCTGCTTCCAGGGTGGAAAGCTCTGCTCCAAATCGCTGGGGTTTTCCCAGCTGATGGAGCTATTAGAGGAATGTTTCAGCCCCTCCTCCAGTTTTGGCTTGAGGAGAGTGCACCCCAGGACCACTGCCCAAGACCACAATCTGGATCCAGGCCGCTCAACACAAGAGCACTTGGCCCTGATTAATAGATTCAGCCCCCCTGCGGGATCCACAGGCCAGGGGCTCTGAAGAAGCCCAGTGGGGGCAGCTGCTGGTTACAGCAGTGCCTGCCCTTCCCCCTCTGCTTCCTTTCCCTGGGGGTAGATTGGCCAAACTGCTTTTCCTCCCCCAAATTAAGTTTCAAAGTTCCACTTTCACTGATCTTCTGTAATGATGGCTGGCTAGATGTGAAAATACCTCCAGGTGCTGTCGATCTGCTCCCCGGGGTAGACACATGCTGCAGCTTGTGAGGCTCGGTTCCTTCTGGATCACACTGAGTCCTGGTCGCGGTTGTGGTTTTCGTGCCAGACTGGTCTCGGTTCCCTGCCTGCAGGCCTGGGTGATGAGCCCCTCCTGCTGAGCTAACTCTCTAATCTTTATTTATCACACCTTACTAGATGTGGGGTTTGCTGGATGTGAGGTAGATCTTCTCTCTTGTAGGCTGGCTGTGGCTTGGTTTGACTCCTCCTGCCGCTCTGAGGCTTGGCCGTGGTTTTGGTTTTGGGCTAGGCTGGCTTTGGCTCCCAGGCTGCCATGGTGAGCCCTTCTTGCCAAGCTGCCTTCAGTGAGAGTTGTGTTTTTTGTATTTTTTTTACTTTGAGAGTCCAAGAATTTGTTTTGGGTCACATTTTATGGCTATTTTTCGTGGCTGTGTGGAAGCTGGGGATCTTACTGCTTCTATGCCCCCACTAGAATCACTTGAAAATCCATCAGGCCCTGGAGATTATTTTTTCCTTAGGGAGTTTATTCATAGCTTGTTTAATTTGTATTTCTTAGATCATGTTATTTATGTGTTTTATTTCCTCTTCTGATTGTTTGGACAATTTATTTATCCATTTCACTTAGATTGTCAAATGTCTTGGCATACGGTTAGGAAAAATGGCTCCTAATTATTATTTTTTTTAAATTTCCTCTCCTTTGGTGGTGAATTCACTCTTTTAATTTTTGAAATTGGTAATATTGTTTTCTTCTTATTTTTAAAATTAAATTAACTAAAGTTTTATCCATTGTTTTTACAAAACCTTCTCATAGCCTTACTAATTGGTTCAATAGCTTTCTTGATTTCAATTTTATTATTAGCTCTTTCTTTTTCACTATTTCTAATTTGAAATTTAATTGGGAATGCTTAATTTTTTTCTTTTTCTAACTGTTTTAGTTGCACATCCAGTCCCTTTTTCTCCTCTTTCCCTATTTTATTCATGTAAGCATTTAGAGATACAAACGTTCCTATATCCCATAACTTTTAGTATGTTGTCTCATTCTTGTCATTCTTTTGGAAGAGGTTATTGTTTGATTTTTATGATTTTTTATACACTCATCCTTTAAGATTAAATTACTTACTTTCCAATAAATTTTTAGTACATTTTTTCATTGTCCTTTAATACATAAAATGTTTAATGCAACATGGAGAAAATGGATGGAATTATTCTTTCTGACTTTCTGCATTGAACTGTAAGGTTCTCATGCCTAAGTAAATATTCAATTTTGTGTTGGTTCCATGTTCTGTTGAGAAAAAAGGTATATTCTTTTCTATCTCATTTCAGTTTTCTCCAGAGATCTTCCCTGTCTAAATTTTCTAAAAGTCTGTTCACCTCATTAACTTCTTTCTTGCTTATTTTATAGTTAGATTTATTTAGCTCAGATTGGGAGAGATGGAGGTCACCCACTAGCATGATTTTGAAATATATTTCTTTCTGTACCTGTCCTAACTCTTCTAAAACTTTGGATGCTCTACCATTTTGCGCATATATGTTCAGTAACAATATTACTTCATTATCTATGATTCCTTTTTATTAGACCATATTTTACTTCTTTTTCTCTTTTAAACATATCCGTTTTTTTATTTTTATTTGTCTGAGATCAGGATAGCTACCCCTACTCTTTTTTTTTTCTTCAACTGAATCATAATGAATTCTGCTCTCGCCTTTTACCTTTACTCAATGTGTATGTACTTCTGCTTAAACTGTGTTTCTTGTAAACAATATATTGTACAAATGGTTTTAAATCCATTCTCTACTCGCTTACATTTTATGGAGAATTCTTCCCATTCACAATCACAGTTATGATTGATCTTAGTTTCTTTCTCTCCATCCTATCCCCCCTCCCATTTATGTTTATATTTCTCATATTTTTCCCTTTCCTTCTTCACTAGTGTTTTGCTTTTGACTCTTGCCTTCCTCAAACTTATTTTTCATTTTTATCTGCCCCCTCCATTTTATTTCCTTTTTCCTTTACTATTTCTTCCCTCCCTTTGAACCACCCCCACCTTTTTCTCCTTTCTTTCCTATCTTACTTCCTCTAGGGTAAGTTAGATTTCTCTACCTGCCTGAGTATGTCATTCGCTTCTTGAGCCAAATCTATCTCCCTTCTATTACCCCCCTCTTATTCCCTTCCTCACTTCTTTCCTGAAGGGTAAGATACCTATTTGAGAGAGTGTGCTATTCCTTCCTTAAGCCAAATTTTGATGAGTGTATAGTTGACCCATTCCTTTTCACATTCCTGTTATACTCCTCCATTGTAACAGTTTTCTCTTGACCCTTTTATATGATAATTTAGCTTATTCTTTCTCTCCTTTTCTCACTCTCCCAGTACATGCCTCTCTCATCCCTTAATTTTACTTCTTATATTATCCCTTCATATTCAACTCACCTTGTGCCCGCTGACCATCTCTATCTGTCTCTCTTACTCTCTGAATGTATGTATGTACATAAATGTAAATGTGTATATGCTCATATTCATAAGCAGACACATATATGTATATGTACATATGTATGTATGTGCATAGATAGATATAGATAATGATATCAGTATATCTATCTGCATCTCTAGCTAGATAGCTATATCTATCTAGATGTAAATCTAGATTTCCCTTCCAACTTCTCTAAGAATGAGAAAGTTGTCATGAACTATAAATATCATCTTTCCACATTGACTTCAACTTTACTAAGTGCTTTATTAATTCTCTTTCCCATTTACCTTTTCATGCTTCTCTTTAGTCGTCTATGTAAAAGTCAGAATTTATATTCAGCTCTGGTCTTTTCATCAAGACTGATTGATAGTACTCCATTTCATTGAATTTCCCTTTTTTCCCCTGGATCATTTTACTCAGTTTTGCTGAGTAGGTGATTCTTTGTTTTAATTCTAGCTCCTTTGACCTCCAGAATATTATTTTCCAAACCTGGGAAAACTCTGGAATTTGACTATAATATTCCCAGGAATATTATTCTAGGACTCTCTTTCATGATGTGATTGGTGAATTATTTCCATGTCTGTTTTACTCTCTGGTTTTGTAACTGTTGTTCTCAACCTTCCTAATGACACAACCCTTTAGTACAGTTCCTCATGTTGTGGTGAACCCCAACCATAAAATTATTTTTGTTGCTACTTCATAACTATAATTTTGCTACATTTATGAGTCTATCTGATATGCAGGATGTATTTTAATCATTACAAATTGAACATAACCCACAGATTGAAAATCATTGTTCTATAATGTAGGGCAATTTCCCGTGATAATTTCTTGAGAGATGATGTCTAAGGTATTTTTTTGGTGTTGACTTTCAGTTAACTCAGTATTTTTTGAATTATCATTCCTGCTTCTTAAGTTTTCCAGTGAGACATTTCAAATTATCTTCTATTTTTTTCATTACTTTGGCTTTCTTTTATGAATACTTGATTTCTCATAGAGTCATTAGTTTCCATCTCCTCCATTCTAATTTTTGAAGATTTTATTTTCTTCAGTGGTCTCTTGGACCTCTTTTTCTATTAATCCAATTTTCCTTTATAAAACATTTTCTCCTCGTTGGCTTTTTGGATCTCCTTTGTAATTTGGTTTATCTTTGTAAAAAAAAGTGTTATTTTCTTCAGTATGTTCTGGGGTATTTTTTTAAAGCAAGCTGTTGACTTGTTTTTCATAGTTTCTTGTATCACTCTCATTTCTCTTCCCAATGATTCCTCTACCTGTCTTACTTTATTTTCAACATTATTTTTGAACTCTTCCACGGCCTATAAGTAATTCATATTTTTCTCAGAGCCTTTGGATTTCAGAGTTTTAACTTTGTTGTCTTCTTCTAAGTGTTTGTTTTGTTCTTCCTTGTCCCCAAGTAAGACTGTAGTCTAGAGTTTATATTGCCTTGGTGTCCTCATTTTCCCAGCCAATTACTTGTCTTTGCAACTCTTTGTTAAGGTAGAACTCTTCTTCCCATGTGGAGGCTGCACTTTCCCAAGATCCAGTGGTTTGTGCAGCTATTTTCAGAAATACTTTAGGGACCTGTAAAATTTCAGTTCCTACAAGGTGTAATTATCCAAAAGGAGGTACTTCCTCCTCTCCTGACCTGTCTTCTTCTCTCTGAGTGACCATAAACACTCTTTTTTGCCCTCAAAATGTTAGGAGGATTCCCCATCCACTACCACCACAAGTTCCACCATGCCAGGTGTCTCCCATGCCACATGAATGCCACCTAGTACTGTGACCCAGATCAAAGCAGGAGCAAACCAAGAGAATCCTGACCCAGAACCAGCAACGATTTACCTGCAACCTCACTCTGATCAGCCACTTGATCCCCTCCATCGTCTGTCGTCTGAGAAGTTTGGAACCAGCTGCAACCACAGCTGTTACCACCAACCCATTACTAAGTTTGAACCTTTCTCCTCTCTCACCCAAGTCCAGCAGGCCTATTTTACTGACCTTCTATGTTTTCTTTGGTGATTGTGCATTGAGAAGTTTAGAAACCACTATAGCTAGCAGTGATTCATACCAAGTCGTAAACCTAAGTAGCTAGCCCTCAGTGTCTGCTGGCACAATTTGGGCAGGACTGCGCTCCTTTCCCAGCCTGGTGAAATGGAACTTTTCTTTTGTTCTTCCAGATTGTTGTCACCTGGAAATGTGTTTCACTATGTCATTTTGTGGGTTTTCCTGATCAAGAATTTGTTTAGGCATTTTTACAGATATTTGTATATATTTTGGGGAAAGTTCAATCAAGTTCATACTTTTACTTGATCATCTTGGCTTTATCCCCTTTTACTTTTTAAGGAGTTTTCCTTAGTGAGTTTTTGTGCCTCCTTTTGCATTTGGCTAATTATACTTTCAAGTAGTTGTTTTCTCCTATCATTTTTTGCCTTTCTTTCTCCAAACTATTGACTCCCTCTTGCATATCTCTCATTTATTTTCTCAATTTTTTTTCTACCTCTCTTATTTCTTATTTGACCTTTAAGATTCTTCTTGAGCTCTTCCAAGAAGGCCTTTTGGCCTTGAGACAAATTCATTTTCCCCTTTGAAGTTTTGGACGTGTTGGCAATGTTGTCCTATTCTGACTTTGTGTTTTGATCTTCCCTATCCCAATAGAAGGAACTTAAAGTCATTTATTTTTTCATGATGTTTGCCTATTTCCTGTCTTTTAAATTTGAGCTCTCCTGCTAGAGTCCAAGAGGCAGTCACCCAAGCTTCTTTTCCTGGGGACCACATACCTGGTCACTGGCTTTGTGTGCTGGGGCTTCTGATGTTGGCATGGGGCTTCTGATGTTAGCAGCTGGTGACACTAAGGGTCTGGCAGATTACCTGTTGCTGAGTTCAGGTTAGCAGCACAGATATTCTCAGGGGTAGGAGTAATCTTGCTCCTAGAGGAAGGGTGTTTTGAATCAACAGAAAGTTTTTCTTGTGAAGGATGCTTACCCACCCGGAGTTGTGCTTCCTGTAGTTGTGCTGTAACTCTGTAAAGTTTGGCTGTTGGACGAATCTTGTCTGCCTGGAGTTGTGGAGAAGCACAGGTAGGTTTGGCTAAGTCTGCTGCTGCTTCTGCCTGTGTTAAGGAACTCAGGCTTTCACTGGTGGAGATGAAGGTCCTGCTCTATTTGAGGCATGGTGAAAATTGATGATCTCTCTTCCAAGTTTCCTTTTGGGACTCTCTAAGTGAGAGACTCCTTAGAATCCCTCTTAAGGATTCTTTAGAACCAGTCACCACCTTGGGACTCCAAATATTGGGATTATTTGGATCCTTTCGGCTTCCTGATTCAACAAGCAGGGTAGGATAGGTCAATATTTATCAGACAATACAAAGTAAATAAGACTTCCCAATGGGAGAAGCAAAGAGAATCTTCTGTCTCTCACTCAAGGGGAAATTTTCCACAACCTCTAAAGAAGTAAGCAGAGAATAAGGACATGATGGTGACCGTCAGACACTCTTATCTCTTTCCAGAATCTTTTCATTCAGTAACTTGGGGTGCTGTTGGCCTCCTCTGTCTTTCTTTCAAAATTGGAAGCAAGAAGTACCCAAAACCACCCAATAATCAAGAAAGGTTTGCCCTTTGCCTATTTGCAAAAGAATTATTTCCAAACGGAACTCTTAAGAATATTACAAGGTGCTGAAAATTCCTAAAGGAGAACACAAAGTGAACCCCTGCTTAAAGAGTACTGAAGGGAAATGGTGAAAACTGGATTTCTCTTGACTCCTCCATGCCCCCCACATAACACAGGACCTCCATCTCCATCCGTAAGGAAAGAGTCCTTAATATTGGCTTTTGGAAATACAGTTACACATGAGCATGGTGATTGATTTTGATCTGCCACTGGCCCACGTGGCCTAATTTCATGGCTTGCTCGTTCCCAGGATCTGCCTAAAAATGTGCTCCTTGCATATACTTGCTCAGGTGTTGTGCCCACTGATACACTAATGTTTATCACTGTCATGTCTCATAGCAACCACCAAGCCCCTTTACTCATCCTGTATCTTCCTTGCTTTATAAATTTCCAAGCCTTTTAGGGAAAAGACAAAAACCTGCCATTCTTCTGGCCTCTTTTTCAACCTGCATCTATTCACAGTATTTTCAGCACCATAACCCTTAAAGGTAGGTTGAAAGGGATACCCGATACCCTTCCCCACAGCTACCATGGTTACTCATATAGAAGAGCCGTTTAAAAAAATAAACTAGCAGTTTATTTATGACAGTGGGGAGATCTCATATTGATTTTCTTGTCATTCCCAACTGATTATGTTACATTATACATGAAACACATAGCCACTACTTTGGCACAGAGAACTCTCTGCTAAGGAAAATTCCTATACTAATGTATTTCTCCTATAATTGTATGCATATAAGCATGAATATATGTATGCATAAGTGTATATACACACATATAGCCTCAAATGTATAAATATATGTGCACATGTATATATAAATATGTGTGTGTGTACATATCCATATGTGTGTTGTCTACACATACACAAATACATGTTGAGTTGATTTTCAGTTGTGTCAAACACTTCATGACCACATTTGTTTTGGTTTTTTTTGCAAAGATACTGGAAAGTCTTGCCATGTTCTTCTCCATAATTGGAGACTCAAGGCAAGTATACATCAGAGAGAGGAGACTTGAATCATATTCCTTAATTCTGGATCATCTGTCTTTCCATCATCCAAAACTACATATCTGAACATGTTCCTCAGAAACTTAAATTCGTGCTCTCTAATTTTTAAATTTATAAATTAGGAAGTACATTTGAGTGGCAATCTTATTAGAAAGTCTCTAGTGAAATCATGAAAGACTCAATTCACATTAGAATGTCCTTTAATTGGGGCTTTATTGCCATAATTTTCCAGATGATTCATAGTAAAATGCATTTAGATATATTTTTCAATATGCTTAGGAAATTGTATGCAATTTGAATATCTGCTAACACATAATTTCTTCCCAAACTGGGCTAATATGTTTGGGTATAATTTATTCCCCTCCTTCAAGAATAATTGAGGTAAAAAGATATTGGGTAGGGTTTAGGTTGATACTTTAGCCAAATTATTTTTCTTACCACTTTTCATTTCCAAGAGGGCCATGGTGAGTATCATACTTTGAGGAAATTTAGGTTTCTAGGTTTATGATATTTTCCAGAGAAGTGTGAGAACTAGATAAAATGTAACAAATGCCTGCTGTGTGCATATGAAGCATGTAGAGATGCAAATTATTTATTCAGGAGATTGCTTGCTGCTTTATAATTGGCATGTATTTCATGAGTATCCTGTCCTTGCTGTGTGAGTCACAATACTTTTCCACTTCTCAAGTAGTTACCTTTTTCATAACACACTTAATCAGTGGAGGTTATCTATCAAAACACTTGAGGAAACAAGTTAAAGGTTGTATTATATATTTTGCATACTGAATTAATTTTAAAAATCTTGCTTTCTTAATTAGTCACAACCATTCAAAAAAAGAAGCTAAATTGTTTTGAAATAAAAGGAAGACCACTAAGTGATCTAAAAATTTGTCCCAACATAATTTAGTTTTGAAGATTAGTTGGTTTTGAGTCTGTGCATATGTATTGTAACCAATCCAAAACAAATATTCATGGGAAACTGCCCCTCACTGCTCCTTATTATTACATTTAGATTCTGGGTCCATTGGATTTTTTCACCTTCTCCTATGTCCCCTGGGAAGAAAACTATGAGTTCTAACTTGTGGCAATCAGATGCCTACATCTACCAAGACCTACTTGTCACTGTCACTAAATGTGAGATGAAACTAAGATACCAGGTCAGATGTCTTACCCCACTAAGTAAGTAAGACCCAAGACTCCCCATAATTCCAAAATCCATTTCTAGGTATCTAGCAAAGAATTAGCACTTAAAACTGACTTTATTGTTGTTTATTCCTCTTACCATACTCTGTCAGTGCTCCCCTTCTCTCTTCTCCTTTTCCCTTTCCAACCTTTCTTTTTTTTCCTCTTCTCTTTCCTATCCTTTCCTCTTCTCACTTTTCTTCTCTGTCTCTGATTTTATTTCTATTATTCTCTGTCTGTTTCTGTGTGTGTCTGTCTGTGTCTCCTGTCACTGCTTGTATCTCTTTTCTGCCATCCTACCCACTCCTAGTCTTTCTATATATTTCAATCAAATCACAAGAATTACATTACAATCCTTCACTAACTCTCAGGAACCACATTTCTATGTCACACATTAAGAACAATTAATTATTTCCAAAGCAAATATGATTATTAAGTTATTGATAAAGAGGAGAATTTTTACATTACTAATAGATCCCTCCACACATACCAATATATGGTTACTACTGGAGTTCTTTACTATAATGTATATGTGCATTTGAAAAGATGTGGAAAGAGATATTCTGAAGAATCACACTATGCTCTAAATAGCAATAACATGTTTGATCACTTGACCTCATACAAACTGTGACACTGTCTTTTGTTGAGTGCCAAGTTGGAATATTTCTTTTTGATTTTGTTTTAATTTGTCTGATCTCTTTCATTCACATTCATTAATTCTAGAAAGAGTAACATAGACCTACCCAATTAAAAGACACTACTGCAGGGGGCGGGGCCAAGATGGCGGCATAGAAGCAGTAAAGAACCGCAGCTCCCACACAAACATGCTAAAAAAACTCATAAAATGGGACGCTAAACAGATTTTCAAGCTCCAAAACTCTCCAAAAGACAGAAAATACATGAGTTGCTACAGGCAGCTCAACAGGTGGGGCTCTTTGCAGCAGTCTGGGAGCCGAGGCTGAAACACTGGCCAGGTCAGCCCCTTGGGCAGTCAGATGGAGCCCAGTCTATAGGAGAACAGATCAGCTGCACTGGAGGCACAATTACGACCTCTATCAGGACAGAAGAAAAAAAGGCTAAGAGAAAGGTCAGTGGATTTTGCTAACTCGGGAGGAGAAGAGCGGGTCCGGCCAAACTGCTCTCAGGACAAGGAAGCAGCGGGAGGTGGCTGTAACAGCAGGAATGGCTGAGAGCCACAGTGGCCCCCACTGGGCTGCTTCAGAGCCCTCGGCCTGCAGATAGCAGGGGGCTGATGCAATCCATCAGGACCAAGGGCTCTTGTGTTAAGTGGCCTGGATCTGGATCGTGGTCTTGAGTGGTGGCCCTGTGGAGTGCTTTCAATGAGCCAAGGCTGGGAGGTGGGGCTACAGCACCCCACTAAGAGCTCCAGCAGCTGTGAGGGCCCCAGAGATTTGGGACAGAGCTTTCCCCCTCCAGGAAGCAGAGTTCCACAGAGATAAAAAACCAAGCAATTAATAGACTGCCCAACATGAGAAAAAGGAAGCAAGCTAGGAAGAGCAGTAAAACTCTAGAATCCTTTTTTATGGACAAAAAAGACCAAAGCATGGAGCAGGAGGAAGACAGCTCAGTCAAAACTCCCTCACCAAATGCTTCCAAGACACTGGAAGAATGCCTACTACCTATACATAAACTGAAAAAGGACTTTGAAAACCAAATAAAAGAAGTGGAGGAAAAATTGGAGAGCAAAGTGAGAATGATG
>CM053599.1:155797803-155815199 GCA_028646575.1 Pseudocheirus occidentalis | reverse complement strand
CTTCTTGTGTTTGATTGTCAGATTTTCTGTTCAGTTCTGGTTTTTTTTCAGCAAGAATGCTTGAAAATCCTCCACCTCATTGAATGACCATATTTTCCCCTGGAATAATATGCTCAATTTTGCTGGTTAGTTTATTCTTGGTTTTAATCCCAGCTCCCTTAATCTTCGAAATCTTGTATTCCAGGCTCTTCAATCCCTCAGTGTAGAAGCTGCCAGATCCTGGGTTATCCTGATAGTGCTTCCACAGTATAAAAATTGTTTTTTCTTGGAAGTCTGTAATATTTTCTCCTTTAACTGGGTATTCTGGAACCTGGCAATAACATTTCTAGCAGTTTTCTCATCTTTTTTGTTTTTTTGCTTTTTTTAGAGGGCAGTTGGGGTTAAGTGACTTGCCCAAGGTCACACAACTAGTTTTTGTGTTAAGCGTCTGAGGCCGGATTTGAACTCAGGTACTCCTGACTCCAGGGCCGGTGCTCTATTCACTGTGCCACCTAGCCGCCCCTCTAGCAGTTTGGTTTTGGGGATCTTTTTGAAGAGGTGATCAGTGAATTCTTTCAAACTTTGTTTTGCCCTCTGATTCTAAAACATCAGGGCAATTTTTTTTGAGAATTTCTTGAAGGATGCTTCCAAGTTCTTTTTTTGGTCATGGGTTTCAGGTAGACCAATAATTTTCAGATTGTCTCTCCTGGATCTATTTTCCAGGTCAGTGGTTTTTTCAAAGAGTTATTTCACATTGCTTTCTATTTTTTCATTTCTTTGTAACTGTTTAATTGTATCTTGATTTCTCATAAAGTCATTAGCTTCTACTTGCTCCACTCTAATTCTGAAGGAATTATTCTCTTCAGAATGCTTTTGAGATTCTTTTTCCACCTGGAAAATTCCTGTTTTTAAGGCATTCTTCTCCCCATTGGCTTTCTGCACCTCTTTTGCCAATTGAGTAAATCTATTCTTTAAAGTGTTGATTTCTTCAGTCAGGTTGTTGACTCTCTTTTCATGATTTTCTCGCATCGTTCTCATTTCTCTTCCCAAGTTTTCCTCCACTTCTCTTATTTGGTTTTCAAAGTCCTTTTTCAGTTGATGTGTAGTTTCTAGGCATTCTTCAAGTGTCCTTGGAAGCATTTGGTGTGGGAGTTCTGAGTTCTGGCCTGTTGTTCTCCAGTTCCATACTTTGATCATTTTTGTCCACAAAAAGGGATTCTAGAGTTTTATTGCTGTTCTTACTTTACTTCCTTTTCCTCATGTTGGCCAGTCAATTAATTGGTTGGGTTTTTTTTCAGCTCTGTGAAACTCTTCTTCCAGGGGGGAAGCTCTGTTCCAAATTGCTGGGGTTTTCCCAGCTGCCAGAGCTATTAGGAGGGTGGTGGAAGTCCCACCAGCTTTGGCTTGCTGAAAGTGCACCCCAGGAGCACTACCCAAGACCACAATTCAGATGCAGGATGCTCAATGCAAGAGCACTTGGCCCTGATCAATCGAATAAGTCCCCCTGCAGAGTCCGCAGGCCAGGGACTCTGAAGCAGCTGGTGGGGGCTGCCATTTCCAGCAGTTCCCTTCTTCCACTGCTTCCTCGCCCTGGGGGCAGATTGGCTGAACTGCTTTTCCTTCTCCAAAATTAGTTTCAAAGTTTCACTTTCACTAACCATTTCAGATGCTGGTCCACTGGATTTTAAGATCCCCTCAGGCAGGTGATTTAGATTTTCTCTGAAGTAGACTCTTACTGTGGTTTGGGAGGCTTGGCTCCTCACGGCTCTCCTGGGGCCCTGCCTGGCTGTGGCTGTGGTTTGGGGCCGGGCCGGTGTCATTCTGGACTTCCAGCCTGCTGGACTAGCCCCTCCTGCCGAGCTGCCCATCTCTAATAGATGTGGAGTTGCTGGAGGCTGTAGACCCTCTCTCCTGCAGACTGGCTGCTGTGTGGCTCGGCTTGGCTCAGCTCAGCTCTTTCCTATCACCCCCGACCTGGCCACAGACTCAGCTTCATGCTGGGCTGGCCTCCACACCCGGCCTGCAGTGATGAGCCCCTGCTGCTGAGCTGCCTTCAATGAGAGATGTGTTTCTGTATTTTTGTGACTCTGAGAGTCCTAGAGTTTGTCTGGGCTCATGTTTTATGAGTGTTTAGGGTGGTTGTGTGGGAGCTGCAAAGCCTTGCTGTTTCTATGCCACCATCTTGGCTTCAGCCCCATCCCTTCTTTTATTGTTTCTTAATGTAGGGTAAGTAGTCCTTTCTTTTTTCTTCTTCTTGATTTTCAGGTAGTCTAATAATTTTTAAATCATCTCTCCTTGATCTGTTTTCCCAGTCACTCCTTTTTCTTGTCAAGTATTTCACATGATCTTTTCCTTTAAAAAAAAGTCTTTAGAATTTATTTATTCTTAACAGTAAATTTTTATTTCATTTATTGATTTATTGATTAATTTATTGTTTTTTGGAGGGGAAAGGCAGGGCAGTTCGAGTTAAGTGAGTTGGCCAAGGTCACACTGCTAGGTGTGTGTGTGTGTGTGTGTGTGTATGTGTGTGTGTGTGTGTGTGTGTGTGTGTGTGTGTGAAGTTCTGAGGCTGGATTTGAATTCAGGTCTTCCTCACTCCAGGGCAGGTATTCTATTCAATGTGCCACCTAGCCTCCCCTACTTTATCATTTCTTAATGTTCCATTAAGCTATTAATTTCTATTTGTCCAACTGCAATTTTTAAAGAGCTATTTTCTTCAGTATGGTTTTGTATCTCATGGATCTGTTGATTTCCTTTTCATAACTTTCTTCATTTTTCTCATTTCTTTTACCATTTCTCTTTACTACTCATTTGCTTCACACACCCTTTCTTATATCACTCTTTCTTATATCTTTCTTTAAGTCTTCTAGAGCTGTTTTTGGATTTGTTTACAATATGTATTTTTTATTTGAGGCTTTCTTATGAATACTTCCACGAATGCTTCTTCTTCTGTCTGTGCATCTTGAGTTCCTAGTTGCCATACTAGCAATTAATTGTCAGGTCCTTTTTTTCTCTTTATTTCAGCCTAAGTCTTAACTTTTAACTTTCTGTTCATTTATTTTTTTATTTTTTTTATTTTTAAGGGTTCGGGGGCTGTTATGCTTGTCCCAAGCTTCTGTCGTTTTATGTCCTTCCCCTGCTTTCCCAGATCAGGCTTGAGACCATCAAATTTTCATTGCTCCCCAAATGGTGTGATCCAGGGACAGATATGTTCACTGTCCTCCTTGTTTGAGCTCTGCAAGTTACTGATTCAGGTGTAGGTCACTTGGGTTTTGTATATTTGGGTTTCTGTAGACTGCTGCTGGACTCAATTACTGTTAGCCTGCTGAAAGGTATTTTTGGGTTCAGAGGAACTCAACTACTGAGTACCTTTTGCTTTCGTCTCCTTCCCTGGTTATTGCACTGTAGACTTATGTATTTGGCTAGAGGTTAGAACTGAGTCATTGCTTTGTTCTAAGACTCAGACTTTGTTCTAAGACTTAGTTACTACCATTTGTTTTTAGTTCAGTACATAGGTAGGGTCCTACTAGGTCAAGACTATTCCTTTCAACCTTGGATCTGTGACTTAGAACAGGGTAATGGGCAACAAAGCTGACAGTTAGCACACTTCTAGTGTAGGGGTTTCTTTTTGATCTCTTTTTTGCCCTGCTGCTTTGTCTCAGCTCACTTTTTGTCCCTGAACACTGAAGGGCTCCCTATCCTTGCTCTCCTTGTTGAGCTAAGTTTTTGGTCAGCTCTTGCTCCCAATTCTGAAGATCTGTGTGTGTGTGTTTGTGTGTGTGTGTGTGTGAGAGAGAGACAGAGACAGAGACAGAGACAGAGAGAAACAGAGAGAGAGAGAGAGAGAGAGAGAGAGAGAGAGAGAGAGAGAGATGGAGAGAGACAGAGAGAAATAACTATCCTGTATCTAATCTACTTTGCACATTGAATATCTTTCTACACCCTTTAAAGAATAACTTAGACATGGGATAAAACTGAACTTTATTAGATTTTCCTTGGATGTATGGGTTGTGAGTAAAAAGTGGCAAATATAACAAGAAAAAAGTTGAGTTCAGGTTCATCTAATTCTGAATTCCAGCCACATGATCTCAGGGCTTAGTGAGAAAGATTTAACCAATCTTTCCTGCTTAGCAGCTGCTTTGTAGTTAATGTTGGCATAGTGGGTTAAGCACTGAGCCTGGAATCAGGAAGACCTTAGTTCAAATACAGACTTACTAGTAGTGTACTCCTGGGAAAGTAATTTTGTCTCTGTTTGTCTCAGTTTCCTCAACTGTAAAATAGGGATAATAGTAGCAAATAACTCCCAGGATTGTTGTGAGAATCAAATGGAGATAATATTTATAAAAAGCACTTAGTATAATAGCTTGTACATTAGAAGACACTAAAAAATTGTTTATACCTCCTTCCCTGCTTTCATTTATATTTTTAATCTTAATGGATTGTTATGAAATGTTGGAACTCTTTTTATATTTGTTTGAATAAAGTTTGAGCTTTATTAAAAAAGATTTTTCTTTCAATAACTAAAAATAACTTGAGTTGTGAAATCACAAACTCAAAGACTCTGTTCTTTAAAGTATTGCCTTTCTATATTATGTCCAGACATTAATTGTATCTAAGTTCTTGCTTCCACTAGCACTGATCTGAGTACACAATAGAAAGCATAATTTAATATTTTCAAATCCCAGTTCAGTATCCTGAGATTGTAGCCAAATATTCCCACATAAGACTTCTAAAGCTTAGTCCTTACGAAATTCAACCTGAGAGGAAAGCCTGATTTTTTTTTCACTCTGAATTTATTTATTTATTTTATTCTTTACATCACTCATTTACATGAGATTTTGAGTTACAAATTTTCTTCCCATCTTTCCTCTATCCCCCACCACAAAACAGCAAACCCACTGCAAAGCCCCTTCCCTAATATGCTCCCTCCAATGTACTCCCCCATAGCCCCTCTAACTTTCCAGTAGGGCAGGATGGGTCTCCATACCCAGTCCCTGTATATCTTAATTCCCAGTTGCACATAGTTAATACTAATAATAAACTTTACACATATATATTTTTAATGATTGATTATAGAACTTTAAATTCTAGATTCTTTCCCTTCCTCCCTCATCACCCACCTCCACTGGAAGGACAAACAATTCAATACAGACTGTACATATGTAATTACACAGAACATCTCCACAGTGGACATATTGTGAGAGACTTATTACGTGTCCCTCCTTCCTGTCACACACCTACCACTGTTCTATTCTCTACCCTATCCCTGTCCCTTTACAGAAGCGGGTGCTTCCAGCAATCCTCCCTGCCATCCTGACCTTTCCTCCATTATCTCACCTCTCATCCCCATTCCCTCTACTCTCCTGTGTGGCAAGATATCCAGTTTAGAGCTTATGTCATTTCTTCCCTAAGCCAAATTCAATGAGAGTAAGGTTGACCCTTTCCCTTTTGCCTTCCTGTTCTTTCCCTCCATTGTAAAAATTATGTCTTGCCTCTTCTATATGAGATGATTAGCCCCATTCTGTCTCCTGTCTCCTCTCATTGTAATCCTCTCCCAACTCAGAATTTTACCTTTCAACATATCATGCCTTCCTATTAATTGATCTTGTGCCATTAATGCACACACATATACCCATTCTCAGATATGTATTCATATGCATATATACATATGTATATATGCATATATATACATATATATACCCTCCTGTATAGACATATGTGTATGTATATTATATTTCGTATTGTATTCCCTTCATCTATCCTCAAACAGAGAAAAGTTTCATAAGTTACTATTATCGTTTTTCCATGTAAATATTCAACTTTGATAACTTCTGTATGATTTCTTTCCCATGTTTGCCTTCTCATGCTTCTTGTATTTGAGCATCAAATTTTCTTTTCAGTTCTGGTTTTTTTCAGCAAGAATGTTTGAAAGTCCTCCACCTCACTGAATGATCATATTTTCCCCTGGAACATTTTACTCCATTTTGCTGGGTAGGTAATTCTTGGTTTTACTCCTAGCTCCCTTGATCTCTGAAATATCATATTCCAGGGCCTATTATCCCTCAATGTAGAAGCTGCCAGATCCTGGGTTTTCCTAATTGTATTTCCATGGTATTCAAGTTCCTTCCTCTTGGCAGCCTGTAATATTTTCTCCTTGATCTAGGGACTCTGGAATCTGGTTACAATACTCCTAGAAGTTTTCTTTTGGGGATCTTTTTCAAGAGGCAAAAGGTGAATTCTTTCAAATTCTATTTTGGCATCTGATTCTAAAATATCAGAGCAATTTTCTTTGAGAATTTCTTAATGGATACTTTCTAAGTTCCTTTTTTTGGTCATGGCATAGTCCAATAATTTTTAAATGGTCTCTCCTGAATCTATTTTCCAGGTCAGTGGTTTTTTTCAACGAGATATTTCACATTGCCTTACATTTTTTCATTTGTTTGGATCTGTTTTATAGTATCTTGGTTTCTCACAAAGTCATTTGCTTCACTTGCTGCACTCTAATTCTGAAGGAATTATTGTCTTCAGAAAGCTTTTGTGATTCTTTTTTCATCTGGCAAATTAGAGTTTGTAAGGCATTCTTCTCCTCATTGGCTTTTTGGATGTCTTTTGCCATTTGAGTTAATCTATTTTTAAGGTGTTATTTTCTTCAGTCAGGTTGTTGACCCTCTTTTCATGATTTTCTTGCATCATTCTCATTTCTCTTCCCAATTTTTCCTCCACCTCTCTTATCTCATTTTAAAAGTCATTTTTAAGCTGATCTACGGCTTCTAGACAGTCTTCGTGTTTCTTGGAAGCTTTTGTTGTGGGAATTCTGACTGTATTGTCTTCCTCCCATTCCATACTCTGATTTTTTTTGTCCGCCAAAAAGGATTCTAGAGTTCAGTTACTGTTCTTGCTTCCTTTTCCTGCTCATCTTCCCAGTGAATTACTTGTCTTTTTAGCTCTGTGGAACTCTGCTTCCAGGGGAGAAAATTTTGTCACAAACCTCTGGGGTTTTCCCAGGTGCCAGAGGTATTAGGAGGCTGGTGAAGCCCCCCCCCCAGCTTTGGTTCAATGAAAAATCACCCCAGGACCACCACACAAGACCACGGTATGGATCCAGGCCACTCTATGCAAGAGCACTTGTCCTCTCAACAATAGCTTAGCCCCCTTGCAGTCTGTGGGCTGGGAACTCTGAAGCAACCAGGTGGAAGCCGCTTGCAGGACTACCACTAATGCTACTTCCTCCTCCTGGAGGCAGTTTGGCCAGTCTGCTTTTCTTCCATAAATTTAGCTTGAGTTCCACTGACCTTTCACTTAGTCCTTATTTCTTCTGGCTTGATAAATCTGGAAACTGCCACAACTGCCTCTGATCTGCTCTCCTGAAATCTTCAGCTGCACCTTTTCCTGCTTGTCCTGCTCATCCCAGAGCCAAGCCGTGGTTTTGCACTGGGCTGGTTTCAGCTCCCAGTGCTGTGATGAGCCCCACCTGCCAAGCTACCTTCAGAGGGAGGCGTATTTTTGTGAGTTTTGGAGTCCTAAAATTTGTTTAGAGTAATATTTTATGGGTATTTGAGGTACCCATATGACGGCTGCAGAATTTTCCTGCTTCTATGCTGCCATCTTGTCTCCTCCCCCCTGAAAACCTGATTTCTATCTTTTTGCATAAAGGTGTTCAATGGTGATCAATTCTGAGGTAAATACTTTGACTCCCTTTAGTGAAATTTTTGGTCTTCGAGTGAAGAAAGTATCTTTTCATGTTTATATTCATTTTATGATTTCTTACTTCAGTAATAATTACTCTCCATTTAAAAGATGGGAAGTGTCATATAGTGGAAAGAACATTGTCCTTGGATACATAAGTTTCTTGTGACAAACCACTTACTCACTCTAAGCTTCATTTCCTTATTTATAAAATTACAATGATAAAGTTTATCTCAGCTGTTTTACTGATTAATTGTGAGAAAAAGTCCATAAATATCTATACATTCTGAGCTATAAAAAAGCTAAAAGTCCAATCATATATCTGGACTAAATCTCATACCAATTTAATTAATTTATCTAAGCTTGGCTTCCTAAGTAGCAGCCAACCACTTCAGGCTGGAAAATTGAACAGGTTAAAGCTTCTTCAGTGCTAATAAATACATTATTATAGCGTGACACCATACAACAAGATACAATATGATATGACAAGAAAGGAGAAAAAATGAAAGAAGACAAGAGAATGAAATGTAATGGAATGCTCTGCAATACAATAAACATATATTAAGTACTTAGCATTCTTTTAAACACTTGTAACACCATGGAAGAACAGATTCCCAAAAGAATGCTACTGTGAATAGCTTTTAAGTTTCAGATTACATAGTAAAGTGAACGCTCCATTTATTCCATTACAAATCAAGAAAAACATTCAATCAATTCACAATACAATAATCAACACTTAAGCATTCAATCAATTCACAATACAATAATCAATTTTCCACTCATGGGGCAATTATAGATTAACTTAGTCACTTATCTAACAATCAATTTAGTGACAACTAAATACAATCATTAGAAAATTACACAAACCCTCCATCCCTTGGTGTCTCAATTTCATCACACATCCAAGGGGAGGCCTTTTCTTCATCTTGACTCAGGGAGGTCTCTCTCTCTCCCAGATGCCATGGATCCCATTCCATGGCCCCAGCTTCTGCCTGAATCCACCAAACAGTCACCTGGATTCAGAGGCAGACAGCTCCAAGGTTCTTGTCCAGTCCTCCAAGCAATTCTTTGTACACACTGAAATTCACATCTCAAACTGTTCACCATTTCTGTGGCAGGGAACATGATCTGCCAAGCCATAAACCAATAAAAGGCTATCTGGGTCATGTTTCTTTAGTTCTCCAGCACCCAGGCTGGCCATAGCACCCAAAAGTAATCTCAGCTTTCCAGGCAGCATCAGTATCACTGGTCTTCCAGGGGGCAGCAACAGTCACTTTGGACTTCATCAGACTGTGGGCTCAAGAAAACTCCAAATCAGTTCTTCAGTCCAATGGCCCAGCTTCCAGATGCTGGAATAATTCTGCTTCCTCCACCAGGAGTCACCAGGAGGAAGATTCCTGATTCTGTCTCTCTGTATCTTGAACTCTTCTTATATACACACACTGGCCTCCTGTCTCAGCCAATTCCCTTCTGCCACCATCAGCAACAGGAGACAGAGTTCATACTCTATCATCAGGAGAATTCACACTTTCTGCCTCTCTCAAGAGCTACTTAGCCCTAAGCTACCAAGGACTAAGTATCTACTAAATTGATTACTGTTACAGCACTGCAATACAAATAAGAAAAAAGACAGTATAATGTAGGAAAATAATATACTGAAACTGAAGCTGAAAAGAGTTGAGAGGAGGAGTGAGTACCCAGTCTGGGGCATGGTGGTGTTGAAGTCAAAACCAAGTTGGTGAGAAATAAAGAGTTGTTGGGATTCTGAGTTCTCTTTAAATGAGAGTTTTTAGAAGGTGCTCTTCACTTTGTCTTCCTGTCCTTCAGTTACAGGGACAAAAGAGGATATTGAAGAAATATGGTCTAAAGCTGAAACAATATAAATGATGATGAATTTCCAAATGATGAGCATATCCTAGAGGTTGAGAAGGGGGAGATGATAGTTTTGAAGTCATAACTAAGCAGACAAGTTAGTAGACAAGGGCAATAAATTCAGTGAATGACCACTGCACTTCCAGTCTAGATGAGATAGGGAAACCAAGTATAGTAGTAATGGGAATTTGAAGATCTTCCCTGTCCTTAGTAGGTCAAAAGTAATCACATGGAGCTCATGGTGGGAGGATCTTGCTGAAAGGGTGAAACAGGAAGGTTGGATCAGGAGGAAACATGGGAGAGCACTAGCAGAGGTGGGAGTAAGCCACGTGGAGGCAGAGCAGCTAGCTTGAGTGTGAGAGGGGCATTTTTGCTTAAGAAAACCTGTTTTATTTTGAAGGCCTGAAAGGAAGAAGGATTGGGGATGTGAGTGGTCACTGTATTTGTTATGTGTACCAACTTATTGGTTGCTATGATGGCTTTCTGGTGTTGGGATTCAGGTTTTTGGTGTTTGAATGAATATTTTGGTTCAGTCTTCCACGTTAAGATTCTTTACATGTTGTGATTCAGAACTACAACAGCATTTTGATAGTCACCATGGGTGCTGTGAATATCTCATTGGCATTATACCAAGTCACAAAAACAGATGAAAAACAAAAGCTTACCACCTAACATATATAGATTCTGAAATCAGTAAACTATTCTGTTTGTTTTGTAACTTAACCTCTTATATCAAAGTTTTAGGCATTAGACTCCCCTTGACTTTAGAATCTGTACTTTTAAATTGTAATATAAGCCTTGTTCTGCTGATTTAGAGTATTAACTCTTTTCTTCTAGTAATGACTTGAAGTGATGACATTTCGGTACTTTCTCTAGCAGTTTCTATCATTTAGGATCATAACATTCAGAATTGGAAGGAACCTTAGAGATCTATCCTAGCCTCTTATCTTACATATGATGAAAAACACCTTACAGAAGGTCATACAGGTTGTAAATAGCACCATGGGAATCTAACTCAGTTTCTGTTTCCATCTCCAGGGCTCATTTGTATTATGTGGTTTTAGTTTTATCACTACATGTTAGGCTTTACCAAGACCTGATGCCTTAGGGAGTTTTTTTTCAAAACTGAAAAAAAAATATTTGAAAGGATGTTATGTGAACTCAATAATTATTATAAAAATAATAATCATCATAATAAGATTATTACCCAGAGCAATAGCACTCTTCAATGAAGAACACACACAAAAAACCCATTCCATTATAGATCATCTGGGATAATTCGCCTAGACAATATGTGTGTTTGAACTGAAATCCATCAAATGAAACTTCTTTGGGGAAAAAAATTTCAGTAAAAACCTCTTTCTTTGAAGTCAGTTCAAAGTCCTGATAAAGGTGATCTGTAATGATTCTAATTGCCAGTTCTGATTTTACTGCTTCACATGTGGCTTACTAAGGACCTTTGAAGCCTTTTGTAGTCTGAGGAATGAAAAAAACCCGACAAAACTTCCATTAATTGAGTTATCTTTTCATTTTTGTTTAAAAAAAAGACTCCTTTTAAAAGAGAAATAAGAATTAATTTACTGAAGGATCGAATTCTGCTTGATGAATAAATAACTCTTTCCTAAGATCACTTCCCCACCTCATCCCAAACCTTACTGTCCAAATCATACCATGAAAAAATATTTATAAAAAGTGGGCAGATAATTTGACTTGTTTTTGACTATAGTTATTGGGATCATAAGTTTAATGCTTGTGTAATGCCAAGCAAAGGCAACTTCCAAGGTTCAGATTACCAATATAGCAAACCCCATTTATTCAGCAAAATATTCACAGAATTGAATTGAGAACTTATTTGCTAAATGAATGAGTTACACTGTCAAAATACAGTGTAACTCATTCATTTAGCAAATAAGTTCTCAATTCAATAATCCAAGTAGCCCACCTTGGCCAGCACATTCATTTAGTGAATCACTAAATGTCTCTCTTCTCAAATGTAGAATAGTTTCCAAACATAACAAAGTACATTCATTTTGTTAATCATAGAGCACGCCAAAGGTTTCCCACCCCTGGACACTACTAAATTACAATAGAAGGGGCAGGGGAGCACAAAAGGCCATCCACCCTTAAGTTACAAGGTTAAGATATCATCTCAGCATTGATAGGCCTTTCTTTCATCTTTACTTGAGACAAGCCCTTAGCAATCTCAGTTCCTGGGGAGACAAGGTTCAACAAAGCCATAGCCAGTGTCCTCATCAAGTCACTCTCTGCCTGTAGAACAACCTCAGAACCCCTGAAAACATCAACAAGGCCCTCTTCCAGGATTTCTCTAAACATATCACAAGAAAATCATTCAGGGATTCTGAAGCAACAGCAAGGTTCCAGGACCTGTATAACAGCACACTGTCCTTCACCAGCAGGTGAATCTGGGAAAACAACCTCAAAACAGACAAACAAAATACAGGCATCATCGCCATGCCTCTTCAATTCTCAGCATCTCTGGGTAAAAGTTCTCAAAAGTTTTGGGCAGCTTAAATGGGACCTCAGCAATCACTCTCAGCAACTCATCACCACAATACTGGATACTGCTCTCCAAAAGTCCTTCTGGCCTCTTCTCAGCTTGGGCTTCTCTCCCAATTCATGGATTCTCCCAGTACAGCCCTCTCTCTTCAAGTCAATAAGTCCATCTCAGAAGTGGGATTCACAGCCTCTGGGTTTTAACACTCAACCCATAAACCAAGCCAACACAGGGGGATCTCCAAATTCCATCACCATTACAGATTGAAAAGGCTTTCTTTCTGTTCCTTTGTTTTAGTGCCTTCTCTGTGTTGATTGCCTCTAATTTATGCTGTATGAAGCTTACACATAGTTGTTTACATATTGTCTTCCTTTGGACTGTGAATTCCTTGTAAGTAGGTCAATCTATTATTTTCTTTGTTTCTCAGGAGCTTAGTACAATGACTGAAACATAGTAGGTGCCTCATAAATATTTATTGATTGACAGCTATCAAATTCAATCAATTTGCCAAGGTTGCTCCTGTGAAGTTTACTTACTCTTCTTTGGTTTTATTTAATATTGGACAGCTTGGTGTGTTGGGTAAAATTATATGGTGTATATTTGTTCAACATCATAAAAAAGTGCTTCTTTCTAAATAGAAGGATAGAAAATTGTCAAGGGGCAAAAATGTTTTGGAAAATTTCACTTTGACCTAAAATATCTCAAATGTGAGATAATGTTATTTTCCTTTTTTAAAAAAGTTATTTATTTGTATGTTTTTAGTTCTTAACATTTACTTCTATAAAATTTTCAATTCTAAATTCTGTCCTGTCCCTCCAATATTTATCATTTTCCTTTTTTGTCATTTTAAGCAATCTGATAGGTGTGGAGTAGTACTTCAGAGTTGTTTTGATTTGTATTTCTCTAATCAATAGTGACTAGGGCATTCTTTCATATGACTATATTTCATATTACTATAGTAATTTATTCATCTGAAAATTTCCCTTTCATATCTTTTGAGCATTTATCAATTACAGAATAACTTGTATTCTTATAGATTTGGCTGAGTTCTCTCTATATTTTAGAAAGGGGGTTTTATAAGAGACACTTGCAGTAAAAATTGTTTCCTAGATTTATGCTTCCCTTCTAAACTTGGTTGCCTCATTTCTATAAAATCTGTTAAATTTAATGTAATCAAAATTAGACATTTGCTTTCTATCTCTTGTTTAACCATAAGTCTTTCCTTTTCCATAGATCTGACCAGTGACCTATTCCTTACTATCCTAATTTGCTTATAGTCTCACCCTTTATGTCTAAATCACGTACCAATTTTGACCTTATCTTGCTATACAGTATAAGATATTCGTCTATGCCTATTTTTTGCCATATTCAGTGCCAGTTTTCATAGCAGTTTTTCTTAAATAGTGAGTTCTTATGCCAGAATCTGATGTCTATCGCTATGTCAAACAGTAGGTTACAATAGTCATAGATTGCTGTGTCTTCTGTACCTAACCTATTCTACTTATCCACCAGTCTTTTTCTTAACCAGTACCAAATAGTGTTGATGACTGCTGTTTTGTAATACAATTTAAGATCTGGTATGGCTAGGTCACCTTTCTGTGTATCCAGGAGAACATGGCAACAAAGATTTCATTTTGACCTGGGGCCAAGACCTAAGCCTTGTGGCTCCTTCTCATGCAGATCTATGGGCCAACATCTTCCTGCTCCTGCTTGGGTCTTGACATAGGCAGCTCTACACTCCTGCTTCATGTCTCACCTCAAGGGGGAAGGGATTGCTGCACTCCAAGCTCTCTCTGCTCCTTCCTTTATCTAGGCACAGCAGTTTCTTGGACCTCCCTACCCAAATTTCTGTTTCTGGCCCATACCACCCCAACTCTGGGGCAACTTTCTCTCTTTCAGTCTTACATGGGGAGGGGACATCCATTCTGGACTATGGGCACAGCAAAGTTCTAGGACAGCATAGTCTTGGGGTGGGGTTCCTCCACTCAATCTCTGGTTCTACAAAAAATAACACAAAAATTAAGAAATAATACATAACTATCTCATTCTCACTGAACCTCATACTTTCCTTAAATACTTTATTCTGGTGTAGTGTTCCAGTGTTTTGACAAGATTTGGTATCAGAGGTCTCCTCTCTCAGCCTTGAAGAGTGATTCACATTCATAACTGGAGGGGCCACTTGAAAATGCCTAAACATTCTTCCATAAGTGAACCCCCAAGGCAATATCTCACCCCAGAATATATGCATACAGTATCTTTTTAAAATCATTTATTTATTTTGGAGGAACAAACAACATTTTGATTTATTTTTAGTTCTCAACATTCATTTCCACAAGATTTTGAATTAAAAATTTTCTTCCTGTCTTTCCCCTACCCCACACCCCAAGAGAGCAAGCCTACTGAATAACCTTTTTTCAAATCTGCTCTGTTATATCATCCCCCAAGCCCCTCTAACTTTCTAGTAGGGCAAGATGAATTTCCATACCCCAGTGCCTGTATGTCTTATTTCTCAGTTGCATGAAAAAAACCAGTTATTTTAACATTTGTTTTAAAAACTTTGATTTCCAAAATCTTTTCCTTCTCTCCTCACCCACCCACACTGGGAAGACAAGCAATTGAATATAGGTTGTACACCTGTAGTTATGCAAAATGTTTCTACAGTTGTCACATTATGAAAGACTAACTATATTTCCCTCCATCCTATCCTACCCCATATTTATTCTATTTTCTACTTTGACCCTGTCACTTTTCAAATGTATGTGCTTCTAACTACCCTCCCCCCCCAATCTGCCCTCTCTTCTATCATCCCCCCTCTTATGCCCTTACCCCCTTACTTTCCTGTGGGGCAAGATACCCAAATGAATTCAATGAGAGTAAGGTTGACCTATTCCCTTTCACTTCCTGCTCTTCCCCTCCATTTTAACAGTTTTCTCTCACCTCTTTTATATGAGATAATTTGCCCTATTCTATCTCTCCTTTTCTCCTCTCATTATTTTCTTCTCTCACCTCTTAATTTTATTTTTTAGATATCATGCCCTCCTTTTCAACTGATCTTGTGTCTTCCAATTATGTATACATGTACACACATACACACACGTGTATTTAAAGACCCACCCACACATATACATGCATGTATGTACACATATATGCACATATACACATATGTGTGTGGACATATATACATATATTTTCCCTTCAACTATCCTCATACTGAGAAAAGTTTCATAAGTTACAATTATTGTTTTTCCATGCAGGAATGTGAATAGTTCAACTTTAATAAATTCCTTATGATTTCTTTTTCCTGTTTATCTTCTCAGGCTTCTCTTGCTTCTTGTATTTGAAAGTCGAATTTTCTGTTCAGATCTTTTTTTTTATCAAGAATACTTGAAAGAAAAACAAAAGAATACTTGAAAGTCCTCTATTTCATTAAATGACCAAATTTTCCCCTGAAACATTATACTCAGTTTTGCTGGGCAAGTGATTCTTGGTTTTAATCCTAGCTCCTTTAACCTCCAGAATATCATATTACAAGCCCTGCATTCCCTTAGAGTAGAAACTGTTAGATCTTGTATTATGCTGATTGTGTTACCACAATACTCAAATTGTTTCTTCCTGACAGCATGTAATATTTTCTCCTTGACCTGGGAACTCTGGAATTTGGCTATGGTATTCCTAGAAGTTTTTTAAAAAATATCTTACAAGAGGAGATCAGTGAATTCCTTCCATTTCTATTTTGCCATCTGGTTCTATAATATTATTGTAATTTTCCATGAGAATTTCTTGAAGGATTATTTCTAGGCTCTTTTCTTAATTTTGGCTCTCAGGTAGTCCAATCTATTTTCCAGGTCAGTGGTTTTTCCAGTGAGATATTTCACATTGCCTTCCATTTTTTTCATTTGCTTGGATCTCTTTTATAGTAATTTGTTTTCTCATAAAGTCATTGGCTCCAATCTAATTTTGAAGGAATTGTTCTTCTCAGTGAGGTTTTGGAATTCCTTCTCCATCTTGGCAATTGAAGTTTTTAAGGCATTTTTCTACTCATTAACTTTTTCAGCCACTTTTGTCATTTGAGTTAGTCTATTTAAAGTGTTATTTTCTTGAGTATTTTCTGGGTCATTTTTCAGCAGGTTGTTGACTCACTTTTCATGATTTTCTTGCATCACTCTCATTTCTCTTCCAAATTTTCCCACCACTTCTCTCACTTGATTTTTCAAAATCCTTCTTGAGCTCCTCCATAACCTGTAACAAGCTCCTATTTTTCTTTGAAACTTTTTGTTGAAGTAGTTTTGACTTCATTTACTCCTTCTCATGCCATGGTTTGATCCTTTTTGTCCCCAAAAAGTATTCTATGGTCTGATTGTGCTTCCTCTACTTGCTTATATTGCCAGCCAGTTATTTGACTTTTGAGCTCTTTTCCATGGTAGAACTCTGCTTCCAGAGTGGAGAGAGCTGTGTCCCAAATTGCTGGGGTTTTTGCAGATGTTGTCATAGCTATGAGGAGGGCTCCCTCTCTACTGACCCCCAGGCTCTGGTCTATTGGCACACACCCCAGGACTACCACCCAAGACCAAGATCATTTCCAAGCAGGTCAAAGCAACAGCTATTACCCTCTGAATGGTTGCTTTTTTCCACTGATGATCTGCAGTCAGGAGTTCCCAAGGCAGCCACAGGGCAGTAGCTGCAGCCACCATGCCTCTGCCACCTGTTACCCCTGGGCCATGGAACGGAGCTTGCTCTTCCATCACCCAGTTCCAACAGAGTTGCCCCCTGACCTTTTACTTTCTCTTTGGTATTTATGGGTTGAGAAGTCTGGAAACCACTATGGCTTCTGGTGATTCATTTTCCTAAAGTAGGAAAATGAAATGTCCAATTGTCTGATCCAATGGTTGGTGCTGCCCTGGGTCTGAGACTGAGTGGCTCACATGGGATTGCTCCTGACTCATGAGGAACTGTGCTCACCCGAAGCTTGGTCCAATAGACTCTTTCTGTCTGCCTGCTAGGCTGCCTTCAGCAGGAGGTTTGTTTCTCTTTGTCACTTTGTGGGTTCTGTACCTCTAAAATTTGTTTAGAGTCATATTTTACAGGTGTTGGAGGTGGTTTGGGTGGTAGCTGTAATGGTAATTAATTTGTTTGATCAGATGTTAAGTAGGTCCTAGTAATCTAGTGTTAAGTAAAGAACTCTGTCCATTGGTGAAAAGGTGTGAATTCCCATGTGACTTGGAAGAATGCTATTGTCTGAGACACTCCCCTGAACCATGTTGACTTGGGAGAAGGCCAGTGTTTACAAGCAGGAGAATTACAGAGACAGGACAGATCTTGGATTTGGTTCCTGAGTGGCTGACTG
>CM053599.1:155776541-155797303 GCA_028646575.1 Pseudocheirus occidentalis | reverse complement strand
ATGGGATTAATCATCCCATAGAGAAGAGGCAAGGGATAACTATTACAAATTGACTTTCACTTACTCTCAGTGTATGTGGCTTAGGGAAGAAATGGCATAAACTCTAAACTGGGCATCATGTCACACAGGAGAATAGGGGGCATGGGGATGAGAGGGGGGACAATGGAGGGGAGGGCCGGGTCAGGGGGAGGGATGCTGGAAGCACACACCTCAGTAAACAAGGACAGGGTAGAGAATGGAATATGGGGGGAGGAGGGATAGGAAGGAGAGACAGATGATCGTTGTCACAATCTGTCCACTATGAAGATGTCCTGTATAATCACACATCCATAGCCTGTATTGAACTGAGTGTCCTTCTAGTAGGGGTGGGTGACAAGGGAGGAATAGGCAGAATCTAGAATTTAAAGTTCTGCAATACCTGCAACTAGGAATTAAGATATACAGGGGCTGGGATAGGGAGACCCCTCTTTCCCTTCCAGAAAATAAGAGAGCAGAGCAGGGGAGTGGGTTTACAGTGGCATTGCTGTTATAGGGTTGGGGCAGGAGCAAGACGGGGAGAAAATGTGTAATTCAAAAAATGTAAGAAAATGAATAATGTAAAGAAGAAAACAAATAAAAACTAAATTTAAAAAATATAAAATGAGAAAAAAACATCACCATGTACACAGCAGAACATAAGAGAGGACTCAATATAAAACAATAAATTTCCATTTCAATAAAAAAAATAAGTGATTCAAAGAAGGAAATACAAATATATATGTATGTATGTATGTGTGTATGCATGTATGTGTTTGCCCATCTGTGTGTATATATAAGTACGTATGCATATGTATATATGTATGAATACAAAGGGATTTATATCCACACAATACATGTGTCTACACATATGTATGCGTGTATGTTTGTATACAGATCCACGAGCATCCATTCATCCAAACTTGGGTGTCCATAAAAATCTATGTTATATAATAGGAAGGTAGGAAAGAACAGAGGTAAGAAATATGAAGAAAAATTATAAGGGGGATGATGAATTGAGGAGAAAGCAATCAAAAGCAAGACACACTTTTGAGGATAGACAATAAAAAAAGAAAGGGAAGGATAAACAGGAAAATGAAATAGGGGTTCATGCACAGTTAGTGCTCATAACTATGACCATGAGTGCAACAACTTAAGAGACAGAATGGAATCAGAAAGGAGAAAGGATTGGAAAACAGACTACAAAAATATTTTGTGTACAAGAGATATACGTGCCCTAGAAAGACAGACAGATAGTTGAAATGAAATGCTGAAATAGTCTGTTTCAGCCAAAGTGTAAAGGGTAGGCATGACATGACAATCATAATCTGACAAAGTAAAAGCAAAAATAGACCTAATTGAAGGAGATAATGAGGGAAACTACATTATTTCTAAAAAGGAAAAAAAAACAACAAAAATTACAAGAAGTTTCTCTGACAAAGGCCTCATTTCCCAAATATGTAGGGAAATTAGTCAAATTTGTTTAAAAAAAAAGAGCTATTCATTTAATTGTCAAAGGATAAAAAGAGAAAGAAGAAGAAAGAAGAAATCAAATTTTCATAGTCATATAAAAAAATACTCTAATTAGTTATAGAAAGGCAAATTGAAACAGTTCTGAAGTACCACCTAACACGTATAAGAAATGACAAGCAGAAGAAATGCTTGAGGAAATGAGGGCAAATAGGAACATTAATCAATTGTTGGTGGAATAGTGAAATAATCCAGCCATTCTAGAGAACAATCTGAAACTCTGCACAAGGAGTTATAAAACTGTTTATACCCTTTGATCCAGCAAAAACCACTACAAGGTTTATGCCCCTAAAGAGATCAGAGGGAAAGGAAAAGAATCTGTAGTTACAAATATGTTTATTTATTTATGACTCTGTATGTGTGTGTGTGTGTGTGTGTTTGTGTGTGTGATTGCAAAGAACTGGATATTTAGGAGATACTTACTGATTGAGTAATGGTTGAACAAGTTGTGCCTAGCAGTGTAGAAATGTACTATACATAGTATAGTACTACTACACTGCCTAGTAGTGTCTAGTAACTTCAATTTCATCATGCTTCCAAGAGGATGCCTTTCCTTCATCTTGACTTGGGATGGTCTCTCAGATTCTGTGGATCCCCTTCCTTGGTCCCAGCTCCTACCTGAATCCACCAGTCACCTACATTCAGAGGCAGACAGCTCCCAGGTTCTTGTCCAATTCCCTGTGCAGTTCTTTGTACACAATGAAGTGCACAGGATCCAATATGTCTCAAAATCTTCACCACTTCTGTTGCTGGGAACTGAAGGATCAACCAAGCCACAAACAAACAAAATCTTATACTGATCATTCTTCTTCACTCCTCCAGCAGTTCATCTGGCCCTAGGACCCAGAAGAGATCTCAGCCTTCCAGGCAGCAACTTCAGCCTTCAACAGATTCTGGTCTCATAGAAAACTCCACCTCAGTTCTCAGTCTAGCAGCCCAGCTTCCAGATGCTGTGAAAATTCTGCTCCCTCCAACAGGTACCACCAGGTAACACCCGGAGGAAAATTCTTGATTCTGATTCTCTGTCCCTGGAACTCTTCTTATACACACACGCATACACACACACACACATTGACTTCCTGTCTTAGAAAACCCCTCCTTCCAAGTCAGCAAGAGGAGACAGTTCTTGTTCTCTTGTTTCTTTCACACTGGAGACAGAATTTTCACCCTTTGCCTCTTTCACAGAAGTACTTAGCCCTTAGTTACTAAGGACTAAGGGATGGTAGAGGGATTTGTGTCTAAAGGACAGAACAACATCATTGATGAGGTGTAGGCTCTGGCACAACTTTTGAGCTCTCCTTGAATCTTTGAGGTACATACTCTGGGAAACATCTTGAAGTCTGATTGAATCAGTCTTTCACAATGCATCTACTATGAAAATGTTTTGTGTAAGTACGCATGTAAAATCTATATTGAATTGCTTATATTCCCAGTGAGTGTGGTTGAGGAGGAAAGAAGGGAAAAGAATATGGAACTCAAAGTTTTAAAAACAAACGTTTAAAATGTTGTTGTTTTTTTGCTTTATTAAATGAACCTGGGAAATAAGATATAAAGGCTCTAGGATATTGAAACACATCTTGCCCTAGTATAAATTTAGGCAGGTAAAAGGGAGAATATAAGAGAGAACAGATTGTGGGCAGGGGTTTTCAGTAGACTTGCTGTTTTGGGATGTTGGCAGGGGTAAGAACCCACAGCCAGGAAATTTTTAAAAGCCACTATATAAACTTCCAGGGTGGCAGAATGAACCCTGGCTTCTTCAGTCCTCCATTCTGATCCTGAAAAGAGAGAAATTATTGCCCCAGACAAAATTTTAAAATATTGAAGGCTTGGGGCCACTTCAGACCTAGAGGAAGGGCATGGCTAAGGCCCTGTCTCAGAGTACAGCATACCGAGAAGAAGCCCCAGCCAGCCAGCAGACTCACCCAGCCTGGCTGTCTCACCACAGAACAGAGGATGATCAAACCGGGTAGGAAACTCTTGGGGCCCACAGCAGGGTCATCAGCTTTTCGTGGGGAAATCTGAATGTTTAAAATTATACACTGATGCTTCTGGAAACGGGTAAAAGACAGATTGCAAAGAAAAAGACTCTAGAATACTATAATTGCCAACCAGAGGAACCAAACTCAGAAATATATGGCATTGACACCACATACAAAATTGAAGCCTCGTAGGGGAATATGAATTGATCTCAAGCCCAGAGAGCATTCTTAGAAGAGCAAAAGAAGGACTTTGAAAACCAAATTAGAGAAAAAAGTGAATCTGAATGAATTTAAGTGTGACAGAACCCATTGTGAGACTTAGCATGGAAGATTCCCAGCCCAGGAAAGTGCCTACTCAGGTCTGGGTAAGGAGAATGCTGAGCACAAGGGAGCCACACCAATGCAGAGCTGACAGCAGAGTAAGGCAGAGCGAGAACTCCCAGCCAGCCAGCAAAATGACCCAGCCTAGCCATTTCACCACAGGACAGAAGATCTTCAAACCAGGTTAAAAAAAAAAAACTTGGGGCCCACAGCAGGGTCAACAGCTTTTCCTAGGGCAACCTGGATGTTTAAAATTATACACCCATACTTCCAGAAGCCAAGATGGAGGAATAAAGTTTAGTTGTTCTGATAACCCCCTCCTTGACCCAGAAAAGTTCGAAGTTAAATGCCCCACCCTGAGTAAAATCTTCAATTAGTGGAAACAGCTTCAGGCATGGGCACGGCTGAGGAGAGGGGAAAGAAGACAGTACTGAGTCTAAGCCCAGGAGGGTGGAGCCAGCAATTCCTAACAAGAAAACCCAGGTTGCCTTAGTACCACCTGACCAATCAGCAACTTCAGCTGTGCCTTGCTTCTGGCCTTCAGTTGTAACCTGCTCTGAGCCTGCCTGAGCTGTAACTCAAAGACACAGAATCAGAAAGCTGAAGGAGCCGGACAACCCCACCCCCAATGGTTACTCTGTAAGTCTCAGGTTAACTCAGGGGAATCATTGAGTGTATTGGTCTTGGCCTCAGTCTACAGACTTGGAGCCTAAAGCTACCAAACCATTACCTCCCACACTGAGACGCTCAATATTTTGGCACCCAGGAAGACGATAGCCATTCTAAAAATCCAGGACATAGGCACTCACAATGGGGAAGAAGGAAATTGTAAAGACCAAGACCACCAAATCTTTTTATAGTGAGCAAGAACAAACAAATTCAGAAGGCAACAGGGACTCCATGTTCACACTGGAGACCACAGAAGGAAATGTGAATTGGTCTCAAGGCCAAAGAGCCTTCCTGGAGGATCTCAAAAGAGATTTAAAAAGTGAAATTAGTGAGGTAGGACATAAATTTAAATCTACAGTAACCAAATAGGAAAAAAAAATCTCACTAAAGAAAACAAATATATAAAAAGGAAAATTGGAGAACTAGGACAGGAGGTCCAAAATGTAACCAGAGAAAATACCTCCGTGAAAATGAAAAATGAACATATGGAAAAGGAACTCCAAAAACAAATTGAGGAAAATAATTCACTAAAAATTAGAGTCAGACAAATTGAAACTAAGGACTCTATGATGCAACAATAGTCAGTCAAACAAAACATAAAGATTGAAAAATTAGAAGAAAGTGCAAAATATCTAACTCAAAAAACAACTGACCTGAAACACAGATCCAGGAGAGATACCTAACAATTACCAGCCTACCAAAAAGCCATGATGAACAAACCAGCCTGGACAATATCCTCCAAGAGATTGTCAAAGAAAACTGCCATGAGGTCCTAGAATCAGGAGAAATGGTTGTTGAAAGAATTCACTAATCTCTTCCTGAAAGAGATCCCAAGTTGAAAATTCCAAGAAATTTAGTAGCCAAATTCCAGAGCTACAAAATCAAGGAGAAAATACTGAATTCATTCAAAAAGAAACAATAAACAATTAAAATATTGGGGAACTACAGACAGGATTACACAGGCTTTGGCAGGTGCTACATTAAAAGATCAGAAGGAATGGAATGCTATATTTTGTAAAGCAAAAGAGCTTGGACTGCAATCATGGATCAACTACCTGGAAAGACTGTACATATTCTTTCAGGCAAGGTGATGGTCATTTAATAAAATAAAGGACTTCCAGACTTTACTTATGAAAATGCCTGAGCTCAATGTAAAATTTGATAACCACTTAAAAGATCGAAGAAAGACATAAAAAGGTAAATAAGGAAAACATACCCTCACACATATACACAAACAGACAGATGCTCACACATGCATAACTTGGGACTCAATAAGAACAATCTGTTTACATTCCTTAGGAGAAGCAGATATCTGTCATTACTGAAACTTGTATAAGTATTGTGACACTTGAAAGGGATGTACATAGAAAGAGGGTTTGAGTATAATTGGAAGAATCTGAATATTTAAAAAAACCTTTTAAGGGGAAGAAAGAGATTATAAAGGGAGAAAAGGAAAAGTAGATGTATAAGATGGTAAATTATGCCACAAGAAGAGGCATAAAACCAAACTAAAGTGGAAGGGTGGGACAGAAGGAGTTAAGCATCATATGACTATTACTCCCATTAGTTGTGATTTAGAGAGGGATCAATACAAATGGCTAAGTTTAGAATCTAACATGAAAAAACACAAAAATTCATAATAATGGAGGGAAAAGAGGAAGGGAGAGGAGCAATATATGAAATATACTAGCATTGGTTTGGTTTCAATGAGGGAATAACATACCCTATTAAGAATAAAAATCTATTAAGGTAAACATGGGAAAGAAATCATAAGGAACTTATCAGAGTCAAACTATTTATATGCCAATATGGAAAAACAATAATAGTGACTTATGAAACTTTTCTTAGTATGAGAATAGGTGAAGGGAATAGAAATGTGTGTGTGAAAATATATATATATATGTATATATATACATATATATGTATGTACATATGTATGTATGTATATGTATACCTACACATATGTCTATATAGGAGGGTATATATACCTATGAATACATATCTGAGCATGGGTGTATATACGTACATAGAGGGTTCGGGATAAATTTATTAGGAAGAGATGATACATTAAAAGGTGAAATTCTGAGTTGGGAGAGGACTTGAATGAGAGGAGACAGGGAGAGACAAAATGGGGTTAATCATCCCCATAAAAGAGGCAAGGGATAACTGTTACAACTTTACTTTCATTTACTCTCATTAAATTTGGCTTAGGGAAGGAATGACATAAACTCTAAACTGGGTATCTTGCCAACACAGGAAAGTAGGGGGTATGGGCATATGAGGGGGTATGATGGAGGGAAGGGCGGTTTGGGGGAGGGATACTTGAAGCTCACACTTGAGAAAAGGGACAGAGACAGGAAAGAGAACAAAACAAGGAGGGGTGGTATAGGCAGGAGGGATATACAATCAGCCTCTCACAATATGTCCACCATGGAGATGTCCTACAGAATTACACATGTACAGCCTGTATTGAATTGCTGCTCCTTCCAGTGGGACTGAGTGACAAGGGAGGAACAGCAAGAATCTAGATTTTAAAGCTATACAATCAAATGTTAAAAAAACCAACCAAACAAATATATATAATTTTTATTATTAACTACATGCAACTGGGAAATGAGATGTGCAGGGACTGGAGTAGGGACACCCTCCCTGCCCTACCAGAAAGTTAGAGGGGCATTGGAGGATGACCAAGAAGAGAGCAGATTGTGAGAGGGTTTGAAGTGGGATCATTGTTTTGGGCTTGGGGGTGGGGGAAAGAAGGGGAGAAAATCTGTAACTCAAAACCTTCTGTAAATGAATGATGTAATCAAGAAAATAAAACAAAAAAGAATAAAAATCTATTGTGCTCTACAGGCAGTAGGAGGGATAAGGGGGGAGAGGTGTAAGAAAGGGAGAGTACTCAGTAGCAAGGGGAAAGGGTAGTAAAGAGGGGGGAAGACATGGAGGGAATACTGAAGGAGGTGGTGATCCAAAGGAAAATTCTTAAGGAGGGGAAGGGAAAGGGAAGACACAAAGATATAAACAGGGGAGGGAATAAGATGGAGGGAAAGTTCCAGATAGTAATGATAACTGTGAATGTGAATGGGATGAACTCTCCCATCAAACAGAGGCAGATAGCAGAATGGATTAAAAGCCACAATCCTACAATATGCTGTCTACAAGAAACACATCTGAAACCAGGGGATATGCACAGGGTAAAGGTAAAAGGATGGAGTAAAATATACTATACCTCAGCTAAATTTAAAACAAGCAGGGGTAGCAATCCTCTTCTCAAATAAAGCAAAAGCTAAAATAGATCTAATTAAAAGAGATAAGAAAGGAAACTACATCCTGTTAAAAGGCACAATTGAGAATGAAGCAATATCATTACATAACATATATACATCAAATGGTATAGCATCCAAGTTCCTAGAGAAAAAGTCAAGGGAATTACAGAAGGAAAGATAGCAAAATGATACTAATGGGGAACATCAATCTCCCCCTCTCTGAACTTGATAAATCTAACCTAAAAATAAAGGAGAAAGAAGTTACAGAGGCAAATAGAATTTTAGAGAGGCTACACATGATAGATCTCTGGAGAAAACTGAATGGGGATAAAAAGGAATATACTTACTTCTCAGCAGTTCATGGCACATACACAAAAATAGATCATGGATTAAGGCATAAAAATCTCACAATTCAGTGCAGAAAGGCAGAAATATTAAATTCATCATTTTCAGATCATGATGCACTGAAAGTTATATGCAATTAAGGGCCATGGAAAGGTAGGCAAAAAACTAATTGGAAAATAAATAATTTAATCCTAAAGAATGAGTGGGTTAAACAAGAAAGTATAGAAATAATTAGTAACTTCATTCAGCAGAATGACAATAATGAGACATCATACCAAAACTTGTGGAATGCAGCAAAGTCAGTACTTAGGGGAAGTTTTATATCCTTGAATGCATACTTGAAATAATTAGAGAAAATGGAGGTTAATGAATTGGGCATGCAAATGAAAAAGCTAGAAAAAGAACAAATTCAAAATCCTGAGCTAAAAACTAAATTAGAAATAATGAAAACCAAAGTAGAGATTAATAAATTTGAAAGTAAGATAGCTATTGAACTTATAAATAAAACTGAGTTGGTTTTTATTTAAAAAATAAATAAAATTGATTGACCCTTAGTCAATATGATAAAATAAAGAAAGAAGAAAACCAAATTCTGAGTCTCAAAAATGAAAAGGATGAATGTACCTCCAATGAAGATTAAATTAAAACAATAATTAGGAATTATTTTACCCAGCTGTATACTCATAAATTTGACAACCTTAGTGAAATGGATTAATATCTACAAAAATATAAGTTGCCCAAACTACCTTAAGAGGAAGTAAATTACTTAAACAATCCCACCCCAGAAAAAGAAATTGAACAACCTGTAAGAGAACTCCCTAGGAAAAAATCCGCGGGCCCAGATGGATTTACTAGTGAATTCCATCAAACATTTAAAGATGAATTTATTCCAATGCTCTACAAACTATTTGGGAAAATTGGTGAGGAAGGAGTCCTTCCTAATTCTTTCAATGACACAAATATGGCACTGATACCTAAATCATAGAGAGACAAAAGGGAGAAAATTAGAAAACAATCTCCCTCATAAATATAGAAGCAAAAGTCTTAAATAAAATATTAGCAAAAAGTCTACAGCAATTTATAACAAGAATAATACATTTTGACCAGGTTGAATTTATTCCAGGAAGGGAAGGATGGTTCAATATTAAGAAAACCATCAGTACCATTGATCATATCAAAAATTAAACTAGCAGAAACCATATGATTGTTTCAATAGATGCAGAACAAGCCTTTGACAAAATACAGCATACTTTCCTATTAAAAACACTCAAAAGTATAGGAATAAATGGAGTTTTTCATAGAATAATAAGTAGCATCTAGTTAAAGCCATTGGCAAGTATTATACACAATGGGGATAAACTAGAAAGATTTCCAGTAAGATCAGGGGTGAAATAAGGATATCCACTATCACCCCTCTTATTCAATCTGGTGCTAGAAGCATTAGCAGTAGCAATTAGAGAAGAAAAAGAGATAAAAGGAATCAAATTAGGCCAAGAAGAGAGTAAACTATCACTCTTTGCAGGTGACATGGTGATATACTTCTAGAATCCTAGAGAATCAAGTAAAAAACTTCTTGAGACAATAAATAAATTAGCAAAGCTGCAGGATATAAAATAAACTCACATAAATCCTCAGCATTCTTATATATTTCCAATGAAATCCAACAGGAAGAAACAGTAAGAGAAATCCCATTTAACGTTACTGTAGACATTATAAAATATTTGGGAATCTACCTGCCAAAAAAACCCCAGTACCTTTATGACTACAACTACAAAACACTTTTCACACAAATAAAATCAGATCTTACTAATTGGAAAAACATCAATCACTCATGGCTAGGTATAGCTAATATAATAAAAAAGACAATTTTACCTAAATTAAATTACACATTTAGAGCCATACCAATCAAACTCCCAAAGTTTTACTTTATAAAACTAGAAAAGATAGTGACAAAATTCATTTGGAAGAACAAAATGCCCAGACTATCAAGGCAATTAATGAAAAGGAATGTTAGGCAAGATGGCCTAGCCATACCAGATTTTAATCTCTAGTATAAAGCAGGAGTTCTCAAAACTGCCTGGTACTGGCTAAGGAATAGAGTAGTGGATCAATGGAATAGACTGGGTACAAAAGACTCAGTAGTGAACGACTATAGTAACATACTATTTGATAAGCCCAAAGACCCCAGTTTCTGGATTAAGAATTCACTATTTGACAAAAAGTGCTGGGGAAAATGGAATATACTATGGCAGAAGCTGGGCATAGAGCAGCATCTAACGCTATATCCCAAAGTCAAGTCTAAATGGGTGCATGATCTAGGAATAAAGGCTGATACTGTAAATAATTTGGGGAAGCAAGGAATAGTTTACCTGTCAGACTTATGGAGGAGGGAAGACTTTATGACCAAAGAAGAGTTGCAGAGCATTATAAAATGCAAAATGGATAATCTTGATTGCAATAAATTGAAAAGTTTCTGTACAAACAAAGCCAATGTAACGAAGATTAAGAGGGAACTCAGAAATTGGGAAAGAATATTTACAATCAGTGTCTCTGATAAAGGCCTCATTTCTAAAATATACAGGGAATTAAATAAAATTTATAAGAATATAAGTCATTCCCCCATTGATACGAACAGGCAATTTTCAGAGGTAGAAATTAAAGACATATTTAAGCATATGGGAAAATGCTCTAAATCACTACTGATTCTAGAGATTTAAATCAAAACAGCTTTGAGGTACCACATTTCACCAGTCAGATTGGCTAAGATGACAAAACAGGAAAGTTACAAGTGCTGGAGAGGATGTTGAAAAATTGAAACACTAATGCATTGTTGGTGGAGGTGTGAACTGATATAACCATTCTGGAGGGAAATCTGGAACTATGCCCAAAGGGCTATAAATAATTGCATACCTTTTCACCCAGTAATACCACTTTTGGAGTTGTATCCCAAAGAGATCATAGAAGTGGAAAAAGGACCCAAATGTTCAAAAATATTTATTGCAGCTCTCTTTGTGGTGGGAAACCTGGAAATTTAGGGGATACCCATCAATTGTGAAATTTCTGAAGAAGTTATGATATATGAATGTAATAGAATACTATTGTGCTATAAGAAATGGGAAGCAGATGAACTTCATATTTACCTTGACAGGCTTAAATGAATTCATGCTAAGCGAGAAGAGCAGAACCAGGAAAAACTTGTATACAGTCACAGATACATCATATGTGGGACAACCAACCTTGATAAACTGGACTCTTCTCAGGAACACACAGTTAAAAGAAAACTCTACAAGTCTCAGAATGTAAGAAGATACTTACACTCAGAGAAAGATCTAGAAAGACCAGAGTCTAAATGGAGACTGAAGCAACACATGCTATTGTTCTTTTCTATGTTTGGTTTTGTTTATTTTTGTTATTTTTCTTCTCCCATTATTCACTCCATTGGTTATAATGCTTCTATACAACTATTGTACAACGTGAAAATGTTTGCAGATCACATACCTGATTGTATGGGTCCATCATGGAGGGGGCGGGAGAATGGAGGGGAGAAAATCTAAAACTCAAGTGATTCTATAACTGAATCTTGTAAATTAAAGTAAATAAAGAAGTCAATAAATTTTTAAAAAAGAAAACCAAATTAGAGAGGTAGAAGATAAAATGAATAATTCTTTAAAATCAAATGTGCTAAAATAAAGAAAAACCTTTCAATTAAGAAAGCAGCTCCTTAAAATAGAGAACTAAAAATGAAATCTGAACATATGGAAAAGGAGCTTAAAAAGTAACTGAGGGCAATCTACCAAAAATTACTTTATAGAGCTAGAAAAAAATGGTGACAAAATTCATTTGGAATGATGAAAGGTCCAGAAAATCAAGGTAATTAATGAAATGAAATGCTAGGGAATGTGGCCTAGCTGTACCAGATTTTCTTCTGTATTATAAAGCAGCAGACATCAAAACTACTTGGTACTGGCTGAGGAATATAGTGGATCATTTGAATAGATTGGGTACAAAGGACTCAGTAGTCAACAATTATAGTAATATACTGTTTGATAAGCACAAAGACCCCAGTTTTGGGGATAAAATTAACAAAAACTGCTGGGAAAATTGGAATATAGTATGGCAAAAACTGGGCCGAGATCATCATCTCATACATGATCATCTGTACACCAAAATCAAGTGTAAATGGGTGCATTATCCAGTTATAAAGGCTGATACTGTAAGTGAATTGGAAAGCAAGGAATAGTTGACATATCAAATTTATGGAGTCAGGAAGACTTTATGACCAAGGAAGAGTTAGAGAGCATTATAAAATGCAAAATGGAAAATCTTTTCATTTTGTTTTGTTTTGTTTTTAAATTAATTATTTTATTCATTTTCTTGTTTACATCATTCATTTCCACCAGATTTTGAGTTACAGAATTTTCTCCCCATCTTTCCCCCACCCCATCTCCAAAACAGTGATCCCACTGTAAAGACCCTCCCCCAATCTGCTCTCCTTTATGTCCCCCCACAATACCCCTCTTACTTTCTGGTAGGACAGGGAGAGTCTCCCTACACCAGTACCTGTATATTTTAATTCCCAGTTGCATGTAGTTAATGATAATAATTATATATGTACACAGAGATTTTTTTGTTAACATTTCATTGTAGAACTTTAAATTCTAGATTCCCTTGGTTCCTCTCTTGTCACCCACTCCCACTGGAAAGACAAGTAATTCAATACAGGCTATACATGTATAATTACATAGGACATCTCCACAGTGCACATATTGTGAGAGGCTGATTATATGTCCCTGCCCTTGTTCTATTCTCTACCCTTTCCCTGTCTCTTTACTGAAGTAGATGCTTCCAGCAATCCGACCCCAGACCTTGCCCTCTCCTCCATCATCCCTCCTCTCATCCCCCTCCCCCCTACTCTCCCGTGTGGCATGATACCCAGTTTAGAGTTTATGTTGTTCTTTCCCTAAGCCAAATTCAATGAGAGTAAATGATAATAAAGTTGTAACAGTTATTCCTTGCGTCTTCTATATGGGATGATTAACCCCATTTTGTCTCCCCCTTTCTCCTCTCATTCTAGTCCTCTCCCACCTCAGATTTTCACCTTTTAAAGTATCATCCCTTCCTATTCAATTGATCCTGTACCCTTTATGTACACATATACACCCATGCTTAGATATGTATTCATAAGCATATACAGCCTCCTATATAGGCATATGTGTAGGTATACATACATATATACATATATACACACATATACATACATACACACACACACACACACACACATATATATACATTTCTTTTCCCTATTCTCATACTAAGAAAAGTTTCATAAGTTACTATTATCATTTTTCCCTATTGGCATGTAAATATTTCAACTTTGATTAGTTCCTTATGATTTCTTTCCCATTTTTCCTTTCTCATGCTTCTTGTGTTTGAGTGTTAGATTTTCTGTTCAGTTCTATTATTTTTTCAGCAAGAATGCTTGAAAGTCCTCCACTTTGATTACTGTTCTTGCTTTACTTCCTTCTCTTCATGTTGGCCAGTCAATTAATTACTTCATTTTTTTTTAGCTCTGTGGAACTCTGCTTCCAGGTGGGAAAGTTCTGTCCCAAATAGCTGGAGTTTTCACAGCTGCCAGACCTATTAGGTGGGTGCTGCAGCCTCCCCACCTTTAGCTCCCAGAAAGCACACCCGAGGACCACGAACCAAGACCAAAATTTGGATCCAGGCCACTCCAGGCAAGATCCCTTGGCCTTTGATCAATTGCTTTGGACCCCTGCAGTCCACAGGCCAGGAGCTCTGAGGCAGCTGGGTTGGGCTACATCCTTCACTGTGGCAGTTCAGCGAGACCATTTTCCCCCCAAATTTAGCTTGAATTCCATTGACCTTTCTCTTAGCCTTATTTCTCCTGGCTTGATAAATATGGGGATTTCCCCAGGTTCCACTGATCCACTCTACAGTAGACTCCAGCTGCGGCTTCTCCTGACCTCCCTGGGGCCAAGCCGTGGTTTGAGGCTGGGCTGGCCTCAGGTCCCAGCCTGCCACAGTGAGCCCCTCCTGCCAAGCTGCCTTTAGTGAGAGGTGTGTTTTCTGTATTTTTGTGGGTTTTAGAGCCCTAAAATTTGTTTAGTGTCATATTTTAGGGACGTTTAGGGTGGTTGTGTGGGAGCTGCAAAACTTTGCTGCTTCTACACAGCAATCTTGGCTCCACCCTCTCAAAATGGATAATCTTGATTACATTAAATTGAAAAGATTTAAAGTTACTGCAGACAGTATAAAGTATTTGGGAATCTACTTGACAACACAAATCCAGCACCTATAGGAACATAAGTACTGAACACTTTTCACACAAATAAAATCAGATGCAACTAACTGGTAAAACATCAATTGCTTGTGGCTGGGTCTAGCTAATATAAGAAAAATTAAACAGAAACATAAGAAAAAATACCTAAATTAAATTACATATTTAGTACCATGCCAATCAATCTACTAAAAATTACTTTATAGAGCTAGAAAAAAACAGTAGCAAAATCCATTTCGAGGAACAAGGAATCTAGAATATCGAGGGAATTAATGAAAAGAAATGCTAGGGAAAGTGTCCTTGCCATATATGCCAGATGTTGATCTGTGTTATAAAGCAGCAGTCATCAAAACTATTTGGAACTGGCTGAAGAATGGAGTGGTTGATTGATGGAATAGATTTGGTACACAAAACTCAGTGTTCAATTACTACAATGATATACTGTTTGATGAACCCAAAGACCCAGTTTTTGGGATAAGAAATCAGAATTTGACAAAAAATTGCTGGAAAACTGGAATATAGAATGGCAGGAAGTGGGCATAGACAATTGTCTGACACTATATATCAAAATCAAGTCTAAATGGGCGCATGATCTAGGTATAAAGGTATAATTACTATAGCTAATCTGGGAAAGCAAGGAATAATGTACCTGTCAGATTTATGGAGAAGGAAGGACTTTATGACTGAAGAAGTGTTGGAGAGCATTATAAAATGCAAAATGGATAATCTTGATTATGGGAAAATGAAAAATTTCTGTACAAACAAAGCCAATGTAAGCAATATTAAGAAGGAAGTGGGAAATTGGGAAATAATTTCTGCAACCAGTGTCTCTGATTAAGAGCTCATTTCTAAAATATGCAGAGAATTGAGTCAAATCTGTAAGAATACAAACCATTCCCCAATTGACAAATGATCAAAGGACATGAACACGCAATTTTTTGAGGTAGAAATTAAAGATAACTAAAAGTATATGAAAAAATGCTCTAAGTGATTAGAGATTGATTAGAGAAATGTAAATCAAAACAACTCTGAGGTACCATGTCACCAGTCAGATTACCTACGATGACAAAACAGGAAAATGACAAATGCTGGAGAGGATGTGGAGAAATTGGAACGCCAATGCATTGTTGGTGGAGTTGTGAACTGATTAAATCATTCTGGAGAGCAATTTGTACCTATTCTCGAGGGACTATAAATAACTGCATTCCCTTTGACACAGTAATAACATTTCTAGGATTGTATTCCAAAGGATGCTGTAGAATTGAGAGGAATACCTGTGTGTACAAAAATATTTATAGCAGCTCTTTTTGTGGCTTCTACTTTAAAAGATAAGAAGAAATGGAATATGATGTTTCATAAGCCAAAGAGCTTGACTACCACTAAAGATCGACTACACAGCAAGCTTGAGCATAATCTTTTTGCTAAGGAAATGTCCATCCAATGAAATGAGGGACTTCTGCACCTTCCAGTGGGGGTGGCAGGAGGTAGAGAAGAGCCTAATGGTAAATTTGATCACTGAATACAAGACCCAAGAGAGACACAAAAGGGCAAACTGGGAAAACACACACACACACACACACACACACAGAAATGAACGACATCTATAATCATATGAAAAATGCTTAAAATCACTATTGATTAGAAAAATGTAAATCAAAATAATTTTGAGGTACCACATCTCATTGTTAAGATTGGCTAACATGACTAAACAGGAAAAAAATATAAATGCTAAAGAAATGATGGGATAATTGGAACACTTATGTGTTATGGGTGGAGTTGTGAAATAATCCAAATATTCTGGAGAGCAATTTGTAACTCTGCCCTAAGGGCTATAAAAATGTGTCTAGCCTTTGGCCATCAATAACACTTCCAAAACTGTATCCTAAAGAGTCCATACTAGTGGAAGTAGGACCCATATGTACAAAAATATTCATAATAACTTTTTTTGGTGCCAAAGTATTAGAAATCAAGGAAATGTCCATCCATTGGGGAACGACAAAAGAAATTGTGGTGTATAAATGTAATGAAATAGTATTGTGCTAGAAGAAATGAGAAGAAGTTGAACTTCATAACATCCTGCAGAGACATATATACACTGATTTTGAATGAGAGGAGCAGAACCAGAAGAAAATTGTACATGAGTATAGACACATTGTATCTGTGATGACTAAGTTTCATAAACTAAGTTCATCTCAACAGTGCAAGGGTATAAGACAACTCCAAAGGACTCATGATGGAAAAGGCTATCCACATCCACAGAAAGACTGATGGATTCTTAATGCAGATTGGAGTAAACTACGTGCTCTCTACCTTTTTTATTTGTTGTGTTTTGTTCCTTTGTTCTCATTCATTCCATTGCTTTAAATCATTCTTTACAACTTGACTAATGTTTAACATGAGGGTATTTGCAGAACCTGTATCAGATTACATGCTGCCAGAAGGGGAGAAGGGGAGAAAAGAGGGAGGGGCAGGAAATTAGGAACTCAAAAGCTTGTGGAACTGAATGTTGTAAACAAAAAGAAAATAAGTTAATAAATTGATTTTTTAAAAATAAATTATCAAGGACAACTGCCCTGGTGTTCTAGGAACCACAGGGTAAAATTTAAATTGAAAGAATATACTGTTAACCTCTTGAAAAAGATCCCAAAAATATCATTCCTAGGAGTATTAAACTAAATTCCAGAGTTCACAGGTTAAAATGTAAATATTACAAAAGGTCAGGAAGAAACAATTTGAATACTGTGCAAACACAATCAGAATAATACAAGATCCAGCAGGTTCAACATTAAGGGATCGGAGGTCATGGAATATGACATTCTGGAGGGCAAAGGATCTAGGAATAATAATAAAAAATCAGCTACACAGCAAACTGAGTACAATATTTCAGGGCAAAATTTGGACAATAAATAAAATAGAGGACTTGCAAACATTCTTGATGAAAATAAGAGAGCTGAACAGAAAATATAACTTTCAAATTCAAGAATCAAGAGAAGCATGAAATTATAAACAGGAAAGAGAAATAATCAGAAACTTATGAAAGCTGAACTTTTACATTCCTTTATGTAAAGATGATAATTGTAACTCATGAGACTTTTCTCAGCATTATAATACCTAAAGGGAATTTAAAAATAAAATTAAGGCGTTAAAGAGGAACATATTGGGAGAAGGAGATAAGGAGAGATGGGATAGGGTAAATTATCTCAGAGGCATGGGAAAGCTTTTACAATGGAGCAGAAGAGCAAGGCAGTGAAATTGAACTTGTCATCCTTTCACTCACTGGATTTGACTTAATGAAGTTATAAAAGGGACACTCAATTGTCTATCTTAACCTAGGAAAGGAAAGGGGGAAGAGGATAAGAGGGGGAGATAATGGGAGGGAAGACATTTGGGGACAGGGGGTAGTTAGAAGTAAACGCTTTTGAAAAGGGACAGGTTCAAGGAGAAAAGAGAATAAATAAGGATGAGGACTGGATGAAGGGAAATATAGTCTTTCACAATATGACTACTAAAGAAATGTCACACAAAACTGCACATGAATAGCCTATTTTGAATTTTTTGTCTCCTAAATGCAGGTGGGTGTGGAGGGAATAAGGGAAAGAATCTGGAACTCAAAATTTAAAAAACAAATATTAAAAATAGTTTACATATATGTGTGTGTGCATGTGTGTGTGTGTGTGTGTGTGTGTGTGTGTATACACAAAGGGGTATAGTCATCTATCTTGCCCTATGAGAAAGTAACTGGTAGGGGAAAAGATGGTGGAAAGGGGAAATAGAAGAAAAAGCCTGGGGTAAGAGGTAATCATTAAGCATGACATATTGGATTGAGGGATAGGAAAGGAATGGAGACAAAATTTGGAATTCAAAATCATGTGGAAATGAATAATGAAAACTACAAATAAATAATTTCTGAAGGAAAAAAATAATCAGGCAAAATTTAAGAAAAGATTGAAAAAAGAAGAAATTTAAGATGCCTCATTGGAAAAACAACTGACCTGGGAAAGAGAAGCAGCAGGGACAATTTGAGTATCACTGGACTACCTGAAATCCATCCTCATTAAAAATACTATATAGAAACTTTCTTTTTTTTTCTATTTTATGTATTTTTATTGATTGTGTTAAATATTTCCCAATACCATTTTAATCTGATTGAGTTTTATGAGTGTTGGTGGTCCAATTTTGACATTTCTGGTCTTTCTTTTTTGAGGGAAATTGTGCTGTAATTTTCTTTCTCTGTTTTGGCTTTCCCCAATTTAGGTAGTACCAGTGCCATATTTGTATCATAAAAACAATTTGGTAGGACTCCTCCAATTTTCCCAAATAGTCTCTAAAGTATTGGAATCATTTTTTTTAATCCTTGATAGAATTAGTTTATAATCCATCTAGCCCTGGAGATTTTTTTCCTATGGAGTTAATTGATGGTTTATTCAATTTCTTTTTTCTGAGATGGGGTTATTTAAGTATTTTACTTCCTCTTCATTTAATATAGGCAATTTAGATTTTCATAAATATTCATTGATTTCACCAACATTATCAAATTTATGGTATACAGTTGAGCAAAATAATTCCTAATTACTGTTTTAATATTCTTTTTGTTGGAGGTAAATTAATCCTTTTCATTTTTGATACTCATAATTTAGTTTTGTTCTTTTTAAAAAAAATAACTAAAGGTTGGTCAATTTTGTTGTTTTTTTCTCATAAAACCAGCTCTTAGTTTTATTTATTTATTCAAGAGTTTTCTTAATTTCAATTTCAATAATCTCCCATTTGGTTTTCAATATTTCTAATTTGATATTCCACTGAAGATCTTTAATTTGTTCTTTTTCTGTCTTTTTCAGTTGCATGACCAGATCCTGCTTCTTTGACTGAGAGGTCTAAGAATAGCCACTGCCACTGGTGATTCAGTTCACTGGGTTCTGCTCCAACTCTGCCATGGATTATTCTATACTGGTGCAGCCTATGCACTCTGCATTCCTCTTTCCTTCTTTTGCAACATAACTTTGCTAAGGCTTCCCCCACTTCCAGGTTGTCTTGGTCTAGAAATATGACACTGCCTTTTTATGTATTCTGCCACTCTAGCATTTGTTCATATTCACCCCTTAGTGGTAACTGAAGGAAATTGTAGGAGGGCTCAGGTGAGTCCCTGCTTTCACCCTGCCATCTTGGTTTCACCCCTTTCAGGAGTCTTTTTTGCAAGCACTGGGGCAGGAATCTATTGCTTTGGACACAGTCACATATGGTTCCCAGTACTGGGTAACAGTCTGAGGACAAAGGAGAAGAATTTGCATAACAGAACTTACAGTCATTGTGGAGGAGGACTGTCCTCAAAGTTCCAGGACAGAAAAGAGTGCTTGTTGTGACTCACAGACCAGAACACATGATAAAAAAAGAATAAACACCTCTCCTTAGTTCATTCCTCTATGGAAAGAACTGAAAATTTACAGGTCTCAAAAGGACCTCTGAAAGTAGCCACACAACATCCCTGAAACTTGGGAGAGTGCACCCTCCACCCTGGAAACAGAGCCTCCAAGTCTACTAATAGACTGGGAAAATGAGCAATGAATGGGGGAAAAAAGCCTTGATTATAAAAGTTACTATAGTTATAAGGAAGTTCAAAACACACTTAAAAGGAAACAACAAAGTCAAAGCTTCTATATCTAAAGCCTCTAATAAAACTAAAGATTGATCTCAAAGCCATGCAGTAGCTCACAAAGGCTTTTGAAAATCAAGTAGTAGAGGATGAGAAAAAATTGGACATGAAACAAAAGTGATGCAAGAAAATCACGGTGCAAGGTGGTGGAGCTTGGGGTGAAAACAGTTACTGAAAGGACCTCCCCCCAAAACTCCTTCAAATACCTCTAAAAACAGAATTTGAACAAAGTCTAGAGTAGTAGAATCCACAAAGAGACAAAGGATTGACAGGCAGGATCAGTTGCATCAAGTAACGAGAGGATCAGAGTCTAGCACACAGGCAGCACCAATGCAAACGTGACCACAGCAAAGCTGGACTAGACCCTAGTGAATTGAATCACTGTCATCAATGGTGACTACTAGATCTCTACTGCCAGGAGTGGGTGTCTGTATGAATTGAGTTACAGAGAAACAGCCCTGTGCAGGGCCTATGGCAGTTGCAGCAACAGCAGGAGCAGCTACACCTGGGGCCATTGTTCACTGACTGGATGTTTGAAAAATGCCTATTTACCAGCAATGCATTAGAGTTCCAATTTTTCCACATCCTCTCCAGCACTTGTCATTTTCCTGGTTTGTCATCTTAGCCAGTCTGACTGGTGAGATGTGGTACCTCAACGTTGTTTTGATTTGCATTTCACGAATCAATAG
>CM053599.1:155760257-155776041 GCA_028646575.1 Pseudocheirus occidentalis | reverse complement strand
CCAGGGAAGAGGATCCAGGGAATCAGAGAGACTACCCAGAGTCAAAATGAAGTAAAGGCCTCCCCTTGGACTAAACTGAGGTTTGTTGGAAATCAAGGGGTGGAAGTTTTGTGTGGTTGTCTAAGAACTTTGTTTGGAAACTAAAGTTCATGGTTGCCCCATGAGTGGAAGATCAGTATATTGTGAATTGTTGATTGAATCAACTCCCTCCTCGGGAAACTAGGTCATTCCTTTTGTTAATTGATTGACTGAATCAATAAATGTGAAGTTAAGCTGGTTCCCCTCTTAGGGAAACCAGGTGAATTGATTGATTGAATCTTTAGCTGGATTGATTGAATCTTTAAATGTGAAGCTGCTTTCTCCCTCAGGGAAACCAGGTGATTCTTCTCTTGTACCTTGTTCCTTTCTGTAATAAGATATAATATTGAGACTGTCTTTGTTCTAAATATTGTATGTAATATTGTGAATTGTTGATATTGTGAATATTGTACTAAATCTTGTTTTGTAATGGAATAAACAGAGTGTTCACTAATACTGTGTAATCTGAATGTTAAAAGCTGTTCACAGTAGCATTCTCTCAGGAATCTACTGTTGGTTGGCTGTACAATTACTTAAATAATCCCATCTCAGAAGAAATTGAACAAACCATCAGCAAACTCTCTAGGAAAAAATCTCCAGGGCCAGATGGATTTACTAGCAAATTGTATCAAACATTTAAAGAATAAATGATTCAAATACTCTAAAAACTCTTTGAGAAAATGATTGAAGAAGGAATCCTACTTAATTCTTTTCATCACACAGATATTATACTGATACCCAAATCAGGAATAGATAAAATGGAGAAAGAAAATTATAGACCAATTTCCCTCATGGATATATGCGCAAAAATTTTAAATAAAATATTAGTAAGAAGACTACAGCACCTCAACACTAGAATAATACACTATAGTCAGGTAGGATTTATTCCAGGAATGCAAGGATGGTTCAGTGTTAGGAAAACCATCAGTTTTATTGATCATATCAACAATAAAACTAGCAGAAGACATTCAGGGGCAGCAGTGAAAGCAAGATGGTAGTGCAGAAACAGAAAAATTTCACAGCTCTCCCTCAGCCACCTCAAATGCCCACAAAATATGCCTCTAAACAAATTTTAGGGCTACAGAACTCAGAATATTACAGAAAAACAAATCTTCCCCTGAAGACAGCTTCGCAGGTGGGACAGGAAGAGCTAATCACAGTGTGTTGGAAGCTGAAAGTTGCTCTGCTTGAAACTGCAGCCTGGTCCCAAGGATGCCAGGACAAGCTGTGGTTGGAGCCCTCAGGAGAGTGGATTGATGGCAGGTGTGATGATTTCCAGAATTGTCAACCCATAAGAAACAATTATGAAGTGAAAGGTCAGTGAAAGTCAGATAAATTCAGGGGAGAAAAGCAGGTCCAGCCAAAATGCCTCCAGGGCAAGGAAGCAACAGAAGTGGTGGCCCTAAAGCCACTTCCATGTGGCTGCTTCAGAAGGTCCCAGCCTACAGACTACAGGGGGGGCAAGTGATCTTTCAGAGGCAAAGTACTCTTGCCTTGAGCCACCGGGATCCAGATCATGGTCTTCAGTGGTAGTCCTGGGGTGTGTTTTCAGTAAGCCAAAGCTGCTGGGAGCTGCAGTGGCTTTCTAATAGGCCCAGCAGCTGTGAAAACCCCAGTGATTTGGGAGAGAGCTTTCCACTCTGGAAGTAGAGTTCCACAGAGCTAAAAAGTCAAGTAATTAACTGCCAAAATGAGCAGGCAAAGAAAACAAAGCAAACCTAGCAATGCATATTTAGATTCCTTTTTGGGGGACAAAAAGGATCAAAGCATTGAATGGGAGGAAGACAACACAGTCAGAACTCTGCACTAAAAGCTTCTAAGAAAAAATGTAGACTGGTTACAATCCATAGAGTAGCTTGAGAAGGACTTTGAAAACCAAATAAGAGTAGTGGAGGAAAGATTGGGAAGACAAATGAGAATGATGCAAGAATATCATGAAGAGCCAAAAACCTGACTGAAGAAACCTTAAAAATAGATTAACTCAAAAATATTTATATACATATACATACATGTATATCCATAGAGAAGGATATATATATATATATATATATGTATATATATATATTATAAACACATACACATGTACATATGTACATAGAGACCACAGGATCAATTGAACAAGAAGGAACTATACTTTAAAAGGTGAAAATGTGATGTGGGAGAAGAATAGAATGAGAGGAGCCAGGGAGTGACAGAATACCATTAATTATCTCATATGGGAGAGGCAAGGCATAACTGTTACACTGGAGTGGAAGAACAGGTAGGCAAAAGGTAAAGGGTCAACCTTACTTTCATTGAATTTGGCTTAGGGAAGGAATGACATAAATTCTAAACTGTGTATCTTGCCAAACAGGAGAATTGGGTGGATGGGAATGAGAGGGGTGATGATGGAGGGGAGGGGAGGGTGAGTACAGAACGTTGCTGGAAGTACACACTTATGTAAAGGGAAGAGACAGGGTAGAGAATAGAACAAGGTGGGGTGGGATAGGAAGTAAGGACATATAATCAGACTCTCACAATATGTGCCTTGTGGAGATGTTTTACATAACTACACATGTGCAGCCTGTATTGAATTGCTTGCCTTTCCAGTGGGGTTGGGTGATGAGAGAGGAAGGGAAAGGATCTAGAGTTTAAAGTTCAAAAATCAAATGTTAAATACACACACATATACATACATACATACATACATATATATACACCTATATATATGCATATATTATTATTACTACTTTTACTGCTATTATTATTATCAATATTATCATTTACATGCCCCTTTTTAATAGTATATACAGGCACCAGGGTTGGGAGATCCATCTTGCCCTACTGGAAAGTCAGAGGTTTTATGGGGGAAGATATAGAAGAGAGAAGATTGGGGGAGGGGATATATCATGGGATCACTGTTTTGGGGTGGTAGGTAGTGGAAAGACAGGGGGAAAATTTGTAAGTCAAATGGAAATGAATGATGCAAACTAAAAATAAACAAAGTTATTTAAAAATAAACAGAATATACTAATCTCTATTCTATACTAAAGAAATGTCAATTGTAAACACCAAGGGATATTGTAGCAAAATTTTGGAATTATCAGGTGAAGGAAAAAAAAATACTGCAAACGGCCAGAAAGAAACAGAATTTTTACAGCCAGTATATTTGATAAAGGCTTCATTTCTTAAATATACAGAGAATTAAGTAAAATCTATAAGAATTTAAGGTATTCCCAGATTGACAAGTGGTCAAAGGATATGAACAAGTAATTTCCAGAGGTAGAAATTAAAAGATATATAAAAGCAAATGAAAACATTTTCTAAATCACTATTGTTTTGAGAAATACAAATCAAAACGATTTTGAGGTAATTTATTTCACTAGTCCAATTGGCTAAGATGACAAAACAGGAAAATGACAAATGCTGGAGAGGATGTGGAAAAACTGAAATACTAATGCATTTTTGGTGGAGTTGTGAACCGATTCAAACATTCTGGAGAGCAATATGGAACTATGCCTAATGGGCTGTAAATAATTTCATTCCCTTTAACCCAGGAATACCACTACCAAAGCTGTACCCCCAAAGAGATTGTAGAAGTGGGAGTAAGATCCATATGAACAAAATATTCATAGAATCTTTTTTTGTGATGGCTAAGAAATGGAAATTAAGGGGATGCCCATCAATTGGGGAATGATAACAGAAGTTGTGATATATTAACATAATGGATTATTATTGTGCTATAAGAAATGTGGAGCAGATGGACTTCATATTTACACGGAGTGTCTTTTTAGAAACTAAAGCTGAGTGAGCAGAGCAGAACGAGGAGAAATTTGTACCTATTACAGTCACAACATATGTGTGACAACCAGCTTTGATAGACTGGACTCTTCTCAGCAATGCAGGGCTTTAAGAAAATGCCAAAAGAATGATGATGGAGAGAGATGTCCACATTTAGATAAAGAAATGGAAAGAATAGAGTCTGAATGCAGATTGAAGCAAACTACCTACTCTCTTTTTCTTACTGAGCTTTGTTTCCTCTTTCCCACTCTTAATTCCATCCATTACAATCTTTCTTTATAACCTGACTAATATCTAATGTGAAAATATTTCCAGATTCCATATTTATTTGCATGCCATAGTGGGGGGGGGAGAGAAATGGGGTGAAAGTTTGATACTCATGGGATTGTGAAACTGAATCTTGTAAACTAAAAGCAGACAAACAAATTAATAAAGGCAATTTTTTAAAATAGACTTGACCAAATGACAAAAGATGTCCAAGAAGTCAAAGATGAGAAGAGTGCCTTATAAAGCAGCACTGACTAAATGTAAAAGGGGATCCAAAAGATCTTTGAAGAGAATAATTCCTTGAAAATTTTAAGGGAACAAATGCAAGCTAATGACTCTATGAGAAACCAAGAAATTAAAACAAAAACAAAAGAATAAAAAAAGGAAGACAACGGGAAATACTTCATTGGAAAAATAACTGACCTGGAATATAGATCCATGGGAGAAAATATGAAAAAATGGAATGCCTGAAGGACATAATCAATAAAAAAGTCTCTATATCTTTCAAAGAATTAGCAAGGACAACAGTTCAGATATTCTATAACCAGAGGATAAAATGTAAAAAAGAAAGAATCCACCAATAGCCTTGTGAAAGAGATCCTGAAATGAAAACTCCTAGCAATATTATAACCAATTTTCAGAGTTCTCAGGTCAAGGATAAAATGTGGTCAGCAGCCAGAAAGAATCAATTCAAGTGTTACACAATTTCCTTGAGGTTAACACAAGATTTAGCAGTGTCTACATCAAGGGATTAGAGGACTTGTAATATAATATTCTGGAGGTCAGAGGAGCTAGAATTAAAATCTATAATCACCTTCCAAACAAAATTGAGTATAAGCCATAAGGGGAAAATAGGTTGATATTCAAAGAGATAGAGGAATGAATACATTCTTCAGAAAAAAAAATAACAGAAAATATGACTTTCAAAAACAAACTTCAAGAGAAACATGAAAAGGTAAACAGGAAAGAGAAATAGTAAGGGACTTAATTGAAGTAGAATTGTTTACATTCCTACACAGAAAGATGATATTTGCAACTCATAAGACCTTTCTCATTATTCTAGGTGAAGACAGAGGGCACAGGGTGAATTGCATATGAAAGGATGACATAAATAGCAAAATTAGGAGGTGAGGGAGGAATGTACTTGGAGAAGGAGACAGGGAAAGGGTAGACAGGGGTAAATTTTCTCACTTAAAAGAGTCAAGAAAAAGTTTTGATGATGGAGAGAAAAAGGAGGTAGGTTAGGGGGACATAAAAAAAAACCTTACTCCCATAAGAATTTCCTTAAGGAGGGAATAACATACACACTCAATTGGGTATGGAAATCTATCTTACCCTACAGGGAAAGAAGTGGGAAGGGGAAAAAATAAGGCTGCTAGAAAGGAGGGTAGATTGGATGGAGAAGGTACTCAGAAGCAAAGGTTTTAGAAAGAACAGGATGAAAGCAAAGAATAGAATAAAAGGGGGTGGTATAGGATGGAGGTAAATATAGTTAGTCTTTCAAAATATAAATGTTATGAATATGTTTTGCAGGACTACACATGTATAACCTATATTGAATTGCTTTCCTTCTCAGTGGTGGGTTGGAAGGGATGAAAGCAGAGAATTCAAAACTCAATTTTTTGGTTTAATCTACTTATTTATTTCAGTTTTCAACATTCATTTCCACAAGATTTTGAGTTACAAAATTTCTGCCCATATCTCCCCTAACCCCAAACCCAAGATGACAAGCATACTGAATACCTCTTTCTCCTCTGCCCTCTCTTATTCCCTCCTCAAATCATCCCCTCTTCTTTTTTGTGCAGGGCAAGATGGAATTCCATATCGTATTGCCCATATATCTTATTTCCTGGCTTCATGTAAAAACAATGTTTTAACATTTGTTTTTAGAACTTAGAGTTCCAGATTCTCTCCTTTCTCCCCTTCTCACACACCCCCACAGGGAAGACAATCAATTCAATATAAGTTATATATGTGTAGTCATGCAAAACTTTTCCATAGTAGTCATTTTGTGAAAGACTAACTGTAATTCCTATCCTATCCTGCCCCCCTTTTATTCTAATTTCTCCTTTAATCCTGTCCCTTTTCAATTGGGTATGGAAATTTGGTGTTTGCTTCTAACAACTCTCTCCCATATTCTGCACCCCATTCTCTTCCCCACCCCCTCTTATCCCCTTCCCTACTACTTTCCTGTAGGGTAAGATACTTATTTGAGTACCTATATTATTTCCACCTTACACCAAATCCAATGAGAGTATTATTTACTCATTACTTTTCACCTTCCTTCTCTTCCCCTCCATTGTAACAGCTTTCGCCTGCATCTTTCACGTGAGATATTTTACCCTATTCCATCTCTCCCTTTCTCCTCCGAACATATTCCTTTCTCATCTCTTAATTTTATTTGTTACATATTATCCCTTAATATTCAATTCACCCTATGCCCTTGTATTGTAAATGGAATCTGAAGATATTCCATGTCCCTTTTTATTGGCAAGTAATCCTGTAATTAGCACCTTGTTTCATGTTAACACTTTGTTTAATCTATTTAATTGACACAGAAGTAGTTAACCCCTTGGGAGGAAGTTACTGATGTAACAGGCTGTGGCAGAATAGGGAGGATCTAACACATATATTAAGAAAAGTCTCAGCTTGGAATGGCAGAGTTTCCTGGGATAAGCATAAGGAGGCTGGAGCTTACGCTGAGACCTTTCTTCTTCTAAGACCTTTCTTTTGGGAATTTCTGCTAAGAACTTCCAAGAACCAGGCTGAAGAACTACTGTGAGTGAAGGCAAGGATCCTTGCTTGAGGTAGCCTGTTCTGTTGTGAAAGCTTGGGAATGTGGGTGTTTGCTGCATTAAACATGTGTATCAACTTCATGGCTAGTGTAATGATTTAGGCTTTCTGGTTCTTGCACTTGGTTTTCTGGGATTTTAATAAGGGCTTTGGTTCCACCCTCCATATGGAGAGTCTACGCATTTTGTGATTCACAAATATACCAGCATATTCATAACATATTCAATATTGCATTATTGTTACTGCCCTCTGTCTATGTATACATGCACACACACACACACACACACACACAAACACCTATACATTTTGTGATGTTTTTCAAGAGGTGAGTGGTGATTTTTTTCAATTTCTATTTTTCCATTTAGTTCTAGAACAATCAAGGAAGTTTTGCTTGATAATTTCTTGAAAGATGATGTCTAGGTACTTTTTTTCCAGCATGCTTTCAGGTAATCCAATAATTTTAAAATTATCTTTCCCTTATATATTTTTCAGGTAAATGTTTTCGTTCAATTCCAAAGAGATAATTCACATTGCCTTCTCATTGGCTTTTTGGACATCTTTTGTCATTTGAGTCAGTCTATTTTTAAGGTATTATTTTCTTCAGTATTTTTTTTCAGGATTTTCTTTCATCATTCTAATTTTTCTTCCCAATTTTTCCTCTACTTCTCTTACTTCATTTTCAGAATCCTTCTTGACCTCTTCCATGACTTGCAACTAATTCATATTTTTTAATTTGGTTTCTTGTTTGCATCACTCATTTTCATGAGATTTTTTAATTACAAATTTTCTCCCCGTCATTCCCCTACCCCAACCCTAAAACAGCAATCCCAATGTAAAGCTCCTACCCTGATCTGCTCTCTTACTTTCTGGTAGGGCAGGGAGTGTCTCCCTACCCCATCCCCTGTATATCTTTATTCCTAGTTACCAGTATTGCAGAGCTTTGAATTCTAGATTCTTTAGATTCCTCCCTTGCCACCCACACCCACTGGAAGGACAATCAATTCAATACAGGCTGTGGATGTGTGATTATACGTGACATCTTCATAGTGGACATATTGTGACAGTGAGCATATGACCTTCCTTCTTATCACTCCCCCTCTTGTTCTGTACTCTACCCTGTCCCTGTCCATTTCTTGAAGTGTGTGCTTCCAGCATCCCTCCCCCAGACCCTTCCTTCCCCTCTGTCATCCCTCTCTTATCCTCATGCTCCCTACTATCCTGTGTGGCATGATGCCCAGTTTAGAGTTTATGCCATTTCTTCCCTAAGCCAAATTAAATGAGAGTAATTGAAAGTACAGTTGTAACAGTTATCCCTTGCCTCTTCAATATGGAATGATTGACCCCATTTTGTCTCGCTCTGTCTCCTCTCATTCTAGTCTTCTCCCACTTCAGAATTTTGCCTTTTAAAGTATCATCCCTTCATATTCAATTGATCCTGTACCTTCTATATATACATACACACTCATGATCAGCTATGTATTCATATGCATTTAGAGCCTCCTATTTAGACATGTGTAAGTATACTTATATGAACATTTGTATTCCCTTCCCCTATCCTCACACTAAGAAAAGTTTCATATGTTACTATTATTACTTTTTCATATTGGCATGTCAATAATTCAATTTGATAAGTTCCTTATGATTTCTTTCCCATGTTTACCTTCTCCTGCTTCTTCTGTTTGTTTATCAAATTTTCTGTTCAGTTCTGGTTTTTTCAGCAAGAATGCTTCAAAAACCTCCACCTCATTGAGTGACCATATTTTCCCCTGGAATAATATGCTCGATTTTGCTGGGTAGTTGATTCTTGGTTTTAATCCCAGCTCCCTTAATCTATGAAATATATTCCAGGACCTTCAATCCCTCAGTGTAGAAGCTGCAAGATACTGAGTTATCTTGATAGTGCTTCCGAAGTATTCAAATGGTTTTCTCTTGGAAGCTTGTAATATTTTGGCCTTTAACTGGGTATTCTGGAACCTGGCAATAACATTTCTAGGAGTTTTCTTTTGGGGACCTTTTTGAAGAGGTGATTAGTGAATTCTTTCAAGTTCTATTTTGCCCTCTGATTCTAAAACATCAGGTCAATTTTCTTTGAGGATTTCTTGAAGGATGTTTTCCAAGTTCTTTTTCTGGTCATGCATTTCAGGTAGACCAATGATTTTTGAATTGTCTCTCCTGGATCTATTTTCCAGGTCAGTGGTTTTTTTCAAGGAGATATTTCACATTCCTTTCTAATTTTTCATTTCTTTGTAACTGTTTAATAGTATCTTGGTTTCTCATAAAGTCATTAGGTTCTACTTGCTCCCCTCTAATTCTGCTAATTCTGAAGGAATTATTCTCTTCAGAAAGCTTTTGACATTCTTTTTCCATCTGGAAAATTCAACTTTTAAGGCATTTTTCTCCTCAATGGGTTACTGGGCTTCTTTTGCCATCTGAGTTAATCTATTTTTTAAAGTGTTGTTTTCTTCAGTCAGGTTGTTGACTCTCTTTTCATGATTTTACCACATCATTCTCATTTCTCTTCCCAATTTTTCCTCCACTTCTCTTATTTGTTTTTTGAAGTCTTTTTTTTCAGTTGATCTATACCTGCTAGGCATTCTTCAAGTGTCTTGGAAGGATTTGTTGGGGGAGTTATGACTGTTTTTTGTTCCTACTGTTCCATGCTTTGATTGTTTTTGTCCACAAAAAAAGGATTCTAGAGTTTTATTGCTGTTCTTATTTTGCTTCCTTTTCCTCATGTTGGACAGTCAATTAATTGGTTTTTTTTAAGCTTTGTGGAACTCTGCTTCCAGGGGGGAAAGCTCTGTTCCAAATTGCTGGCATTTCACAGCTGCTGGAGCTATTAGGGGAGTTTTGACCCCCCCCCCCCACAGTTTGGCTTGGTGACAGGGCACCCCAGGACCACCACCCAAGACCACGATCCAGATCCAGGCTGCTCAACGCAAGAGCACTTGGCCATGAACAATTGACTCAGCCCCCCTGCAGGGTCTGCAGGCCAGGGGCACTGAAGCAGCCCAATTTGGGCAGCCACCGGTTACATCAGTTCCTGCCCTTCCCCCACTGCTTCTTTGCCCTGGGGGCACTTGGCCAAACTGCTTTTCTTCCTCCAAATTAAGTTTCAAATTCCACTTTCACTGAACTGTAATCCTGGTTTGCTAGATGTGAAAATTTTCTTGGAGGCTTACAGTGTAGGAAGTTTGACTTCATTGTCTTCTTCTGTTTCTATGTTTTGATAATCTTTGTCACAAAAAAGTTACTCTATAGTTTAATTTCACTTCTTCTGTTTTCTCATCTTACCAGCCAAATACTTGGCTTTTGATCTCTGCCTTGGTAGAATTCTGCTTCCAGAGCGCAATGTGCTGAGTCCCAAATTTCTGGAGCACAGCTATTGTTGGAGCTTCTTCTAGGCACTTGCCTCACAAATGTGAGGAGGATGCCCTCTCCATAGCTTCCACAAGCTTTCCCATTGCACTGCTCCTCATCCCAGGACCACAACTCAAAATTATGACCCGGATACAAGGAGAGCAAGGTAAGAGAATCCTGCCTCAGTGCCACTAAAGAGAGTCTTGCAATTACACATTGGACAGTCATTTGGTCCCTTCATCATTTGTGAAACTGGAACTCAGGAGGCAGCTGCAGCCACCCTCACCTCTGCTGCTCCAAGGTAAGGGGAAAGACCATACTCTTCTCTCACCCAGTTTCTACAGACCCACTGACTTTTTACAATTTTTTTGGTATTTATGGATTAATAAATCTGAAAACACCACAGCTGTCAATGATTCTATCCCCTGAGGTCTGCTCCATTCTGTCAATGCCATAGGTCTGTGCCAGTATGGCCCAAATAGGAGTGTGCTCCACTCCCAGTCTGGTGTGATTGACCATTCCTGTCAGCCTTGCAGGTTGCCTTCAGTGGTAGATGTGTTTCTCTCTGTCATTTTGTGTGTTCTATAGCACTAAAATTTGTTTACAGTAATTTTTAACAACTATTAGAGGTGGTTGGAGGTCAACTTCCATTAAGTTCCTGCTTTTTCTCCACCATCTTTGCTCTGCCTATGCAATTTTTAAAAATAAATGTTAAAAATGTTTTTATGTGTAACTGGGAAATAAGGAGCACAAGTAATGGTGTATAGAAATCTATATTACCAAACAGTAAAATAGAAGAGAAAGGGGATAAGAGAAGGGGTGGGAGTTGATAGAAAGGAATGTAGATTTGGAGAAGAGGTAATCCCAACTAAAAACTTTTGAGGAAGGAGAGAGAATGAAATAAGTGGTGGTATGGGGAATAGGATGGAGGGAAATACAGTTAGCAATACTTTATGAAAAAAACTGAATTAACTTTCTCTGATAGAGTCCTCATTTCTCTAACATGTAGAGAACTTTCCAATTTATAAAAATAAGAGCCATTCCTCAATTGATAAATTACCAAAAGATATAATCAGTTTTCAGATGAAGTAATTCAATTGTTCTATAGTTATATGAAAAAAAATCTAACTCAATATTGGTTGGGAATATATAAGTTAAATTATGTCTGAGGTAACACCTCACACCTATTTAATTAGATAATAGAGCTGAAAGGGTAAATTACATGTTGGACCATATGTGGGAAAAAATGAGAAGTTAGTGTACTGTCCTCAGAGTTGTGAATTGATTAAATCATCTATAGTGTAATTTGGATATATGGGCCATAAAACCATGCATGCCCTCTGACACAGAAGACCACTACTAGGTCAGCACCCCAAAAGAGTTAAACTAAAACAATAGTATCTATATATACAAAAAGTATTTATAGCAGCTCTTTTCTGAGGGTAAAAAAATAGAAACTGAGAGGAGGTCCATTAATTGGGGAACTGGGTAAACAATTGACTGAATAAGTTGTGGTATATAATTATATTGTAAGTAATTGTGATGGAATGCACTGATATAGTTGATATATTGTATACAATTATGATGGCATATTATTGTACTGTTAGAAATGATGAGCAGGATGTTCTCAGAAAAACCTCAGAAGACTTATATGGGGTGATGCAAGAATGAGATGTGTTAGGTACAAAGTAAGAGTAATATTGTAAGATTATCAACTGTGAATGACTTAGCTATTCTCAGCAATACAATGATCCATGAAAATGCTAAACTACTTAGTGTAGAAAATGGTGTCCAACCCAAGAGAAAGAACTGATGGTATTTGAATGCAAATTGAAGGAACTTTTGTTTGTTAGTTTTTATTCACTTTATTTTTCTTGATTTTTTTCTATTTTCTTTCACATGACAATTATGGATATGTTTTCAAGGGCTACACATATATAACCTACATGAAATTTCTTCCCTACTCAATGGAAAGCAGTGGGGAGGAGAAAGGGAGAGAATTTGGTAGTCATAATTTTAAAAACAAATGTTAAAAAATATTTTTACATGCAACTGGGGAAAATTAAATATGATATAATTACCACAAAAAGATGAATAATATATAAGTGACCCTAGGCAAGTGCCAAAATTCTGTAGGGATAAAAAGTAATCTTTTTTAAGATTGTAAGGTGCATCAGAGTTGCAAATAATCAACTACTTGCAGATAAATACGAAGATTGCTCTAGAAAATTCATTCTCTAATAGAACCGTAGGAACCACTCTCACTACCCTCCCCAAACCAATTTTATAGTAAATATTTTAGCATTGATCATATGTAATTCACAAATACAAATTATTCTATACATGTCATTTCATTCACCTTGGGGTATAAAATAATGAAATCAACACTTAAAAATATTACTCTCACTAAGCATTTAATTTAATTATCATGAAAGATTGCTACCTTTGATAACAATTTAGTTCAAAATACAATTTTGATAAAAGAAGTAAGGGTGATGGAAGGTATATCACCCACTTTACTTATAAATGAATTAAAATAAGAAGCTAAGCCATATTTATACAGCCAGTGCTGTCTTATGGTGTTTTTCAGAATCCTTAAACCAATAATTAAATAATTTAATAAATCAATAAGCATTTATCAAGTATCTATTAAGCACCAGGCACTGAGATTAAAAAGAAAAGTAGAAATAACATAGTCTTTGTCTTCAAGGAACTTGTATTCTGCTGGAGTAAGCAATATTCACACATATAATAAGATTTAAAAAGAATTAAAAATATGTAGGAGGCAAGATCAAGATAGTGGAGTAAAAGCAAGGACTCCTAAGAACTCTCCCACAAACCCCTCCAAATACCTGTAAAATGACTCTGAGTTAATTCTAGAGCTAAAGTATCCACAAAATAAAAGTGAAACAAATCTCCAGGTCAAGAAAATATGTAAGGTCAAGAGGAAGGGTATTTCACCAGGCTGAGTAGAGCACATGCCAGCATGAGGCACACCCATACAGACAGGGCCAGAGCAGGCCTCAGGGGACTGAATCACTGAAATTGTGGCTGTTTCCAGTTTCCTCAATCCACAAACACTAAAGACAGTGTAGAAGTTTAGTGGGAAAACTCTGTGGGACCTGTGTGAAAGAGCAGCATTATCTGGCTGGTATCTGGCCCCAATACTTGTGGCACCAGAGGTTGTGGTGCTGACAGCAGCAGCAGTGGCTGCTTCTGGAGCTCTGGAAGCTGCTTCAAAACCCCTGAAGCCTGAGAAAGTACACCCATACCCACACCCAGTTTCACTAGGAGAAAAATTCTACCTTGACAAAGAGCTTAAAAGTCAAATATTCAACTGTGAAAAAAGAGCAAACAATGTTAAAAAAAATCTCAATTAATAGAATGTTATTTTGGTGATGAAGCAGATCAACACATACTACTACAAAACATAAAGGAGAAAAAAATAAAGTCAAAACTCCTACATCAAATGCCTGAAAGAATGACTTGGTCTTTGGCCATGGATGGGCTCAAAAATGATTTTGAAAATGATATAACACAGGTAGAGAAAAATGGAAAGAGAAATGGGAGTGAAGCAAGAAAATCATGAAAAACAAGTCAACAGCTTGGTAAAGGGGACCAAAAAATACTAAAGAAAATAACACCTTAAGAAATAGACTAATAGAACTGGCAAAAGAGGTCCAAAAGCTCAACGACAATGCCTAAAAAAAGCAGAATTGTCAAGATGGAAAGGGAATTTCAAAAGCTCATTAAAGAATATAATTCCTAAAAAAAATAGAATGGAGAAAATGGAAGCTACTGACTTCATGAAAAATCAAGAAATGATCAAACTGCACCAAAATAATGAAAAAAAACCAAAGGGAAATATTAAAAAACCACTGACCAGGGGGCGGAGCCAAGATGGCAATATAGAAGCAGCAGTGTCCCACAGCTCCAACGCAGCCACCCTAAACATCCATAAAAATATGATGCTGGACAAACTCTAGGACTCTCAAATACAGAAAACACATCTCTCACGGAAGGCAGTTCAGCAGCAGGGGATCATCATGGCAGGACTGGCTCCGCTTGAAACCGAAACCATGACCAGGTCCCAGGGCTATAGGAAGGAGCCAAGCTGAGCCATAGACAGTCTACAAGAGAGAAGAGCTACAGCCTCCGGCAACTCCACATCTACCAAGAAGTGAAAAATAGGGATTAAAGTAAGGTATGAAAAATAGGGATTAGAGAAAGGGAACTGGCAAGAGGGGCTCATCCCAGGCCAGGAGTGGAGACCAGCCGAGCCTGAAACCACCATGTGGCCAGGCTCCTGGGAGGCCAGGAGGAGACAAGCCTCCCAAGCCACGGTGAGTCTACTTCATAGAAGATCTAAAGCACCTGGAGCAATCTGAATAAGCCAAGATTAAAGGTCAGTGAAAGAGAGTGAAGGTTTCAAGGTAAATTTGGGGGAGGAAAAGCAGTTTTGGCCAAACAACCCTGCGGCAAGAAAGTATTGGGGGAAGGGTAGAAACTGATGTAAGTGGCGGAAGCCCCACTGGGCTGCTTCAGAGCCACTGCCCTGTGGATCCAGCAGGGGGGCTGAATTAATTGATCAGGGCCAAGCGCTCTTGCGTTGAGAAGCCTGGATCCAGATTGTGGTCTTGGGTGGTAGTCCTGGGGAGCACTTTCAGCAAGCCAAAAGCTAGGGGAGGCTGCAACACTCTTCTAATAGCTCTGGCAGCTGGGAAAACCACAGTGATTTGGAAGAGAGCTTTCCCCCCTGGAAGCAGAGTTTCACAAGGCTAAAAAAAAAACCCAACAATTAATTGACTGGCCAACATGAGGAAAAGGAAGTAAAATAAGAACAGCAATAAAACTCTAGAATCCTTTCTTGTGGACCAAAAGGATGAAAGCATGGAATGGGAAGAAGATAACACAGTCAGAACCCGCACACCAAATGCTTCCAAGACACTTGAAGAATGCCTAATAGCTATAGACAATCTAAAAAAGGACTTTGAAAAACAAATAAGAGAAGTGGAGGAAAATTGAGAAGAGAAATGAGAATGATGTGAGAAAACCATGAAAACAGAGTCAACAACCTGACTAAAGAAAACAACACTTCAAAATATAGATCAAATCAAATGGCAAAGGGAAAGCCAGTGAGGAGAAGAATGCCTTAAAAAGTCGAATTTTCCATATACAAAAACAATCTGAAAAGCATTCTGAAGAGGATAATTCCTTCAGAATTAGAATGGAGCAAGTGGAAGGTAATGATTTTATGAGAAACCAAGATACTCTTAATCAGTTACAAAGAAATGAAAAAATAGAAAACAATGTGAAATATCTCCTTGAAAAAAACCACTGACCTGGAAAATAGATCCAGGAAAGACAATTTGAAAATCATTGGTCTACCTGAAACCCATGACCAAAAAAAGAAGTTGGAAAGCATCCTTCAAGAAACTTTAAAAAATATTGACCTGATATTTTAGAATCAGAGGGCAAAATAGAACTTGAAAGAATTCACTGATCA
>CM053599.1:155681555-155759757 GCA_028646575.1 Pseudocheirus occidentalis | reverse complement strand
CTCACTGGCTTTCTGGGCCTCTTTTGCCATTTGATTTAATCTATTTTTAAAGTGTTGTTCTCTTCAGTCAGGTTGTTGACTCTCTTTTCATGATTTTCTCACATTGTTCTCATTTCTCTTCCCAATTTTTCCTCTGCTTTTCTTATTTGGTTTTCAAAGTGCTTGTTCAGTTGATATATAGCTTCTAGGCATTTTTCAAGTGTCTTGTAAGCATTTGGTACTGGAGTTCTGACTGGATTGTCTTCCTCCTGTTCCATGCTTTGATCCTTTTTGTCCACAAAAAAGGATTCTAGGTTTTTATTGCTGTTCTTATTTTGCTTCCTTTTCCTAATGTTGGCCAGTCAATTAATTGGTTGGATTTTTTTTTTAGCTCTGTGAAACCCTTTTTCCAGGGGGGAAAGGTCTGTTCCAAATCGCTGAGGTTTTCCCAGCTGGCGGTGATATTAGGGGGATGTTACAAGTGCCCCCCAGCTTTGGCTTGCTGAAAGCACATGCTAGGACCACCACCCAAGACCTCAATACAGAGCCAGGCTCCTCAATGCAAGAGCATTTGGCCCTGATCAACCGATTCATCCCTGCTGTGGAGTCCACAGGCCAGAGGCTCTGAAGCAGCCAGTGGGAGCATCCACCAGTTACAGCACTTTTTTCCCTTCCCCCACTGCTTCCTTGCCCCGGGGGTAGAGTGCCCGAACTGCTTTTTCTTCCACAAATTTAGCTTGAAGGCTTCACTCACTTTTACTGACCTTTAATCCTGGTTTATGCAAAATGCTTCAGGTGCTTTAGAACTTCTCTGAAGCATGCTCATGCTGTGACTTGGGAAAGCCACCTCCTCCAGGCCACCAAGGAGTCTGGCCACATGGTGGTTTCAGGCTTGGCTGGTCTCAGCTCCGGCCTGGGATGAGCTCCTCCAGCTAGCTGCCTTTCTCTAATCCCTATTTTTCACACCTTGGTAGATGTGGAGGTGCTGGAGGCTTTAGATCTTCTCTCTTGTAGACTGGCTGCGGCTAGTCTCAGCTCCTTCCTCCCACCCCGGGGGTCTGGCCATGGTTTCAGTTTCAAGCTGTGCTGGCCTCTGCTCACATCCTGCCGCAATGATCCCTACTACCCAGCTGCCTTCCGTGAGAGATGTGTTTTCTGTATTTTTTGAGTTTGAGAGTCCTAGAATTTGTCCAGTGTCATATTTTTATGGGTGTTTAAGGTAGCTGTGTGGGAGCTGTGGGATGCTGCTACTTCTACACTGCCATCTTGGCTCTGACCCCGGAAGTACCTTTCTTTTTATTTTTAAGGTCTTTGAGATTTCCTTTTAAACATTTTTAGGAATTTAATTTCTCCTGCTTTGTTTTTCCTATTGCTCACTTTCTGACTCCTTCCCTTTTGATTGTGATTTTCTTTTGTTAAATAACAAGAAGTCTGAGCAATTAACAGATAATCAGATTCTGTGAGATCCAATTGACTTTCGAGTGGTCAAAGCAAGCCACAGCTAGATGCTGTGCTTATACCCTCAAGCTTATTGAGTGCTAACCCCCTCACAAACCCAGGATTTTATTCCTCCTGTGCCCTCACCAGGTCCCTCTGCTTCTTATTTCTTTTGTCTGGACTAGGTCTTCATACCTTTTTAGTACTGGTGCTTCATTTGTTCCTGAAGTGCTGAAAAAAGCAGGATAAATTTCTGCAATCTGGAGCCAGGGTATCCCTGGCACTGGAAATTGAGGTGGAGAACTGGAGTTTGTGAGTGGCATTTGCATCAAGTTTCCACAGTGTCCTTGGTCATTTGTGTAGTTTTGCCACTAGTAATGTAGAAGGTGGAGAAGGGCAGGTATAGGCTCAGGGTCACTGAAGATTAGTTCATGTTTCTTTTTTTGGGGGGGGGAGGGAGGTTAACTTTTGTTTGTTTTTTGTTTTTAACTTCAGTGTTCTTGATGATGGTGTTAACCAAGACTGCTTTATCTTTGGTTGATAGCTTGTTTGAAGAGTGTGACAAGAAATCAGAGAAAATGTCTGATCCTTTATTATATCATTTAAAATGTTATCTTTGTAGTTTTTTTTTGCTTTTAGAGAATAGTCTAGGGAACTAAAAAGTTTAATGACTTGTTTGGGGTTTTACAGACAAAATATGTTAACAGATAAGAATTGAAAACAAATTTCCCTGGCTTCAAATCTAGGTTTCCATAATCTGCTTCTCTCATAAATAAGTACATATAAATTAATTTGTTACAATTATACACACACACACATGTTTATGTCCCCTTCACTTAACAGCATACTGAGAAACGTTTTGTAAGCTACAATTACTGTTTTTTTTTCCATGTTGGCATGTAAATACTTCAACTTTGATAAGTTCCTTTGGCCATTTGAGTTAACCTATTTTTAAGATGTTATTTTATTCAGTCATATTTTTGACTCCCTTTCCATGTTTTTCTCTTATCATTCTCATTTCTATTGCCAGTTTTTCTTCCACTTCTCTTATTTGGTTTTCAAAATCCTTCTTAAGCTCCTCTATGGCCTGTAAGCAGTTTTCATTTTTCTTGGAAGTTTTTGGTGCAGAAGTTCTGGTTGTGTTATTTTCCTCACAATGCATGATTTGATTCTTTTCCCCCCAAAAAAGGAATCTAAAGTTGGATTGCTTTTCTTGCTTTTCTTCCTTTTCCTGTTCTTGTTGCCAGTCAATTACTTGATTTTGGGCTCATTAGAAATCTGCTTTCAGAGCAGAGACCTTTGTCCCAAAGCATTGGGGCTTTTGCAGCTTCCAGAGCTATTACAGGGCTGCCATCTCTGCAGCCCCTAGCAGCTTTGGCTCACTGGTCACACACTTTAGAACCACCACCCAAGACCCCAAACCTGATCCAAGCGGGCTAAGGCAAGAGCTCTTAGCCTCTTAATGATTGCTTGGACCTCCTGAAATCTGCAGGCAAGGAGCTCTGAAGCAGCCACATGAAGGCAGCTGCAGGGCCACCACACTGTGTCTTGCCCTGGAGGCAGTTGGCCGACCCACTCCTTTCTCCCAAATTTAGCTGAGTTTCACTAACCTTTCACTTTGTCCTTGTTTCTTATGGGTTGATAATTGAGGAAAGTGCCACAGTTGCTGGTGATACCTTTCCTGAAAGCTCCAGCCACACTTGTCCTGGCAGCCCTTGGGCTACAGTTGAGGTTTCAGACAGGGCTGGTTTCAGTTCCCAGTGTGCTACAATGAACTCTTCTTGTCCTCCTGCCAACCCACCTTCTGTGGGATCCTTGTTTTTCTGTTATATTGTGGATTTTGCATCTCTCAAATTTGTTTAGATTCATATTTTATAAGTATTTGAGGTGGTTATGGGGGGAGCTCCTAGAGTTTTCCTGCTTCTATGCTGCCATGTTGACTCTTCCACCCAATATTATTTTTTAGATATCATCCTTCCTATTCAACCCATTATGTGCCCTCTGTAGATGTAAACATGTTCACACATTTATATACACATTCACAAATGCATTTATATACACATACACCTTCTTCTGCATATATTTATAGGTATTCCCTTCAACTATCCTCATACTGAGAAAAGTCTGTTATCATTTTATCATTTAATGCAAAAGAATGCAAATAGTTCAACTTTAATAAGTTCTTTATGATTTCTTTTTGATGTTTAACTTCTTACATTTTATTTCTCTTTTTTCTTTTAATTGAATGTCAAATTGTCTGTTTAGATCTGGGATTTTCATCAAGAATATTTGAAGGTACTCTTTTTCATGAAATGACCGTATTTGCCCCTAAAATTACACTCAGTTTTTTAGGGTAGGTGGTTCTTGATTTTAAAGCAAGCTCCTTTGACCTCTGGGATATCATATTCCAAGCTCTTCAACACTCAAATAATTCCTTCCTGACAGTTGTAACATTTTATCTTTGACCAGGAAATTCTGGAATTTGCCTGTGATATTTCTGACTTTTCTTTTGGGAATCTTTTACAAGAGGCAGTTGGAGAATTCTTTCAATGACTATTTTGCCCTATGTTTCTAGATTAACAAGAAAACATTTCTTGAGAATTCCTTGAAAGATGATATCAACTTTCTTCTTTGATCATTCTCCTTACTCTTCCCAATTTTTCCTCCACTTCTCTTACTTGATGTTCAAAAACCTTCTTGAGCTCCTCTGTGGTCTGTAAAAAGTTCATTTTTTTTCCAGTAAATTAATTAATTAATTAACTTTCTTGTTTGCATCACTCACTTTCACCAGGTTTTGAGTTACAAAATTTTCTCCGCATCTTTCACCTACCCACCACCTCAAAAGAGCCATCCCACTGTATAACACCTTCCCCAACCTGCTCTCTCCTATGTCCTCCCCCATTTCCCCTCTGAATTTCTGGTAGTGCATAAAAGATCTCCCTTCCCCAGAGCTTGTTTATCTTAATTCCTAGTTGCATGTAGTTAATAATGATTTAAAAAGATTTTGGCATTTGATTATAGAACTTAAATTCTAGATTCTTTCCCTTCCTCCCTCATCACCCACCACCAGTAGAAGGACAAGCAATTAAATACAGGTTGTACATGTGTTGTTATGCAGAACATCTCTACAGCGGACATATTGTGAAAGACTGATCCTTTCTTCCTATCCCGACCCCCTTTCTATTCTCTGTCCTATCCCTGTCCCTTGACAGAAGTGAGTACTTCCAGCAACACTCCCGCCTCCCATGCACCCTGCCATCCCCTTCATCATCCCACCTCTCATCACCATTCCCCCTACTCTCCTGTGTGGCAAGATACCCAGTTGAGAGTTTATGTCATTCCTTCCCTAAGCCAAATTCAATGAGAGTAAGGTTGACCCTTTCACTCTTGCCTTCCTGTTCTTCCCCTCCATTGTAAGTTATCCCTTGCCTCTTCTATATGAGATGATCAGCCTCATTCTGTCTCTCCCTGTCTCCTCTCAATGTACTCCTATCCCACCTCAGAATTCTCTGCTTTTAAAGTATCAACCCTTCTAATTCAATAGATCCTGTGCATATATAAATCCTCCTATATAGACATGTGTGTGTGTGTGTGTGCATACAGTTTTATTCCCTTCACCTATCCTCAAGTGGAGAATAGTTTCACAAGTTACAATGATCATTTTTTCCATGTTGGTATGTAAATAGTTCAACATTGATAAGTTCCTTATGATTCCTTTTCCATGTTTACCTTCTCAAGCTTCTTGTATTTGAGTGTCAATTTTTCTTTTCATTTCTGTTTTTTTCAGCAAGTATATTTGAAAGTCCTCCACCTTACTGAATGACCATATTTTCCCCTCAAACGTTATACTCAGTTTTTCTTGATTTTAATCCTAGCTCCCTTGATCCAGGAAGTATCATATTCCAGTCCTTCAATCCATTAAAATAAAAGCTGCTAGATCCTGGGTTATCCTGATTGTGTTTCCGCAGTATTCAAATTGTTTCTTCTTGGAACCTTGTAATATGTTCTACTCAATCCGATTATTCTGGAACCTGTCTATAATATGTCTAGGAGATTTCTTTTGGGGATTTTTTTTCAAGATGTGATTGGTGAATTCTTTCAAGATCTGTTTTGCCCTCTGTTTCTAATATATAAGGGTAATTTTCATTAAAAATTTCTTAAAGGATGGTTTCTAAGTTATTTTTTTTTGAACATGGCTTTCAGTTAGTCCAAAATTTTTACATACTATCTCCTGGATCTATTATCCTGGTCAGTGGTTTTTTCAAGGAGATATTTCACATTGCCTTCTATTTTTTCATTAGTTTGTATCTGTTTAATAGTATCTTGATTTCTCATAAGGTTATTTGCTTCTCTTTCCTCCACTCTAATTCTGAAGGAATTATTCTCTTCAGAAACCTTTTGAAATTCCTTTTTCCATATGGGAAATACAACTTTTTAAGGTATTCTTCTCCTCATTGGCTTTTTGGGTCTCTTTTACCATTGGATTTAATCTATATTTTAGATGTCATTACATTCATTCAGTTCGTTGACTCTTTTCAAGATTTTCGTGCATCATTCTCTTTTCTCTTGCCAATTTTTCCTCCACTTCTCTTATATGGTTTTCAAAATCCTTCTTAAGCTCATCTATGACTTGTAGGCCATCTACATGCTGCTTGGAAGCTTTTGGTGTGGGAACTCTGACTGTGTTGTCTTCCTCCAGCTCTGTGCTTTGATCCTTTTTGTCCCCAAAAAAGAAGTCTGAAGTTTGATTGCTATTCCTAACTTTGCTTTCTTTGCTTGCTCATGTTGCCAGTCAATTACTTGACTTTTTAGCTCTGTGGAGGTCTGCTTCCAGAGGGGAAAGCTCTGGGGTTTTCACAGCTACCAGAAGTATTAGAATGTTGCTGCAGCCCCCACCAGCTTTAGCTTCCTTAAAACTCACCCCAGGACCACCACCAAAGACCACGGTCAGGATTCAGGCTGCTCAACACAAGAGAACTTAGTCTCTGAATGAACTCTTGCACACCCTGCAATCTTCATGCAGGGAGCTTCTGAAGCATCCATGTTGAAGCAGCTGTTGCTTCTGCCACTTCCTTGCCCTGGAGGCAGTTTTCATGGACCTCTTTTCTCCTGCAAATTTTGCTGATTTCCACTGACTTTTCACTTTGTCCTTGTATCTTATCGATTGATAGTTTTGTAAACTGCCACAGCTGCCGCTGATCCTCTCTCCTGAATGCTCCAGCTGCAGCTCATCCTTACTGCCCCCATGCCAAGCCAAGGTTTTAGGCTGGGCTGGTTTTGGCCAAGCTGCCTACAGTGGTTGATGTTTTTCTGTAATTTTTTGAGTTCTGGAGCCCTAAAATTTGTTTAGAGTCATATTTTATGGGTATTTGTGGTGGCTATGTGGGAGCTTTGTAGTTTTCCTGCTTCTATGCTTCCATCTTGGCTCGACCACCAGTTCATATTTTTCTTGGAAGCTTTTGATGCCAGAGTTTTAACTTTTCCAAGTCTCTCTCTGTCTCTCTGTCACGCTTTCTCTCTGTCTCTGTCTCTGTCTCTGTCTCCCTCTCTCTCTCTCTCTCTCTCTCTCTCTCTCTCTCTCTCTCTCTCACACACACACACACACACACACACAGACACACACAGGCACACACAGACACACACAAGAATTCTTCTTGTTTTCAAAAAAAAATGATTCTGTAGTCTGATTGTCCTTCCTCTGATCGCTCATACAGCTAGCCAATTCTTTTACTTTTGAGCTTTTTGCCACAATAGAACTCTGCTTCCAGAGTGGAGAGCAGCTAATGTGGGAAGGTGCCAGGCTTCTAGTGTGGTATGATGGACCCTTTCTTTTGGCCTGCCAGATTGCCTTTAGTGGAAGATTTGTTTTCCTTTGTCACTTTGTGGTTTCTATAGTTCTACAATTTCTTTAGAGTCATATTTTATGGGTATATAGGAGGTGTTTTAGTGGGAGCCCAGTGGCAGTCATATTTTTACTCCACCATTTTGCTACAGCCGAGTATTAAATGTCACTATTTATGCTATTTATATCTTTAGAATCCCCTCCTCCCCTACCCTGCTGGAAAGCTAGAGAGGTGTTGGAGGAGGGCATAAAAGGGAACAGATTGTGGGAGGGGTCTTACAGTGTGATCAATGTTCTGGGCTGGGGGGTAGGGACAAAAAGGGGAGAAAATTTGTAACTCAAAACCTTGTGGAAATGAATGATGTAACCAAGAAAATAAATTAAAATTTAAAAAAAAAAAGAATCCCCTCCTCACATAAAAACACTGAACCATGAACTTTTCCAAGTCTCTCTCTGTCTCTCTGTCACTCTTTCTCTCTGTCTCTGTCTCTGTCTCTGTCTCCCTCTCTCTCTCTCTCTCTCTCTCACACACACACACACACACACACACACACACAGACACACACACAGACACACACAGGCACACACAGACACACACACGATTCTTAGTACATAGTCACTTTTGTCAATTATATTGGAAGGTCCTGAATGCATCCATTTTTAAAACTAACCAAGAGCTCAATCAAAATTAGTGAATTATTTATATCTCCTAATATTGGATGTGTAGTGAATATGAGGCAATACATCCTGCAAGTGATTAAAGGAAATTTTAATATTTTCCCTGTGGATTATTATGTGATTTCTTTTTCTATATATACTATCATTTTACCTTTTATTTATATAACACTGCTTTTTTTCCAAAACATATTTAGATACACAATCATTTTTGAGCTTTTTGGGTGTAGGAAAAGACAAATGAAAATTAACACCATCTTAGAGATAAGAAAAAGAATAGTGTCACAGTAGTATATAATGTAAAAAAGCTAGATGCTCTGTTCTTTCTTAATTCTTATGGGAATAATAATAGTTATAGCTTTATTGTGAGTAGTAGAATTACATCTTTAGATAAAGTCATTAATCTGCTAGTCTAAATCATGCTTATTGCTAAAAAGAATTCCAATTGTAAAAGAGATGATAAGTCACTTCCTGTAATTGAAATGCCATGATCATTTTTGTATTTTAATCCATTTGGATATATACTGAATAAGTTTTACTAGTTTGCCTACTCTATAGCAGCAGGGCTGATGCCTTCCTTTTCTCTGTATGTTTCTTACATTGTGTTGTCTTTTGTATGCTTTTGTTTATTTGTTTTTTTCATTTACAATTTATATTGAATCTCAACATTCATTTACACAAGATTTTGAATTACACATTTTCTTCCCATCACTGCCCCTTACCCCACCCCAACATGGCAAGCATACTGAATACCCCTTCACCCCATCTTCACTCTCATATATGCCCTCCATGTCCCTCATTACTTTATTGTGGGGCAAGATGGATTTATATTCCCCATTCACTTTATATCTTATTTCCATCTTTTTTACATTTATTTTTAAAATTTTGATTTGCAAATTCTCTCCCTTCTCTTCTATTCTACTATCGGGACTTGGAAGACAAACAATTCAATATAGGTTATACATGTGTAGTTATGCAAAACATTTCCATAGTAAGTACATTGTGAAATATTGACTATATTTCCCTCCTTCCTATTTCACTCCCCCTTTAATTCTATTTTCTCATTTTACCTTGTCCCTTTTCAAAAGTGTTTGATTCTAACTACCCTTTCCCCCAATCTGCCATACATTCTATCATCTCCCCTCTTTTCACCTTCCCCCTATTTTCCTTTATGACGAGATACCCATTTGAGAGTTTATGTTATTTCCTCCTTAAACCAAATCCAATGAAAATTAGGTTGACTTATAACCTTTCACCTTCCTGCTCTTCCCCTAAATTGTAACAGCCTTTTCCTGCCTCCTTTTATTGAGATCATCCATCCCATTCAATATCTCCCCTTTTCCTTCTCCCAATATATTCCTCTCTCATCTCTTAATTTTATTTTTTAGATATCTTTCCTTCACATTCAACCCACCTTGTACCCTGTCTTTGTATACATATACACAGCTATAGAGACAATATATATATACTTTTAGAAACATAAACCCACGTATACATACATACATATGAACATAACAATATATATGTGTATACATGTATATGTGCCCATATATGTATATGTATATGTGTATATGTGTGTGTATGTACGTATGTATGTATGTATGTAAGTATATTTCTTTCCACTATCCTAATACTGAGAAAAGCCTTGTGAGTTACAAATATCATCTTTCCATATATGAATGTAAATAATTCAATTTTAACAACTTCCTTATGGTTTCTCTATCCTGTTAACCTCATCATGATTCTCTGGCTTCTTGTATTTGAAGGGCAAAATTATTGTTCAGTTCTGATCTTTTCATCAAGTGTACTTGAAAGTTCTCTATTTCAATAAATATCCATAATTTCTCCTGAAGTATTATACTCAGTTTTCCTGGGTAGGTGATCCTAGCTCCTTTGACCTCTGTAGAGGCTGCTAGATCTTGTGTTATACTGATTGTGTTTCCAAAGTATTCAAACTGTGTCTTCCTGACAGCTTGTAAGATTTTCTCCTTGACTTGGGATCTCTGGAATTTGGCTGTAATATTAATAGGAGTTTTCTTTTGGGGATCTTTTTCAAGAGATGATTGGTGAATTCTTTCAATGACTATCTTGCCCTCTGGCTCTTGAATGAATGTCAGGACAGATTTTCTTGATAATTTCTTGAGAGTTGAAATCTAGGCCCTTATTTCATCATGGTACTCAGGTAGTCCAATATTTTAAATGATCTTTCCAGGATATATTTTACAAGTCAATGGTCTTTCCACGAGATAGTTCACATTGCCTTATTTTTTTATTCATTAAGATTAGTTTTATAGTATCTTCATTTTATGAAGGGTCATTAGCTTCCATTTTCTCCGATCTAATTTTGAAGGAATTATTTTCTTTAGTGAGCCTTTGAAATTCCTTTTCCATCTGGCCAGTTTTGCTTTCTTATGTCATTCTGCTCCTCAATGGCTTTTTAAATTTCTATTGCTGTTTTAGTTAGACCATTTTTTTAGGATTTTATTTTCTCCAGTATTTTTGGGATCTCCTTTATCAGGCTGTTGACTCATTTGTTTTAAATGATGTTCTTGCATAATTGTCATTTCTCTTCCCAATTTTTCTTCTACTTCTCTTGATTTTCAAAATCCTTCTTGAACTCCTCCATGATCTGTTATTAATTCATATTTTTATTAAAGGATTTTGATTTAGGAATTTTTACTTTGTTGTCTTCTTCTGGTTCTATGTTCTGGTTCTTTGTCACCAAAAAAATTATATTTTTATATTGCTTCCTCTTTCCTCATATTGCCAGTTAGTTGCTTGCATGTTGATATATTTGGAATGCTGTAACTCTGCTTTCAAAGTGGAGAGTGCTATGTGCCAAACTTCAGGGGTTTTGCAGAACGGTTTTCAGAGCTTCTTCAGGGTACCTGCCTCATAATTGTAAGGAGCACTGCCTCTCCACAGCCTCAACAAACTTTATCATGCTTCACTCCCCACCCCAGGACCATCACTCAAGATTTTGGCCCAGATTCAGGCAGGGCAAATCAGGAGAATCCTGCCTCAGCACTAGCAAAAAGAGTCCTGCAGTTACCGTCTGAATAGTCACTTGTTCCCCACACTATTGGTGGATCTGTTGATTAGGTGTCAGCCATTTTGGTAGCAGCTGCAGACCCCAGCACCTCTGTCTCCTTCCCCTCAGGGTGTCAGGGACCAGTCAGGCTCTTCTCTCACACAGGATAAACAGAGTTTCTCTACTTAACTTTTACTCTTTTTTTAGTATTTATGGGATAAGAAGTCTGGAAACTGCCATAACTGCCAGAGATTGGTTCTCCTGAAGTCTGCTCTGACTGGTCTGTGTTTCCTGTCTGTGCCAGCCCCACACAGGACTGCTGCTTGGCTCTTAGTCAGTGTGATAGACCTTTCCTGTTGGCCTGCCAAGCTGCATTAAGTAGGAGATTTGTTTCTCTCTGCCACTTTGCACATTCTGTAGCACTAAAAATTGGTTTAGAGTCATTTTTCCAGACATTTGAAGTGGTGGGATCAGGAGTTTAATCAAGTTCCTCCTTTTAATCCACCATCTTGCTCCCACTTTTGGTACTTTGTAAATGGTTATTTAGACAAATTGAATTGAAACTACAATTTTGCCATGTTTTATACAGTACTCCCAATGATAATATAGGAGTTTTCCTGAACACAACAAAAGTGTGTTATTAATACTTTATTTCTAGCCCTATGCAGAGTATTACACATCATGTTAGACTACTTTGGTAATAAAAATAAATGTTCTCTCTGACATTGCCAATGGAATCTAATTTACTGAAAACAAAAGGGAGATGTTGTGCATGGTAAGACTGAGTTAACCTGTAAAGCAACAAAATATCCACCAAGAGCTCACTAGAAATCTTCTAGGAACTTAAAGGGTAAAGTGATTCATTGCTGGATTTTAGGTATCTCAATTTTTTCAAATTATCCACTCAGAGCAGTAGCCCAAGACTGAAAAGATTTTTTTGTGTTAAAATAATTTGGTTGTCACAAAGATTTCCCTTTGCTCATAGACAGGGGACAGAAACTTTATTTTAAAAAATAAGAAGCTTTTAACATTTTTATTGTAGCCTTCTAGCATAAAAGAGGTGATTGTATTAAGGGATTGAAAGGACAACAAAATTACTTCACTGACATAATAGTGGTAGCTTTCCACATGAAGTTGGGACTCAAATGGTTGGGCTATTTATGAAGTCCTATTACCTCTTTCTTTCTAACTCTCTTTAACCTTATAATGCTATGAAATTAACAACTTTGGAAGTGGGGACTGAGACAATAGGGCAGAGTAAAAGGAACCTGCATGAGCTCCTGCACCAACCACCTCCAATACCTGTAAAATATTTCTCTAAGAAAATTTGGAAATAGAAATGAGAATGATGCTAGAAAATCATGAAAAGTAACTCAATGGCCTACTAAAGGAGACCCAAGAAAATTCTGAAGAAAATAATACCTTTAAAAATAGACTAACTAGGCTACAAAACCCACAAAGTGACACAGAGAAGCAAATTGCCCAATGAAGGTCAAATGGGAAGGCATACAGGAAGAGTCCCTCTCAGCACACTAGGAGAAGATCTCGGACCTGCATGAGCTGTGGTTTTAGCCTTAGGATGTCCCCAACCAGTTATGGCCAGAGCAGACTTCAGGAGAGTGAATCACCATCACCTGTGACAGCTTCTGGACTTATCAATCCATAAGTGCCAAAGAAAAAGTAAAAGGTCTGTGTGGAACTCTGTTGGAAAGGGGTGGGGGATGCAAGAGTGTTGTCTGGCCCCTTACCCTGGGATGTGTAGCAGTGGAGGCATGCTGCTGTGCAACCTCCATGTGTCTGTTCCCAGAACTCCTTAGATCATAGGGGGACCAACTGATTATTCATAGGGTAATCACTCTTGCTTTAACCTAGTTGGATCTGGATCATGGTCTTGGGTGGAGGTCCTGTGGTGTGTGGCCTTTGGGCCAGAGCTTGTGGAGACTGTAGATGCAGTGTCCTCCTAATTGCTTCAACAGATGATAAAACCCAAGCAGTTTGGTACAAAACTCTCCTCTCTGGAAGCAGAGTTCTACCATTGCAAAGAGCTCAAAAGTCAAGCAATTGAGTGGCAATATGAGCAATCAGAAAAAGAAAAGAAAGCATAGCAAGAAAACCTTCGATTTTGGGTGGGGGGGGCAAGAAGGATGAAAGTATGGAATGGGAGGAAGACAACAAAGTCAGAACTCCTGCATCGAAAGCTTCAAAGAAAAATATGAATTGGTGAAAGGCCATGGAGGAGATCAAGGAGGATTTTGAAAATCAAGTAAGAAAAGTGGAGGAAAAATTGGGGAGAGAAATAAGAATCATGTAAGAAAATCATTAAAACCAAGTACATAACCTGACTTAAGACAATAACACCTTAAAAACAGACTAACTCAAATGGCAAAAGAGGCCCAAAAAGCCAATGAGGAGAAGAATGCCTTAAAAAGTCAAATTTATCAGATGGAAAAGTGATTTCAAAAGCTCACTGAAGAAAATAATTCCTTCAAAATTAGATTGGAACCAATGGAAGCTAACGGTTTTATGAGTAACCAAGACATTATAAAACAGATCCAGACAAATGAAAAAAGAAGGCAATGTGAAATATCTCATTGGAAAAAAAGCCACTGAACTGGAAAATTGATCCCAGAGAGAGCATGTAAAAATTGTTGAGCCTGGATATCATCCTTCAAGAAATTCTCAAGGAAAATTGCCGTGATGTTCTAGAACTAGGGAGCAAAATAGAAATTGAAAGAATTCACTAATCACCTCTTGAAAAAGAACCCAAAGAGAAAACTCCAAGGAATTTCATACCCCATTTCCAAAGTTTCCAGGTCAAGGAAAAAATATCACAAGATGTCAGAAAGAAACAATTTGAGTATTGTGGAATCACAATCTGTATAACACAAGATCTAGCAGCTTTTACATTAAGGGATCAAAGGGCTAGGAATATGATAATTTGGAAGGCAAAGGAGCTAGGATCAAAACTAAGAATAGCTTACACTTCAAAATTGAGTATAATTCTTCTGGGGAAAATGTGGTCATTCAATCAAACAGAATAATTTCATGTATTTTTCATGAAAAAAACAGATGAATAGATAATCTGACTTTCAAATAAAAGATGCAAGAGAAGCATGAGAGGGTAAACAGGAAAAAGAAACCATAAAGAACTTATTAAAGTTGAACCATTTACATTCCTACATGGAAAAAATAATAATTGTAACTCATGAGAATTTTCTGACTATGAGGATAATTGAGGGGAATATATACATATTTTATTTGTGTATATATGTATGCATATGTGTATATGCATGAATAGGAGCATGTATGTGTGTGTATATATATATTTGTGTGTGTATGTGTGTATATGCATTCCAAGACAGAGGGCATAAGATCTGTTGAATAAGAATGGATGACACAAAAAAAAATAAAATTAAAAGGTGAGAGAGAAATATAATGGGAGGAGAAAGGGAGAGATAAAATACAGTAAATTGGCTCATACAAAAGAGGAAACATAAAACTGTTACAATGGATGGGAATAACAGCAAGGTTCTTTGGCTTAAGAATTTAGCTTCAGGAGGGAATGAAATACAGTCAATTGGGTAACTTACCCTGCTGGAAAGTAGGGGCAGGATAAGAGGGGGGATGATAGAATGGAGGGAAGATTGGGGGAGAGAGTCATTAGAAGCACACACTTTATGAAGGGACGTGGTCAAAGGAGAAAATAGAGTAAGTGAGGATGGCAGTATAGGATAGAGGGAAATATTGTTAGTCCTTCACAATATAACTGCTATGGAAATGTTTTGTGTACCTACACACGTACAATATAATTGAATTCCTTGTGTTCCCAGTGGGGGTGACCAGGGAGGGAAAAAAATAAATACAGGATTCCATGTTTTGAAAACATGTCAAAAAATTGTTTCTACATCCATGTATATGGATGTAAATAAGATATACAGTCAATGGGGTATAGAAATCCATCTTGCCATAATAGAAAGTTAGGGGGTGATGGGAGAGGATATAAGAGAGAGCAGATTGAAGGAAGGGGTATTCAATAGGCTCCATATCTTCAGGTGGGGGTAGGGAAAATATGGGGAAAATTTGTAGCTAAAAAATAAGTGAATGAATGTTAAAAACTGAAAATAAATACATAGACATACAGTGTACAAACATACATGCATGCACATATACATAAATACATGAATAAATGACTGAATGAAGATAAAAAATAAAAGTTTAGAATAGGAGTGGGATGGAAGTAAGGAAAATGTTGGTGGTGATGAGATGCTGGTGAGCAGAAAAAATTCTGCTTGATATTTGATTTAATTTTCAGTGAGAATAAATGCAACTGGCCTACTAGAAATCTTGCAAAAACTATCTATGTCTCAATGAGAGTTGAATAATCATATTCAAGTAGAATTTACTGTTAATGATTCTTTAAGTAATTTCATAATGCATCCTATGATTCATTAATTCTTAGCCATCCCTTTTCTTTATGGGAATTAACTACTTGCCAAACCCCTGGTTGCATATTTATATTACCTTTTCACTGATTGCTTTTTGGGGAGGAATTCCAAGAAGCCCAAAATAGAAATCTCCCACGAGTAACAATGGTATGATGTAAAGTTAGTGAATATATGGATTGAGGGGACTCTTCAATTTTTGAGATGTCATGTAAGTCAAGAGCAATATATTTTGTAGGAAACTCCTATGGCAATTAAAAAAATGGGGGAAGCTTCCTGATCCATGGCAAACAAACCACTGTCCTAGACTTAGAAACCCAATTTCTTCATGCCTTTCATAAACTCATACTGCTCAGCTGCTGGATATCTAAACCATATTACCCTCTACCAATCAGCAACTCAAATCTTAAATAGAAATTGTGATCCACCAGTGCAGTGCAATCGAGTATCTATAATTGACATTTAAACTTCCCATCCTCTTTTGTGTCATTCTTTCCAAGGCAGAGTTGAAATCAAATGATATAAGCTCCTGAGTATCCATTACACAGTAATGATTTCCAGTCACTGGCAATTTAGAAAAGAAGATTAAAAGAAAACCTAGACCTGTCTGTCCACCAATAAAGAATGTACTCCTATTCAAATAACCTTTGTTTTTTTCTTGGATATGTATGTGTAAGTGTATTGAAAAATATTTGCAATAAAACACATTTATAACAAATTTGGTTTCTAAAGTTCTAAGTCTTCCATAAACATGATAATTTTAACATTTCTCACCTACTTTACTTCCCAGAAGCTGTACTCTCAGCAGGCTTACCACTTCTGACTTTTTTTTTTAGTTTTACAGAGATAAGTAGCATCTTAGAAATGCTTTTCCCACTCCCAATACCATTAGTATTCATGATATTAATTACCAAAAATTACTACCTGCAAGAAGTTTTATCTAACAAAGCTGCTCTGTGGCTTGTTTAAAACAATTTAATACCATTTATGTCCCAAGCAAACACTTACATATGTAAATAGGAAGAAACACATGGCATAATTAATATTTAAGAAGTCAGATTCAGCAAAGCAGTTTTTGAAAAATCCATTTTTCCCACTACTAAACCACATGTTCTTTCTTGAGAAATGTCCTGGGATGTAACTGAGCAAGGTGTAAGTGATGTAAGCTAAGTGTTTTATTTCAAAGTTCCAACACTTATCCTGCCATGAAATACAGGATCTAGGGCTTAGAAAGTTATGTTTAACTAGGAAACTTCGACATCTTTCTTTGAATTCTTTTATTGGAGTAATTTTTTTCAACACATAAAAGCATAACATTTAAATGAAGACATAAATCAGGTCAGAGAAACTTACTAGGTATAGTCAGTAAAGTGATTTTCCCCCTTTTGGTTACATATTAACTAATTGCCTGTCAATAAAATTCTGGCATTTTGCATCCTTCTCAAAACTGTAATGAACTCAAATTGCTTCAATTATCCAAGAGATCTTCTTTATTCAGATTTATCACTGATTTACTATACTTACATTGATTGCTGTCAAGAAATTTCAGTAATGTCAAGGAGTGATGATATTTTTGCCATAAATAGTGACTGATAAAGGTTTAATTCAATTCATTAAGCATTTTTAAGGTCCTACTAAGTGTCAAGAAATATACTAAGCACTGAGAGTACAAAGACAAGATTAAATATATACCTTTAAACACAAAGAGCTAAATATTCTATTGGGTAGAAAAACATATTGAAACACATGTGAGCTTAAATATATAATATGTTTGTATATGGGCATGCATGTGTATATAAATACACATGTGAATATATACATACAAACACATATAGACATATGTTGGATCATATCCACTCCTGGATACCAATGCATTGACTGGTTTCTCTCTCAGTGACATTAGGCTTCCTCACCTACACCTGGAGTCTTCATCCTAAAAAAAATACTAAAATATAACAATAATATTTAGGTAGAATATCCTTATAATTTACCATGAGGACAGGTATCACAAATGATTCACAAAATTCCATAAACAGTTCTAGAAATGTGTAAAACCATTCATGGTATTATAACATTGAAGAGAATCTTTCTTTAACACTACAAAGATTTTCTGAGGAGTTATACTATTTTTAAAGTTTTCTAATTTATGTTAAGTTCAAAATAAGAAAAAAAAGAAACATTGACAGGTACACTGAAGAACACAAAAGAAGATTTATTATACAGTAGTAAATTTCATTTCAAGAAAATCTATATAATAAGTTCTACACATTGCTTTCAAATCTGTCCAGCTTTTCTTTGCTCCCTTGTACATCTTATTTTGTTTTTACTGGGCACTTTTTACTTTATTTGCCCCTCTTCTGCTAAGAATAGTTCAATTAAGAACAGATAATGGTGTGTATACATCACAAACACCGACGCCCACCCACACACACACACCCGCACATATATACATATATGTGTGTGTATATGCATGTATGCATAGATATCCATAAATATACACACACATACATTTATACACATATATGTAAGACTATAATATGGTTTTCTCCACTTTTCATTTGTTTCTCCAAAGGTGGATAGCATCTTCTTTCATAAGTCAGTGTCTTTTCATGTTTTTTTTTTCAGAATCCACCAGGTCATTGTATCTAATATCACAGCAAAAATTCACCACAATTTCTGAGAGTTTTTCTATAAAAGTTTCCCCACTACCCCATTTTCTGCATTCTTTCTATTCTTGACTTCACAGGAAATACTTACACAAGAAAAAAATTAAAATAATAAAAATATCTATTTTATACCTCAATAATATGAGGGTATAATTGACTTTATAATGATATTAAATATGTTGAATCTGCTATCTTTATGTCTCTCCCCTAACCCCATGTTCTTTGAAATTCCTAAGCTTATGTTCTTTGAAATGAATGTTGTTAACTTCACTAACTCAATAAGATAATTTTAGTAACTTAACTTCCACTGCTGCCACTGATTTAATTGCCCCCAGTCCTGTTCTGAGATTTCTGGTGGGCCTTATCTGTGCTGATGGTTTATATTGGACTTCTCTCCTTTTTCATTTTGGTGCAATAGATCTTTCTGCTCATGTTCTAACTTTCCTTGGGCTAGAAATTAGTTTCATTCCATTTTTTTGTGGGTTCTGCTGCCCTAGAGTTTGTTTAGAATCATGTTGTAGGTATCTGGAAGAGTTTGGAAAGAGCTCTGTTGAGTCCCTGCCTTTACTCCTCCATCTTAGCTTCACCTTATAATTGAGGTTTTAAGGACGGTAGGTATGTCGTTATTTGGAACAGAGAAGGGAGAGAATTATACACAATCAGAGTTGTCTTCAGTCTCAGGACACAATCATCTGCTTTGGGGAAGAACAAGGAAGTCAGTGTCATTGGTTCGAAGAATATGTAGCAAGGAGTAAGTTATATAAAAAAGACTCAGGATATTGAGGAAAGGAGGGCTTTGATTGTAAAAAAGCATTTGTATTTGATCCTACAGACAATAGTGAGTCACTGGAGTTAACTAATTTGGATGATAACATGTCTGAACTTGTGCTTTAGGAAAATCACTTTGATAACTTACTTTAAAAGGCGCTGGAGTAAGAAGAGACCTGGAATAAGATTATCCAGTAGTAGGCAATAATCCAGGTATGAGGGGATGAGAGTTTTCACAAATTTGATGACTGTGTCAGAAAGGAGAAGAAATATACATATGTGTATGCACATTACATATAAATATAAATATAAATATATATATGTATATATATACATACACACAAACTACACACTCTCTCTTTTTCTCTGTATCTCTTTATCTATCTCTATTTCTATCTATACATACATACGTACATACACAAATATCTAGCTAGGAGTGGAGCCTAGACAACCAAGTAAAAGGAGGGTCTTGCTGGAGCTCTCTCCCAAACTCCTTCAAATACCTGTAAAAAATGACTATAAACAAATTCTAAAGCTGCATAACCCACAAAAAAGCAGACTGAAACAAATCTCCAGCCAAAAATTGTCTGGAAGGTTGACAAGAAGGGTCTGTTGCCCCATATTGGAAGCATAGTGCAGTCCAGCATGGGTCACACTGGCACAGATTGAGCCAGAAGAGGCTTTAGTGGATGGAATCACTGGAAGTTGCGGCAGTTTCCAGACTTTTTAACACAGAAATGCTAAAGACAGCATACAAGGTCAGTCAGAAAACTGTGGTATCTGGGTTAGACGAGATCACAATACACATGCAGCCTTTGTGTGGTAAAGGTGCTGGCAATGGAAGCAGCTGCAGGTGCAGCAGGGACAACAGATGCTTTCAGAGTTTTGGCCCACTGATCATGTGAGAATAGAGGAACTGATCAGAGGGGAATTGCAGGGATCATATTGCTGGCTCAGAGGCAGGGTTCTCTTCCTTTGTCCTGCCTTGATCTGGGTGGTAGTTCTCTGTGGTGCTCCTGGGATGAGGAGGTGCAATTATGGGGCACATCTTGTAGCATAGGTAGAGAGGAAATCCTCAAAATTCCAAGGCAGAAAAGAGTGCTTGTGGTTCTCACAGAACAGAGAACAGACCAGGAAACAAGGAAATCCCACTCCTTTGACCATATCACCTTGAAAGAATGGAAAATTTGCAGGACCCTAGAAATAATTCTGAAAACAGCTGGTCAAAATCCATGAAGCTTGGGACAGTATGCCCAACTCCATCCCCAGAAGTACTGAAAGAAAAAGCCTAACTTGACAAAGAGTTAGCAAGTTAAGTATTTAATTGGGAATATGAGCAAACAACAACAACAACAACAAAAAGTTCAAAACACTCAGACCATTTTAGATCATTTTGGTGACAAAGAAAATCAAAACATACAATATACAAACATAAGAAGTCAACAAAGTCAAAGCTCCTACATAAATCTCCAAGAAAAATATTGGTGGGTGGAGCCAAGTTGGCGGAATAGAAGCACAAACTTAGCATGGCCTCTGGCTCCAATGAATTGCAAAAAATTTAAAAAAGGAATGTCTTTAATAAAATTTTAAAGCTACAGAACTACAGTGACAGAGAGAAAGAAATTTCCTACTGAAGACAGCCAGCAGGCCAACAGGAAAGATCTATTGCAGCATGCTGGGAGACAAGCACTGTCCTTCAGGAAGCCAGTGGTAATAGCCCCAAGGAGGCCCCAACCAGCAGGAGTAAGAACAGACTTCAGGGGAGTGAAATAGAGGATTTTAAAGTATTCATGATGGAAAAAATAGAACTGAAGAGAAAATTTGATTTCAAGTTTGATTTCAAGTGCAAGAAGCAAGAGAAGCATGAGAAGGAAAATAGGAAAACAAAATCATAAGGAACTTATTAAAGTTGAATGATTTACCTTCTTACATGGAAAATCAATAATTGCAACTCATGAAACTTTTCTCAGTGTGTGGATATTTGAAGGTAATATACATGTATATAAGTATATGTGCATATATATGCATGTATTTTAGCGTGTGTGTGTGCACATGTACATCAGTATGTATATACACACACATATATACATACATATATGAGTGTAGGCATGTGTATGTGCATGTATACAAAGAGCACACAGAATGAGTTGAGTGTGAAGGGATGATGTCTAAAAAATATAATTAAGATGGGACAGAAGAATTTATTGGGAGAAGGGTAAAGGGAGAGATAGATTACAGTAAATTATGTCATATAAAAGAAACAAGAGAAAATAGTTACAATGGAGTGGAAGAGCAGGAACGTGAAAGGGAATGGGACAACCTTACTCTCATTGAATTTGGCTTAAGGAGGGAATATTATACACACTTATTTGGGTGTTTTACCCTACAGGAAAATAGAGGGCTAGGGGATAAGAAGGGGGATGAAAGATAAGAGGGCTGATTATGGGAGAGGGTAGTTAGAAGCAAACATTTTTAAAAGGGAGAGTGTCAAAGAAGAAAAATAAAACAAGTGGGAGGTGGGACAGGAAGGAGGGAAATATAGTCTTTCACAAAATAATGATTATTGAAATGATTTGGGTAACTACACATGTACAAACTATATTTAATTCTTATCTTCCCAGTGGTGGCAGGTGAAGAAGGAAGAAAGAAAAAAATCTGGAACTGAAAATTTTAAAAACAAATGTTTAAAAAAATTGTTTATACATGCATGATAATAACGCATGAAATAAGATAAACAAGCACTGTGGTATAGAAATCCATCTTGCCCTACTATAAAGTTAAGGGGGGGGTGATGTAGGTGGATTTGAGAGAAAACAGATTGGGGTAAGGGATATTTAGTAGGCTTGCTAATTGCAGTTGGTAGTAGGGAAAGGATAGAAAGAAAAAATGTAACTCAAAAATTTGTGGAAATAAATATTAAACATTAAAATGAACAATTTAATTTTTAAAATTTTGGTTGCAGGCCATGGAAGAATTTTAAGAGTGTTTTGAAAATCAAGTAAGAGGAGTAGAGGAAAAACTTGGAAGAGAAATGAGTGTGATGGAAAAAAATTCATGATAAACAAGTCAACAGCTTGCTAAAGGATATCCCTGCCCGAACCCCCACAAATATTAAAGAAAAAATCATAAAAAATAGACTAGGCCAAGTAGCAAAAGAGTTCCAAAAAGCCAATGAGGTGTTCACAAAAAAGGGTTCTAGAGTTTTATTGCTCTTCTTATTTTGCTTCCTTTTCCGCATGTTGGGCAGTCAATTAATTGGTTGGTTTTTAAACTCTGTGACACTCTGCTTCCAGGGGGGAAAGCTCTGTTCCAAATTGCTGGGGTTTTCCCAGCTGCCAGAGCTACTACAGGGGTGTTGCAAATCCCCTCGTCTTTGGCTTCCTGAAAGCGCACCCCTGGACCACCACCCAAGTCCACAGTACAGATCCAGGCTGCCCAATACAAGAGTACTTGGCCCTGATCAATCGATTCAGCCCCCTGCGGAGTCCGCAGGCCAGTGGCTCTGAAGCAACTTGGAACACCAGTTCCAGCAGTTCCCTTCCCCCATTGCTTCCTTGCCCACAGGGTTAGATTGGCCTAACTGGTTTTCCTCCCCCATATTTAGCTTTAAAACTTCACTCACTTTCACTGACCTTTAATCTTGGCTTAGTGGATGTGCATATTGCTCCAGGTGCAGTAGATCTTCTCTGAAGTAGACTCACGCTGTGGCTTGGGAGGCTTGGCTCCTCCTGGCCACCCTGGGGCCTGGCCTGGCTGCATTGCGGTTTTTGGGCTGGCCTGGCACCATCTCCTGGACTTCAAGCCTGCTGGATGAGCCACTCCTGCCAAGCTGCCCTTCTCCAATAGATGTGGAGGTGCTGGAGGCTGTAGATCTTCTCTCCTGCAGACTGGTTGCTGCAGGGCTCAGCTTGGCTCAGCTCAGCTCCTTCCTACCACCCCAGGCCTGGCCGTGGTATTGGCTTCAAGCTGGGCTAGCCTCCGCTCTTGGCCTGCCATGCTGAGCCCCTGCTGCCAAGCTGTCTTCAGCGGGAGATGTGTTTTCTGTATTTTTGTGAGTCTGAGAGTCCTAGACTCTGTCTGGTGTCATATTTTATGGGTGTTTAGGGTGGTTGTGTGGAAGCTGCAAAGCCTTGCTGCTTCTACAATGCCATCTTGGCTCTGCCCCCCTGCTCCTTATTTCTTATTTCACAGTAGTATTCCATTGCATTTATATGCCACAAATTGTTCAAACATTGCCCAATTGATGAATGTCCCCTTGTTTTCCAATTGTTTGCCACCAAAAAAGAGACAGTATAAATATTTTTTTGGGTCCTCTTACTACTTCTCAAAGAGATTAGAGAAAAAAAACCCCTAGAAGTGGGTTTTACTGGATCAAAGGATATGCATTTATTTATATCCTATAGGCATTTTTCCTGATTTCTTTCCAGAATGACTGGATTAGTTTACAGCTACACAAACAATGCATTAGTGTTGCAATGTTTCCACATCTTCTCCAGCATTTATCATATTCCTGTTTTGTCATGTAACCAATCTGGCAGGTGAAATGTGGTATCTGAGAGTTGTTTTTATTTTCATTTCACTAATCTCTAGTGATTTGGCACATTTTTTCATACGCTTATAGATATCTTTTATTTCATCTTCTGAAAAATGCCTGTTCATGTCTTCTGACCATTCATCAGTTGGGGAGTGGCTTATATTCATATAGATTTGACTCAGTTCTTTGTCTATTTTCATAATGTGGCCTTCATAAGAGACACTGGTTGTAAAAATTCTTTCCTAATTTTCCCCTTCCCTTTTAATCTTGGTAATAAGGTTGGCTTTGTTTGTACAGAAGCTTTTCAATTTAATACAATCCAAATTATCCATTTTGCCTTTTACAATGCTTGCGAACTCTTGTTTCTTCAGGAAGTCTTACAAACTCCATAGATCTGACAGTAAACTGTCTCTTGCTCTCCCAGATTGCTTAGAGTATCAGCCTTTTTAACTAGAACATGCACCCATTTCAACTTTATTTTGGTGTATGGTGTTAGATATAGCTCAGTGTCCAGTTTCTACTATACTATGTTCCAGTTTTCCCAGCAGTTTGTGTCAAATACTGTGATCTTATCCTAAAAACTAGGGTCAATGGATTTATGAAACAGTAGATTACTGTAGTCTTTGACTATTGAATCTTGTGTATGCAATCTATTCCATTGATCCACTACAGTATTCCTCAACAAGTACCAAGTAGTTTTGATGAGGTGCTTTTTGTGGTGCTTTATAGTACAGATTAAAATATGGTATGGCTGGGCTACCTCCCCTTGTATGTCTTTTTAATAATTACCTCCATATTCTGGACCTTTTGTTCTACCAAATGAATTTTGCTACAGTTTTTTCTAGCTCTAAAAAGTAATTTTGGTAGATTGATTGATATGGCACTAAATATGTAATTTAGTTAAGGTAAAATCGTCATTTTTATTACAATAGCTAAACCCAGCCATGAGCAATGGATGTTTTTCCTAGTAGTTAGTTCTGTCTTTGTTTGTATGAAAAGTGTTTTGTAATAGTGCTCATATAACATTTCTAGTATCAAATTGAAAAAGAGGGCGGATAGTGGACATGCTTTTTTCACACCTGATCCTATTTGAAATGCTTTGAGCTTATCTCCGTTACATATAATATTTGCTGATTTGTTTAAATAGATACTACTCATTATTTTAAGGAAGACTCCATTTATTCCTGTGCTTTTTAGGGTTTTTAATAGGAATGGTCTTATATTTTGTCAAAAGCCTTGTTGACATCTATTGAGAAAATCATATTTTTTCTGCTGCTTTTGTTGTTGATGTGATCAATTATACTGATAATCCTGATACTGAAGTACACTTGTATTCCGGGAATAAATACTCCCTGATAAAAGTGTAGTATTTTCATAATTTTCTGTAGTCTTTTTACTAATATTTTATTTATAATTTTTGAATCTATATTCATAAAGGAAATTGGTCTGTAATTTTCTTTCTCTCTTTTGCCTCTTCCATATATAGGTATCAGTATCATATTTATGTCATTAAAAGAATCTGGTAGGGCTCCTTCAATTTTCCCAAATACTTTGTAAAGCTTTGGAGTCAATTTTTAAACATAGAATTCACTAGCAAAGCCATCAGGCCCTGGAGATTTTTTCCTAGAGAGTTCATAGATGGCTTCAATTTCTTTTTCTGAGATCTGGTTATTTAAATAGTTTACTTCCTCTTCATTTAGTCTGGACAACTTGTATTTTTGTAAATATTCACCCATTTTGCTAAGACTGTAAAGTTTATGTGCCTACAATTGGGGCAAAATAATTTCTAATTACTGTTTTAATTTCCTAGTCATTGGAGGTAGATTCACTCTTTTCATTTTTGATACTCTTTATTTGGTCTTTTTCTTTCTTTTTTTTAAATCATATGGACTAAAAGTCTATCAATTTTATGATAAAAAATGACAAGCAGCATGAATTTTAAAAATACCTATAAAGACTTACATGAACTCACACTTAGTGAAGTGAGCAGAATCAAGAAAATACTATACACCATAACAATAACATGGTTTGATGAACTTTGAATGACTTACCTATTCTCAGCAACCCAATTAAGGCAATCCCAAAGGATTAATGGTGAAGTATCCTCCAGAGAAATAACTGATACTGATTAAATATAGAATTGAATATACACTGAATCACTCTTTTTTCACTTTCCTCCTTTCATTTTTATTCAAATATTATTATACAAAATGACTAATGTGGAAATGATTTGCATAATTACACATTTATAATCTATGTTTACCACCTAAGGGAGATGTGGAGGGGTGTGAGGGAAGGCCAGAATTTGAAGCTCAGCCTTTTAAATAAAAAGGTTCAAAAATTTAGGGAAAAAATCAACAATCTGACTGTGTGGTCTGTGGCAAATCCTACAAAAAAATTAAAGGAAAAGAAATATTTTAGAATAAAAACAAATAAACAAATGAGCTTGATGGACAATTTCGGTGTTGGTGCCATCCGTGATGCTAAGAATTTAACTGATAAATTTTTACTTTGCAGTCCTTTACTTTACTCCTACTCATTCTCTTGGGAGAATAATAACTTTACTTCCTTGGGTTGTGGAGAACAAAAAAGGTTGTTAGTAAAATAGGATGTGATAAACGAATAAAACAGACATTTAAGTCCTTATTGTCCTGTAAATAGTGGGTATATAAATAAAAATGTGCAGCATTCCCCATTTTCAGAGAACTTCAAGACTAATTATGGGAGATCACGAATGAAAGACAGTTCATCTGCAAAACAGTTGAAAAGACCCAAAAGTCATGAGTCAATCAATCAATCAACATTTATTAAATGGCTTTTATGTGACATCAATGGGGATACTGGGAACACAAGAGAAAACAGACAGTTCCTGCATTCAAGGATCTTTCAGTCTCAAGAAGGAGACAACATGCAAACAAATATATACATATATGAAAAAACTATATGTGGGATAAATGGAAAACATTTAACCAGGGGAAGGCAGTATAATTAAGAGGAATTGTGAAAGGTTTCCTGAAGAAAGGAGATTTTAGTTGGAACTTAAAGCTGGTTGTGGTTATCAGTTGTTTGAATACAGGAGATAGGTGTTAAAAGAGTCAAGAAGATCCAGAGAGAGGGCCTATAGCAAGGGGAAGAATTTTTTTTTCTGAAGCCTACATACTCATCATTTCTTATAGCAAAATAACATTCCATTACATTCAGGCTTCACAACTTTTTCAGTCATTCCCCAATTGATGGGAATTCCCTCAATTTCCAGTGCTTGGCCACCACAAAAAGAGCAGCTGTAAATATTTTTGTACATTTCATTACTTTTCTTATTTTCATAATCTCTTTGGGATACAGTGCTAGAAGTGCTATTGCTAAGTCAAAAAGTATTCACAGTTTTGTAGCCATTTGGCATAGTTTCAAATTGTTCTCCAGAATGGTTGGATCAGTTCAGATGTTCATAACCAATGTATTAGTGTACCAATTTTCCATATCTTCTCCAGCATTTATAATTTTCCTGTTTTTTTCATGTTAGCCAATGTGATAGGTGTGATATGATACCTAATAGCTGTTTTGATTTGAACTTCTCTAATCAATAGGGATTTATGGAGTGGAGCCAAGACAGCATCATAGAAGCAGGAAAATTCTGTGCCCCCCCCCAATAACCACTTCAATTACCTATAAAATATGACTCTGAGCAAATTTAAGGGCTATAGAACCCACAAAGGGAGACAGAGAAACAAATCTCCTTCTAAAAGCAGCCTGACAGGTGGACAGGAAGGGTCCAACACAGCGTGCTGGGAGGGGAAGAGCCTGTGGTTTTAGCTTGAGGGCTTCCCAATCAGCCTTGGATGGAGGGAATTTGGAAGTGTATCACCAATAGCTGTGGCTGTTTCCAGAATTATCAACCCATAAATGCCCAAAGGATAAAGTTAGTGGTCAGTCTGGACTTTGAGAACAGGAGGACTGAAAGTCCAATCTGGCTTCTGCCACCCAGAAAGGAGAAGAAGCTCAGACATGGCAGCTGTACAGCCTCCTCTATGTGGCTGCTTCAGAGCTCCTGGCTTGCAGATCACAGAGGGACCAAGAGGCCAGTCTGAAGGGTAATTGTTCTTGCTTTAACCTTCTAGAATCTAGATCATAGTTTTGAATCAAGGTCCTGGGGTGTATGACCAGGTGCCAGAGACTGTGGAGGCTTCACAGAGCACCCAACAATAGATCTGGCAGCTGCAAAATCTCCAGCGATTTGGGACAAAGCTCTCCTCTCTGGAAGCAGACTTCCACTGTGACAAAAGACCCATAAGTCAAGCAACTGAGTAGCAATATGAGCAAGCAAAGGAAGCAAAGGAATCACAGCAATACAACTTTAGATCCCTTTTTGGAGGGACAAAAAAGATCAAAACATTAAACAGCAAGAATACAATGAGGTCAGAACTCCTACACAAAAAGCATCCAAGAAAAATATGAATTGGTTATAGGACACAGAGGATCTTAAGAAGGATTTTGAAAACCAAATAAAAGAAGTAGAGGAAAAAATTGGGAAGAGAAATGAGAATGATGCAGGAAAATCATGAAAAGAGAAGAAAATGCCACCTTAAAAATAGACTAACTCAAACGGCAAAAGATGCTTAAAAAGCCAAAGAGGAGAATGTCTAAAAAAGACAAATTTGCCAGATGGAAAAAGAATCTCAAAAGCTCACTGAAGAGAATGATTCCTTCAGAATTATATTTGAGAAAATAGAAGCTAATGATTTTATGAGAAAGCAAGTTACCATTAAAAAGATCCAAACAAATGAAAAAATAGAATACAATGTGTACTATCTCATTGGAAAAAACAGTGACCTGGAAGATAGATCCATTAGGGATAAATTTAAAATTATTGGACTTCTTGAAAGCCATCATCAAAAAAAAGAACCTAGAAATCATCCTTCAAGAAATTCTCAAGGAAAATTTCACTGACATTTAAGAACCAGAGGGCAAAATAGATGTTGAAAGAATTCACTGATGACTTCTTGAAAAATATACCAAAAAGAAAACACCTAGGAATATTATAGCCAACATCCGGAGTTCTCAGATCAAGGAGAAAATATTACAAGCTGCCAAGAACAAACAATTTGGATTTTGTGAAAACACAATCAGGATAAGACAGGATCTGGCAACTTCTACCTTGATTGATTGAAGGGCTTGGAATATGTTATTCTGGAGATCAAAGGAGCTGGTACTGAAACCAAGAATCACCTGCCCAGAAAGACTGAGAATAATGTTTCAGGGGAAAACATGGTAATTCAATGAAATAGAAGACTTTCAAGATTCCTTGATGAAAAAAAACAGAGTTTAATAGAAAATTTGTCATTCATATATAAGAAGTATGAGAAGGTAAACAGAGAAAAGAAATCATAAGGAACTTATACAAGTTGAACTATTTGCATTCTTACATAGAAAAATCATAATTGTAACTTATGAAACTTTTCTCAAGATAAGGATAAGTGAGGGAATATAATTGTATGTATGTATGTGTGTGTATTTATATATACATATGTGCATGTGTTTATGTGTATATGTATGTGTGTATGCATGTATGTACATATTTGTCTGTGTATGCATACATTTATGTCTATATAGGAGGGTATATGGTTGCAGGAGAGCATATGTGAGTGTGTGTCTATATGTACAGATACACATAGACAGAGGGCACATGATCAATTGGATAGGAAAGGATGATACTTAAAATGTGAAATTAAGAGATGAGAGAAGAATATAATGAGAAGAGATGGGGAGAGACAGAATGTGGTAAATCATTTCATATAGAAAAAGAAAGGGGAAATTTTGCAATGGAGGGGAAGAAGAGGAATGCAAAATGGAATGAGTCAATCTTTCTCTCTTTGAATTTGGCTTAGAGAGGGAATGGAATACAAACTAAATAGGGTATCTCACCCTACAGGATAGTAGGGGGAAAGGGCATGAGACAGAGAATGGTGGAAAGCAGGGCAGGTTGATGTGGGAAGGGTAGTCAGAAAGACACATTCTTGAAAAGGGACAGAATAAAAGTAGAAAATAGAATAAGTGAGGGGTGGTATAGGATGGAGAGGAATACAGTCTTTCACAATACACCCACTATGGAAATGTTTTGGGTAGCTCCACATGTACAACCTATATTGAATGTCTTATCTTTCTAGTAACAGTGCATAATGAGGGGAGAAGGGAAAGAATTTGGAATCCAAGAGTTTTAAAATCAAATATTTAAAAATATATTACTATTATTATTTTACCTGCAACAAGGAAATAAGATATACAGGCAGTGGTGTAAGAAGTTCCATCTTGCCCTACTGGAAAGTGAGAGGAAGGATGAAGGAGGATATAGAAGAGAGCAGTTTGGAGGATGGGGTATACAGTGGGGTCACTGTTTTGGGGTGGTGGGTAGGGGAGAAAATTTGGAACTCAAAATCTTATAGAAATGAATGATGTAAATTAAAAATAAACAAAAAAATTTATTTACAAAAAATAATTTAAGGGTCTATACATTATGGCAAGTGCTATAACCTGATATTAAAAAGCTTCTGTGACCTTTGATGTCACTCAAGATCTTGTTTCTACTGTCTAAAAATTAACATAGCTAAACGTATATTTATAAATAAAAAATGGTCACCAAAAGAAATAATGGTTTATGATATTTTACATGGCTACAAATAGCTTTACTTTCTTTATCTGAAAACTGTAAGTTCATATCACTGAACCGTTAATCAACTGGTAAATGACTGATATTCTTATAAATTTGTTTCAGTTCTTTATGTTTTTTTTAGAAATGAGACATTTATTCCTCAGAAGAAGAATGGAAAACCAATGAAAAACTTTGATTTTTATGCCACTTGTTCCTCAAAGAATTCAATCTGTTTATTGATCACCAATTTTTCTTAAGTACCCACTATGTTTAAAGCACTATTCTAGAATCTGTTAATCCAATTAAAAGCAGTATAATGGGGGCAGCTAGGTGGCACAGTGAATAGAGCACTAGCTCTGCAGTCAGGAGGACCTCAGTTCAAATGTTCAGATATTTATGGTTCAAATAGATAAACCAAATTGTCATTTTATATAAACTTTATTGGGCAATTTTGAAGTATTCAATAGAATCATAATATAGTAGGCCCAGTTGAGTAGATAATTGGGAGAATCAAAGTAGTTGCTTCATTAGTTAATTCAATTATTTACTGACTGAATTATATCAATCCTATAGTGATCCATTCAATTGCTTAGTGATATGTAAAGTGTTGATTAAATCTCACTCAACATGTCAGTGAATTAAGGGTTTAAACAAATGATTTAGGGACTTCCAGGAGCTAAGATGGTGAAGTAAGCAGTAGATTGCTGTCCCTCTTGCATTCTCATCCATGAAAACCCATTAAACAGCCCCACAGAACAGATCCTGGAATAGTGGAGTCAGTGGAAAAATGGGGTGGACCAGTCTTTTGAATCAGCAGACTTAGAAGATCAGCAAATAAGGTGCATATCATTGTGGTAAAAGGGGAACACAGTCCAGGACAAGAAGTATCTCAGAAAGCTGGTGGCAGGCTCCACATCAACAAAGCAGTGGAAGATCCTGAGCCCCATAACAGTGGAACTGGCAAACACCAACACCAATCTCCCCTCACCCTCACCACATGCTTTACCACATAGGTAGGGAAAAAGGCAGGCTCCATCTCAGAGAACCACCATGAGCACAGCTCTGTGTGGGCAGGTGACCTCCAGCTGCATACTTTTCCATACTATGACCCAGCTTAGGGCAGGCAGGTAGCTGTCCTCCATTAGCTGGACATTCAGTGCTTTAGCACAGCTCTGGGTGGGTATGTGTCTTTCAGCAGCTGGACCTCCTGTTGCTTCATTGAAGACCTGGGGAAATAAAGAAAAAACCCACCTTGTCTTAGCACATGCCAGACACTGCCGCTAGGACTTCAGCTCAGCACCAGGTTAAATGCCAAACAACTACATATGCTAGTGGCTAATACCTGAGACCCCAGGACACAAAGTTAATTACCACATCTATGAACTCTAGGAAAGAAGCTTGGGACACTGCCTGCTGTGCTCTAGCACGAGTGTGCCACTTTAAATGTCATAAAATAGGCCAAAAATGAGCAAAAAGCAAAAAAGAACACCAACAAAAGAGAATTATTATGGAGACAGGAAAGATCAAAACACAAATTCCAAAGAGGAAAAAGTTGTCTACATACCCTAATCTGAAACCCCGAAGTGAATTATAAACTGCTTTCAAGCTCAAAAAAGTCATCTTGGAAGAGCTCAAGAAGGATTTAAAAATCAGTTAAGAGAGAGAAGAGACAAATAGAGAAAAGAAAGAAGAGGTATGCAAAATGGAGTCAAGAAAGTAGAAAATGAATGACAAAAACTGCATGAAGAAAATAATTCCTTAAAAAATACAATGACCCAAATAGAAAAAAGAAAGTCCACTGAAGAAAACAATTCCTTAAAAAGCAGAATTTACCAAATGGAAAAGTGGATAAAAAAATACTTCACTGGGGCGGCTAGGTGGTGCAGTGAATAGAGCACCGGCCCTGGAGTCAGGAATACCTTAGTTCAAATCCGGCCTCAGACACTTAACACACACACACACACACAAAAAAAAAAAACTAGCCGTGTGACCTTGGGCAAGTCACTTAACCCCAACTGCCCTCCAAAAAGCAAAAAAAAAAAAACTTCACTAAAGGGAAAAAAAACCTCATTAAAAGTAGAATTATCCAAATGTGAAAGAAAGAACGAAAGCTAACTGAAGAAAACAATTCATTTAAAATTATAATTGGGAAAATGGAATATTAAAGACTTTATGAGACAATAGGAATCAGTAAAATAAAATTTTAAATTTGGAAAAAATATAATTGAATAAAATGTTGAGTACATTGTTGGAAAAAATATTGACCTGAAAAATAGATTAAGGAGAGATAACTTAAAAATTACTAGTCACCAATTATGGTGACTACGTGGCACAGTGAAAAGAGCACCAGGCCAGGACTCAGGAGGACCTGAGTTCAAATCCAACCTCACACACTAAAAAAAAAAAAAATAAAATGAAAAAAAAAACTAGTTATATGAGCTTGGGCAAATCACTTATCCCCAATTGCCCTCCAAAAATTAAAAAAAAGAGAGAAAATTATTAGTCTACCTGAAAATCATGATAAAAACATTCTGTACAAAATATTTCAAGAAATTATCAAGGAAATCTACCCTGACATCCTAGATGCAGAGGGTAAAATAAACATTGAAAGAATTCACTAATCACCTCCAGAAAGTGACCCAAAAGCAAAAGTCCAAGGAATATCTTAGACAAAATAAAGACCTATGATATTAAGAAGAAAATATTGCAAAATGTTAGAAATAAATAATTCAAATAACATGGAACCACATAAGAATTACATCAGACTTAGCAGCTTCCATTTTTAAAGGATCATAGGGCCTATAAGAGGATATTCCAGAAGTAAAAAGAGCTTGGGTTAAGAACCAAAAATCTATTATCCATCAATGTGGAGTGCAATCTTTTAGGGGAAAAGATGAATATTCAGTGATATGGGGGACATTCAACCATTTTTTCTTTAAAATAAAGCAAAACTGAAAGGAAAATTTGATCTGTAAATAGAATACTCAAGTGAAGCATACAAAGATAAATGGGAAGGAAAAAACAAGATGTTATTCAATAAGTTTAAACTGTTTAGACCCTTACACAGAAAGATGATCCTTGTTATCTTTTGAGAATGACATCTCCGTTATGGCAATTAGAATAAATATAGACAGAGGGTAGAGAAGTAAGTTAAATTTCACATGAAGATAAAACAATAATTAATTAAAATATGCAAAAAGGTTGTACTGGAAGTTGAGAAAAGAGGGAGCCAGAATATAGTGAATTATATTACAGGAAGAGGTTCAAAGATGTATTACAGTAGAGGGAAAGAAAGCAGGAGGGCAGTGTACTTTAAATTTTACTTTCATCAGATTTGGCTCAGAGAGGGAATAATATCTACATTCAGTTGACTCTAGAAACCTAAACACTCTTTAGGAATGTTGACACGGAAAGTGGAAATAAGAAGGAGGGGGTGGATAAAAGGCATGGAAAAAAGGAATCAAGAAATGCTAGGTGAAAGGAAAATGAAAAGAGTTATATAAGTATGGGAACATTAAGAGAGGCAGTGGTTAGACGCAAAATACTTGTGAGGAGTGAATGGGTGACAAGAGAAAGAAAATTATAAATGGGCTCTGTGTGTGATAGAATGGAGAAAAAACCACAGCTAGTAATCATACCTGTGAATGTGAATGGGATGAACCCTCCCGTAAAAGAGAAACAGATAGTTGAATGAATTAAAAATCATACTCTGAAAATGTGGTATTTACAAGAAACACATTAGAAGCAAAGGGATAAAGACAAAGAAAAGGGAAAAGGTTGGAGCAGCATATATTATGGTTCTGCTGAAGAAAAAAAAATAAAACAGCAACAATAACTGCAACAACAACAACAAAACAGGGTTAGAAATCCTGAATTCAGACAAAGTTGTACCAAAAATAGATCGAATAGAGATAGAGAAGGGAACTTACTTAAAGTTATAAAAGTCAATGAAGAAATTTCTGTACTAAGCTTGTACCCAATGATATAGCATCCACATTTGTTAGAGGAGAAATTAAAGGAGTTATAGGAAGAAACAAACAGCAAAAGTAAACTGGGGGAGACCTACAACTCCCCCCCCCCTCAGAATTGGATAAATCTAACAACAAAATAAACAAAAAAGAGGTTAAGGAAGTGAATAGAACTTTAGAAAATTAAGATGTGGTAGACAACCAGCAAAAATTGAATGGGGATAGAAAGAAATATACATTTTTCTCAGTGGTACATAGCACATAAACAAATTTGACCATATATGATGGCATAAATATAACACAGCCCAATGCTGGAAACAATAATGGTAAATGCATCCATTTCAAATCATGATGCCATAAAAATGGCGTGTAATAAAAGGACATGGAAAATAGATGAAAAATTAATTGGAAACTTAACAATCCAATCCTAAAGAATGAGTCTTTCAAACAGTAGATTATAGAAACAATCAGTTACTTCTTTGAAGAGAATCAAAACAATGAGAGAGCATGTTAAAACATGGGATGTAGTTAAAGCAGTTCTCAGGGAAATTTTATGTCTTTAAATACTAACATGAATAAAATAATGAAAGGAAAGATTAATGAATTAGGTATGCAATTAAAAGGGCTAGAAAAAGAAGAAATTAAAATCCCCAATTAAATACCAAATTAGAAGTTCTGAAAACCAAAAGAGAGAGATAATTAAAATTTAAATTAACGTGACTATTGAACTAATAAATGAAATTAAATTGGTTTTATGGAAGAGAGAAATCAACTTTTGGTTAATTTTATTGTAAAAAAAAAGAAAGAAGAAAACCAAATTACTGTTATTAAAAATTAAAATTGAATTCACCAACAATAAAAAAGGTATTAAAAAAATAATAGCAGTTGTTTTTACCCAACTCTGTCAATAAACTTGAAAATATAAGTTAAACTAATGAATATCTACAAAAATAAATATTGCCCAGATTAACAGAAGAGTAAACAAAATACTTAAATAATCCCATTTCAAAAAAAAGAAAGAAATCAAAGAAGTAATCAATGAACTCCCTAAGAAAAAGAATTCTGCCAGGCCAGATGAATTTATATTCTACTGAACATTTAATGAACAACTAATTTCAAAAGTATCCAATGTATGTGGGAAAATCAGCAAAGAAGGAGTCCTACCTAATTCATTTTATCATGCAAATATAATGTTGATACCTAAACCAGCAAAAGCCATAATAGAGAAAAAAAATTATAGACCAATTTCCCTAATGAATATGGATGATTTTTTAAAATAAAATATTGGCTAAGGTATTACAGCTACTTGAGGACAATATACTATGATCAGGTGGGATTTAGACCAATATTATTAGAAAAAAAAACTATCAGCATAATTTATCATACCAATAACAGAATTAACCAAATGTATATGATTATCTCAATAGATGCAGAAGAATCTCTTTTTTTTCCTTAAACTCAACATTCATTCCTATTAAAAACACAAGAGACCATAGGAATTGGTGAAGATTTCCTTAAAATGATATATAGTATCAATCAAAAATCCCAGCAACTATTATATGTAATGAGTCAGAAGAATTCTCAATTATATCAGGAGTGAAATAAGGATGTCCATTTTCATTACAGTCTTTCAATATTGTATGTTTGCTTTGCACGCAAGAGAAGAAAAAAAAAATGAAGGACTTAGAACCAGCAATTCGGAAACAAACATATCATCATTTTCAAATGATATAACTTAGAGAATCCTAGAGAATCAACTAAAAATCTACTTGAAATAATTAAACAATTCAGAAAACTTTCAGTATGTAAAATAAACTCACAATCCAAATTTCTAAATGCCACTAACAAAGCTTAGCCTCAAGTGGTAGAAAGAGAAATTTAATTTAAAGTCATTATAGATAATATAAAACATTTGTTAGTCTACATGATAAGAGAAACTCAAGAAGTGTATTAACACAACTACAAAATAAATACTTTTCTTGAAAAATAAATTCAGATCTAAATAATATTAAAAATACCACTTGCTCATGGGTAGGGCAAGATAATATAATTAAATGACTAGTTAGTGTAGTGAAATTAATTTATGTTTTCAGTGTAATACCAATGAAAACACCAAAAGTCATTTTATAAATGTAGAATTAGTGATAAAAATATTCATCTGGAAGAAAAAAAAGATCAAGAACATCAAAGGAACAAATTAAAAAAAATCAAGGGAAGATGACTTAACCATACTGCATCTTAAATTGTATTATAAAGCGTCAATCATCAAAAGTACTTGGTACTGTTTAAGAAACAGAATGGTGGATCAATGGGATGGGTTAGGTACATAAGACATAGTTGTAAATGACTATAGCAATCTACTATTTGATAAACACAATGACTCCAATTTCTGGTATAAGCATTTAATATTTGGCAAAAAACTGTTAGAAAAGAAAAATAGAACGACAGAAAGTAGGCAAAGACCAAAGTGTGTTACGGGTTTTTTATTCAGGTGAGGGTTATCTTTTTAGGTCAGGATGTATAGGGCTTACCTATACCCACCTCAACAGGCCTCGGGTGTCCCTGGCTCCCGTCCACTCTGGGAGAAACAGCTGCACAGAAAAACTCAGGACACAGGACTTGCTTCTAGCTTTTATTGAGAGTTCATCCTCTATGCTGGGTGTGGCTGGGCTGGACTGGCTCTGTCTCCTGGTAGCCTGTACCTAAGTCCTTTCTCCAGGGCCCCTTAGGGCCCCTCCCCTGGCCATGCCCTCGCCACAGTGAGCCAATGTGCATCACCCCAAAGACAGAGAGATTATCCGACTTACTGTAAACAGGTGCAGCCTTTGCATTCCGCCCCCAGGTGATCACGTGAACTCCTGTTAGCTGAGGATTGGCTCAACCTGTCACATCTAACGTGGAGTATCAACGACCCTCTTTAGGAGTTTCCACCCCACATGAGGTATCAGAGACCTAACAAAAGTGCATGATTTTAATTACACAAAATTTAAAAAAAATGAGCAAAAAGACAGCCAATTCAACCAATGTTGGAAGGGAAGCAGAAAGCTAGGGAATATTTTAATTTTATTTTTGTTTGGTTTTGTTTTCTTTTTATCTTTCTTTTCATTTTTTTAATTGATTTGTTTAGTTACTTTTAGTTTACATGACTCAGTTCCAGAATCCCTTTAATTTCCCCCCAGCTATTGTGGCATGTAATCAATGATTTAATCTAATTATCTGCAAATACTTTCACATTGGACATTAATCTGGTTGTATAGAAGGGTTTTAATGAATGGAGTGAACAATGGGAAAAAATAAACTAAACAAAACATGGAAAAGAATGATAACATCTAGATTGCTTCAGTCTCCATTTAAACACTGTTCTTTCTAGATCTTTCTATGAATGTATATATCTTCTTCCATAGTGAAATTTGTAGAGTTGTCTTATACCTGTGTGTTGCTGAGAAGAGTCCAGTTTATTAAGATTGGTTGTCACAAGTACTATGTGTCTGTGATTGTGAACAAATTTTTCCTGGTTCTGCTCTTCTCACTTAGCATCCGTTTGTATAACCTTCTCCAGGTAAATATGAAGTCCATCTCCTCCCCATTTCTTGTACCACAATAATATTCCATTACATTCATATATCACAACTTGTTTAGCCATTCCCCAATTGATGGGCATTCCTTTAATTTCCAGTTTTTTGCCACAAAAAAGAGAGCTGCAATAAATATTTTTGTATATATGGGTCTTCCTCCCACTAATACAATATTTTTGGGATACAACCACAGAAGTGGTATTACTGGGTCTAAGTGTATGAAATTATTTATAGTCCTTAGGGCATAGATCCAGATTGCTCTCCAGAATGGTTGTATCAGTTCACAGCTCCACCAACAAAGCATTAGTCTTCCAATTTTTCCACATTCTGTCCAGAATTTGTCATTTTACATTTTTAACGTCTTAGCCAATCTGACTGGCAAGACAACCACTGCTTTGACTCAGGGAGTGCGCCATTCCCCTCACTTTCTATGTTTGTCACAGATTCATGTAGAGTAGTGACTCCACTTCTGCCTACTTTCATTCTATTTTGAATATACCACTTCCATTTGATTATACTAGCCTCTTGGGCATGTCCAATTCTGTGAGAAGCTGGGGTACTCATTACCCAGGTCATAATCAGGATTCATGATTCATGAATTCATGGCTCAGAGTCAGTTGTTCAGTCTCCACCAAAGCCCAATATGCAGCTAACAACTGCTTTTCAAAAGGTGTATACTGGACTCCAGATGAAAGGAGTTTCCTACACCAAAATTCCAAGGGTACATTTTGGCTCTGTTGCTTTTGCCATAAACTCCAGTTTGCATAATCATCCTGTACAGTCACTTGTAATTCCACTAGACCATTTTGCATTCCTCAAATCAATAATGATTCAGAGTATTTTTTCATATACTTATACATATCTTATTTTCTACCTGTGAAAACTGGCTATTAATATGCATTAACCATTGATCAATAGATGTATGAGTTGTATTCTTACAGAATTGACTTAATTCCCTGTATATTTTAGAAATGAGGCCTTTATCAGAGGCACTATTTGTAAAAAGTCTTTCCCAGTTTGCCACTTCCTCTTAATCATGGTTAAGATTGGCTTTATTTGTACTGAAACTTTTCAAATTCATGTAATGAAGATTATCAATTTTGCATTTTACAATGCTCTCTAACTCTTCTTTGGTCATACAGACTTCCCTACTCCATAGATTTGACAGGTAAACTATTCTTTGCTTGTCCAGATTACTTACAGTATCAGCCATAAACTCCTATATTTTATATCTAGATTGCACATCCATTTAGACTTGATTTTGGTGTATGGCATTAGATTATGGTCTATGATCAGTTTCTGCCATACTATATTCCAATTTTCCCAGCAGTTTTTTGTCAAATAGTGAGTTCTTATCCCAAAAATTGGGGTACTTGGGCTTAACAAACAGTTTATTACTATAATCATTGACTACTGGGTCTTTTGTACCCAATCTATTCCATTGATAACCTACTCTATTCCTCAGCCAGTACCAAGTAGTTTTGATTACTGCTGCTTTATAATATAGATTAAAATCTGGTATGGCTAAGCCACCTTCCCTAGCATTTCTTTTCATATATTGCCTTCATATTCTCTCACTTTTTTTCTTCTAAATGAATTTTGTCAAGATTTTTTCTAGTTCCATAAAGTAAGTTTTTGGTAGAATGATTAGTATGGCTCTAAATATGTAATTTAATTTAGGTGAAATTGTAATTTTCATTATGTTAGCTCCACCCAGTCATGAGCAATTGATGTTTTTCCAATTAATTAGTTCTGATTTTATTTGTGTGAAAAGTGTTTTGTAGTTTTGTTCAAATTGATACTGGTTTGTTTGTTTTTTTGGCTGGTGGATTTCCAAATACTTTATAATGTCTACAGTTACTTTAAATGGAGTTTCTCTTACTATCTCTTGATGTCGGGCTCCTTCTTCAATTTTCCCAAAACTTTTGTAAAGTATTGGAGTCAATTGTGTTTTAAATGTTTGGTAGAATTTGCTAGTAAATCCATCTGGCTGTGGGTATTTTTTTCCTTGGGTGTTAGTTGAGGCTTGTTCATTTTCTTTTTCTGAGATGGGGTTATTTAAGTAGTTTACTTCGTCTTCTGTTAGTCTAGGCAACTTGTATTTTTATAAATATTTATCCATTTCACTAAGATTTTCAGATTTATGTGCATTCAATTGGGCAAAATAATGTCTAATTATTGTTTTAATTTCCTATTCATTGGAGCTAGATTCGTCCTTTTAATTTTATATTTATAATTTGGTTTTCTTCTTTTTTTATCATATTGACTAAACGTCTATCAATTTAATTGGCTTTTTAATAATAACTTTTAGTTTTATTTATTATTTAATGCTTTTTATTAATTAAATTAATTTCTCCTTTGATTCTCATTATTTCTAATTCAGTATTTAATTGGAGATGTTCTGTTTGTTCTTTTTCTAGCTTTTTCAATTGCACTCCCAATTCATAGATCTCCATTTTCTCTAATTTATTCATATATGCATTCAGGGATATAAAACTTCCCCTAAGAACTGCCTTTGCTGCATCACACAAGTTTTGTTACATTGTCTCATTATTTTCATTCTCTTGAATGAAGTTTCTGATTATTTCTATAATTTCTTGTTTAATCCACACATTCTTTAGGATTAAGTTATTTAGTTTCCTGTTAGTTTTTTTGTCTATTCTTACATGAACCGTTATTGCATATAATTTTTATTGCATCATGATCAGAGAAAGATGCATTTAGTATTTTCACCTTTCTTCACTGAATTGTGAGGTTTTTATGCCCTAGTACATTGTCAGTTTTAGTGTATGTGTCATGTAACACTGAGAAGAAGGTATTTTCCTTTTTATCCCCATTCAATTTTCTCCAGAGGTCTACCATATCGAACTTATCTAAGATTCTATTTACATCCTTAATTTCTTTATTGTCTGTTTTGAGGTTAGATTGATCAATCTCAGAGAGGGGAGACTGAAGTGCCTCACTAGTATACTTTTGGTATCTATTTCTTTCTCTAGCATCCTTATTTTCTCCTTTAAGAATGTAGATGCTGTGCCACTTGGTTCATAAATGTTTAGTAATGATATTGCCTCATTTTTGATGGTGCCTTTTAGCAGGATATAATTTCCTCCCTTGTCTCTTTAAATTGGATCTACTTTTACTTTTGTTTTATCTTAGATAAGGATTGCTGACACCCCCCTTTTTATTTTTTACTTTAGCTTTGGAATGATATATTTTACTCCAGCCTTTTACCTTTAAACTTTGTGTATTCCGTGTTTCAGATGTGTTTCTTGTAAACAGCATATTGTACGATTATGGTTTTTAATCCATTCTGCTATCTGCCTCCATTTTATGGGAGAGTTCATCCCATTCACAAACACAGATACAATTATTATCTGTATTTTTCCTTCCATCCTATTCCCTCCCCTCTTTATGCTTTCTTTCCCCTCCTCCCTTCCCTTTCTTAACAGTTTTTATTTAGATGCCTGCCAATCTCAGTATTCCCTTCTTATCCACCCCCTTCACTTTTCCTACCCTTCTGCCTTACTACTTCTTCACTCCCTTCTATACTCACCCTTTCTTGGCCCTTCCCCCTTCCTACAGCCTGTGGGATATGATACATTTTTTTATAATCAATGTAATGTTGTATATTATTAATTCCTCTATGAAGAGAATAGATTGCAGTGCTTCTCTCCCTTCCCTCTTTCCCTCTCCTTTGATGAGTTTTATGTCTCTTCTCAGTAGAGTCCTATATTTAACTGGTTGTTATTCCCTCCTTGCACCAGAACCAGTGAGGGAAAAGCTCATATAATGGTCACCTCCCTCCCTTCTTTTCCTTTCCTATATTATTTGTATGCCTCTTTGAGTAGTATCATTTACCCTTTTCTACTTCATTCTTTCCTCTTATTCCATTGGAGTCCCTTAATAAGGATTTTTATCATCAGTTTGCATAATTTATATCCATACCCTCTACCTAAAGCCCTTTTAGATGTTGCTGTAGGTCTAGATTTCACAATATTAACAGGTATCAGCTTTCCATATAGGGATGTAAACAGCTTTTGTCAAATGACAAGTTGTGTATGTGTGTTTATGTGTGTGTGTGTGTGTGTGTTTCCTTATTTACATTCCTATGTCTCTCCTGGGTCTTGTAATTGGAGGTTGAATTTTCCATTGAGCTCTGGCTTTTCCATCAGGAAGGTCCAGAATACTGTTATGCCACTGAGTATCTATCTCCTTGCCTGATACATTATGTTCAGTCTTGCTGTATAGGTGATACTTGGTTGTAGCCAGAGCTCTTTGCTTTGAGAAAAAAATGTATTCCACTTCCTATGATCTTTCAACATTGAGGCTGCCAGATCCTGTGCAATACTCACTGTGGTTCTGAGATATCTGAATTGTTTCTTTCTGGATGCTTTTAGTGTTTTCTCCTTTACCTGATTGTTCTGGAGTTTGGCCAAAATGTTTTGTGGACTTTTCAATTTGGGATCTCATTCAGGAGGTGTCAGGAGGATTCTCCTGACTTCTATTTTACCCTTTGGTTCTAGGTACTCATGGCAGTTTTCCTTGATGAGCTCTTGGGACATATTGTCCAGGCTCATTTTTTCATAACGATATTCAGGTAGACCAATGATTCTCAGATTGTCTCTCCTGAACCTGTTTTCTGTGTCAGTTATTTTTCCACTGAGATATATTACCTTTTGTTCTAATTTTTCAGTCTTGATATTTTGTTTGACAGATTATTGGTGCCTCATAGAGTCATTGCCTTCAATTTGGTTGATTCTAGTTTTTAGTGAATTATTCTCCTCAGTTACTTTTTGAAGCTCCTTTTCCATATGCTCAGATTTCATTTTTAGTTCACACACTTTACTGGTAGGGAGCTGTTTTCTTCACCATATTTTTTTTCTAATTTTGCAATTTTGTTTTTATAAAAAAGGTTGATTTTATCTTCTACCTCTCTAATCGAGATTTCAAAGTTCTTTTTGAGCTCATCTAGGAATGCTTTCTCTGCCTGAGACCAGGTCATAGTCCTTGTTAAATCTTCAGCTGTGGGTGAGGAGTCAGTACTCTCTCCTTCTGAGTTTGATTCCTCCCTCTCATCATAATAGGATTCCAGAGTCTTTGCCTTTATCTTCGTAGCCTGCTTTCTTCCCATTTTGATGCAGGACATTTGTCATGGCCTTCCTCTGGGGTTCCTAAGCCTTTACTGCTTAAAATTTTCCTCCAGGGCAATAATTAATGTTTTTTTTTCTGGACAGAGGAGTGGATTGGAGCAGCTGGTGTTCACTTTGCCGTCTTGGTCCCTGGAAGTTGAGATTTATTTTTTTAATTTTTTGCTAGTGGATGGGTTGTCCTGGGAGTAGATGCTGCCCCTGCTGTGAGGCCCTGCCTTTGTCTCTTACACAGCTCAGCCCTCTCCTTGCCCTGTGGTGATAAGCCTGGGAATGGTAATTGTGGTTGGTGGAACAGCAGGCATCATTCGGGGGCCTCCCAGTGTATCTGGGTTCCTCTTGGTACACATCATGCTGTGCTGCCAGGGCCTCTTTTGTCATATAGTGCTGAGTCAGTGGGGGTGGGGGGGATATTTTTATATACAGTGTCTCTAATAAAGAACTAATTTCTAAAATATATAAAGAACTGAATCATATCCAAAAGAATAGATGTCATTCCCCCAATTGACAAATGATCAAATTATACAAACAGGTAGTTTTCAAATACAAAATTAAAGTCATCTGTACTCATATGATAAATGTTGAAAACCACTATTGATTAGAGAAATGCAAATTAAACACCTCTGAGGAACGAAAGCACACTAATTCGCTAATATGACAGAACAGGAAAATGATACAATTTGGAGATATGGGAAAATTGAAACAATTTAATGTTTTTGGAGTGATGAACTGATCCAACCATTATGGAGAGGAATTTGAATCTATGAACAAAAGACTGTTAAACTGTGTATATCCCTTGATCTATAAATATCAGTATTTTGTCTATATTGCAAAGAGATCATAAAAAAGGGAAAAGAAATATATGAACAGAATATTGATAGCAGGTCTTTTTGTTGTGGCACATAATTGGAATTTGAGTAGGTAATCATAAATTGTGGAATGGCTGAATGAGTTGTGCCATATGAATGTGATGCAATACTACTGTTCCATAAGAAATGATGAGCAGGTGGATTTCAGAAAAACCTAGAAATACAGGTGTCAACTGATGTTGAGTGAAGTGAGGAGAACCAAGAAAACATTGCATACAGGAATAGAAATATGATGTGATGATTGACTTTGTTAGATTTAGCTCTTCTGGGTAATGCAATGATGTAACTCCCAAAGACCCATGATGGAAAGTGTTATCCACAGTAAGAGAAAAAAAAACAAACAAGCAATGGAGTCTGAATGCAGGTAAAAGCATTCTATTTTATTTTTTATTTTATCATGTCTTTTTTAAATTTTCATGGTTTTTCCCTTTTGTTCTGATGCTATTATCACAACATAAAAAATGTGCGAAGATTTTAAACTTAATTATATATGTATAAACCTATATCAGATTGCATGTTGTTTTGGGAAAGGGGTAGTAGACAGAGAGGGAAAAAATAAACTAAAAATCTTATAAAATGAATGATGAAAATTAAAAATAAATCAATAAAATTTTTAAATAGCATAAAAATAATTTAATTCTTTCAGGACTCCAGACTGTTTATTCAATTGTTCTCTGACTTATTGGCAATGATGGTGTTCACAGCATATTTATTCTTGCCAAATGGTGCTTATTCATGTTCTGCCTATTTTTTAGTCTTTATTTAAGGACAAGATGAAGAACTCAACACTTTTTAGGTAATCCTAAGCTAAAATGACTACTTGATAGTGTGTGTATGTGTGTGTTTGTGTGTGTGTGTGTGTGTGTACACATACGTATATGAGGCCCAGGCATTTCTTAAATCCAGCAATAACTTGGACCATGCCAGATGTATGCTGTGTACAGGAATTTTGTTTAGAGCTAAGAAATAATCTTCTTGGGGAGTGAGCTGGGGAAATGGAATTAAAGAGGATTTCTAAGAAAAGAATCATGTATAGCAAGTCACTTCACTGGTTTAGTGTGATCTATGGGACTCTTAACTCCATCACAGGATGCAGTAAGGGGAATATTTGCAGGAGACTTCTCATTTGTAGAAAACGAAGTAACTATATCAGAGAAACTTTATTTCTTTTTTACCAGTTTCCTGTTTTTCATCTAATTTTCTTCATGTTTTGTTTATGGATTTTTAAAAAATTTATGCAATCCAAATTATTCACTTTACTTCCATGACCCTCCCAGCCTCTTGCTTCATCATTAAATCTTTCCTTATTAATAATTCTGACAGGTACACTTCCCTACAATCTCCTAATTGCTTGTGCATCTCTTGTCTAATTCATTTATCTATATTGATCTTACCTTGGTATATGATGTGAAATGTTAGTCTATACTTGTGCTTTTTCTATATTCAGAAATATTCATTTTTTTCTTATTAAATCTTGCATAACAATGTTCAGGTTTTTTGACTTCCCATTTTTTTTGGAAATGTTTCCTCTCTCTTTATGAAAACTGCTTTTTGATATGAAGATATCGTGCATGTACAGATATCACGAAGTTCTTTATTATTATTATATTTGCTTCACTTCTATTTCAGGAGCTCTTAAACTACAGACTTTAGGGCAAATAAGAACTGCTAGCTGTTTTTGCATTAACCTGAAGTTAAGAATACATTTTAAATTGAAGTTTTGTTGTGTTCAAAAATTTAAAACTAAATCTTAGCCTGTTGATCATCAAAAAAAAATGTTGCAGGCCTCAGTTGATCTGAATGCCATAGTTTACTAAAGACTTTTCTTTTTTTCCTTCATATCAATATAGTTACCCCCTCCCCAATCTCGTATTCTTTCTTATACTTGTTTGGTGATATGTGCCACTCTAGCTTAATTGTGTTTTTGTTTTAGGAATAAACTAAATATTTTACTGTTAAGGATCATAAATTCTTCTATTTGTTTCCAATTAAATTATTTTTAACCTTTTAATATTTTTCTTGAACCATTCTGAAACTTCCTGTTGTGGTTTAATTTTCTTTTAAAAATACACAGAGGTTATCTCTTTTATCAGGAGTTGGTTACATTTCCTCAGTAGTTGGTCACATTTCCTTTGCTCCTCAATATTTATTTAAAATTATATTAAATATTTTAGACAGCTTATACTCATTTCCTCTTTATTTTTATCTTTCTTGTTATCTGTCCAATTGTGCTCTCCATTGTTAAATCATTTTTATTTTTCAGATCCTTAGTAGTTTTGTCTTTTCTCTATCTCCCTCATCTTCCTCTTTAACTTGCTTTCTTTGCCCTTCAATTTGCAAAGGTGGAATTAACCCATAGTAAGAATTCAGAGTAGTCTCAGTGTCTTCCCATGCTAAGAAATTCATTTACAATTAGCTCATGCTCCTTCCTCACTAATTTAGAAAGTATGTGGCAGATCCTAGCTATGTTTTAGTACCATTCCATTTAGGACAAATGCAGTTCCACATGTCTGTCCCCAGTATACTTCCATTATTTTTTAAGTTATTTGACTGAAGTGAATCAGGAGCACCTAGTTCTTAAAAAAAACTTGGAGGAAAACAAAGTGAGCATTCTTACTAAACACTTGGTTGCTTCAGAAATCCCTAAACTAGGTATTGTCTAAGGTAGAGTGTGGCATAAACCTCGTATATCTCTTCTTCCTTTACATGTCACTGAACAGTGTTGAAATTCAATGTATATTGTAATAGAATTTAAGGTGGATAAATGATAGATTTTAAAAATGCAAACAAAAAACAAAAATTTTGAAAATGTCAGTGAAAAACATAGACAGCCAATCTTTACCCCATTCATGACCTGTTAATACCAAAGGAGAGAGAGAAGTTATATCAAAGCCTCCATTATAATAGTAAAATGTTCTCATACACACACACACACACACACACACACACACACACACACTTGAAGAATGAAACAAAGGCAAAATTGCTATTACCTTTCAGTTAAGTATAAGAATATATGACAATCAGTTATCGGCATATGGGTTCATTTCCATAGATCCTTACCATTGAATTTAATAGTGTCTAATGAGGAACAAATGCTCGTTTCCACTCTTTGTGAGGGTGAGACACATACCACTCTTGTACAAATTCTCTTAAATTTAACCTGTTACAGAATGCTGTGATTAAATCTAGGAAATCCTATTTTGTTAATTGTTATTTTTCTCTTAAGGGTAGGTATAAAATGCTTCATAACTGCACAACTAATTAGGAACAAAAATGATTAGATTAATAAAAAGATAGTGAATTAAAGGAATTATCTTTCAAAACTTCCTAGCCATATGTGTAGGGATCAATTACCCACATGAACATCCTGTGGCTTAATCTAATCAGGAGGTAGACAATCTATTTTATTTTCTTTTTTTCTTTTTTTAGCTTCTATTTATACAGAAATAATACTGGACATCCAGGAGCCAAGAGAGCAGAGAAAGCAATGAATTGCCATAACTCTCCAATATCCAACTCCAACTAACCATAAAATAGTGTCTCAAAACAAATACTGGAAGGGTGGGATCAATAGAAAAATGTGATGGAGCAGTCTTTAAACCCTGGAAACTTGGAGGACTGGCAAGAAAGTTCAGTCTCATTTAGGGAAAAGGGGAACATAGCATAGTAAGAGACACGATATATCACAAAAAAAACTGACATGCAAGCCCCACCTCAGCAAACCAGCAAGAGATCCTGAGCCCCATTGTGGTGAAGTAGACAAACAGCAAGAACAGGAACCTGCATGACATAGAATAGCCAGGGAGCTGGCTGACCCAAGCTCGAAGAGCCCCTTGTATTTCAGTGAAATCCAGGGCCTACAGACATCCTCCTGTGGCCAGATCACCTCATGCTTCATCACAGCCCAAGGCAACAAGACCTCTGTGTTTCTGAGTACATACATGCATGCATGCACACACACGTACATACATAGGGGTGTGTGTGTGTGTGTCTGTGTGTGTATTTGGAGAGAGAGAGAGAGAGAGAGAAAGAGAGAGAGAGAGAGAGAGAGAGAGAGAGAGAGAGAGAGAGAGAGAGAGAGAAAGAGAGAGAGAGAGAGAGAGAGAGAGAGAGATGTCACAGGGTGAGTTAAATAAGAAAGGGTGATTTCTAAAACTAAAATTAAGGGGTTAGAAAGGAATGTACTAGGAGGAGAAAGGGAGAGGAAGAACAGTGCAAACTATCTCACATAAAAGACTCAAAGTAAAGTTTTTACAGTGGAGGGGAAGGAGTAGGTGAGAGAAAATGATTGAGCCTTACTTTCATTGGATTTGACTTAAAGTAGAATTAGTTAAATGAAAAAGGAGATAAAAATTAACTGAAGAAGAAAGTTCCATAAAAACATGCATTTGGGGAAGTGAAGGCTTAAACTCTACAAGATATTAAGAGTCAGTGAAGAAAAATCAAAAGAACAAAAAAAGAAGAAAATGTAAAATACCTCATTAAAACAACTGAACTTGAAAATAGATATGAGAAGGATAAATTAAAATTTGTTAGATTAGCTGAAAGTCATGATTACAAAAAAAAGAGCCTGGATAAAATCTTTCAAGAAATTATCAAGGAAATCTTCACTGAAATCCTAGAACCACAGGGTAAAATAACCACTGAAAAATCCACTTATCATCTCCCTAATAAAAATCCCCAAATGAAATCTCCAAGGAATATTGTAGCCAAATTCCAGAATTATCAGGTCAAGGATAAAATATTGAAAGTAGGCAAAAGAAACAATTTAAATTTCATGGAACTACAGTCAAGATTACACAGGACTCAGCAGCTTCTACATTAGAGACCAGAGGGCTTCAATTATTGTTGTATGCAAGGCAAAGGAGCTTGGATTGTAAACAAGAACCAACTACCTAGAAATCTGAGCAAAGTGCTTCAGGGGAAAAAATGGCCATAAAATGAAATAGGGGCTTTCCATCATTAAAAAAAGTAAACAACAGAGACGAAGAGAAAATTTGAAAATCAAATACCAGACTTAAAAGAAGAAATAAAAATACAAAAATAAAAATGTAGAAAGGGAAAAATGTTATTCAGAGCAGCTAGACAAAGGGAACAATTTTCATTCAAATTAAGCAACATCTAAGTAATTTGAAAAAAATATCATTTGCTCATGGATAGGTTAAGATAATGTATTAAAAATAAAATTTCATCTAAATTTATTTAGTGCCACAGAAATCAAACTTACCCAAAAATATTTTTTATCTAGAAAAAAAAACTAAAATTTATCTGGAAGTGCAAAAGATCAAAAATATTGAGGGAATTAATGAAAATAAAGGTAAGTGAAGATTATCTAGCCATACTAGATCTAAAACTGCATTATAAAACAATAATCATTGAAACCATTTGGGATGATCTAAGAAATAGAGTGTTGGATCACTAGAATAAATTATATATACAAGACACTGTACTCAATGACTATAATATTCTACTGTTTGATAAAACCAGTAATTCCAAATTCTGGGATAAGAACTCCTTATTTGACAAACACTGTTGTGGAAACTGGGAAATAGTATGATAGAAACAAGGTGTCACCCAACATCTTACAATATATACCAAGATAAGATTAAAATGGGTACATGATTTAGACACAGAGAGTGATGACTGGGAAATAAGGCTTTTATCAGTGAAAACTGCTTTAAAATGTTTTTTAGTTACTGCTCCAACTGTATTTCTCTCCAGCCAATCACCTTGTTTATTCTATTCTTTCTCACCCATTAGTCTGTCCCTCCTCAAAAGTATTTTATTTCTTTTTTTTTGCTTTTTTTTTTGGAGGGCAGTTGGAGTTAAATGACTTGCCCAAGGTCACATGGCTAGTTTTTGGGTTAAGTGTCTGAGGTCGGATTTAAAGTCAGGTTCTTCTGACTCCAAGGCTGGTGCTTTATTGACTGCGCCACCTAGCCACCCCCAGTATTTTACTTCTGACTACACTCTGCTCCAGTCTTCTCTTCCTTCTATCATCCTGTACCACTTCTCTTTATCCCACTCACCTCCTACTTTTGTGTACAGTAAATATATTTCTATACCCAAATGAGTGTGTATGTTATTCCCTCTTTGAGGAATTCCAATAAGATTACTGATTCTACACATCTTCACAACAAAAATTAAAGTCTTTAGTGTTTCTATGAATGCACCTTCTTAATTATCATTTAATTTTTTGTATATATACATTTCATTAATTCTATTAGATTGTAAAGAAAGATACGTATTTTCTACTTGTTTAAATCACTCATATGACCTAGTACTATACCTTGCATTTAACAGATAATTTTTGTTTATTGTTTGATTTGTTTTCAAATGTGTTATTAATAAGGCACAAAGCATTTGTTTAAAATTGTGAAATCTTTTCATCTAAAAAAAGGACAAAGTCACCAAACTCAGAAGAGTTTAATGCAGAGTAAAAAAATGACAAATTATTTTATACAATAATGAGCTGTAATCAATTATGGTTATTTATTGTTGGAAATCTTGGTAGGTTATATAGTCCAAAATAATTGTAATTGTTTTACTGTAATGCTACAAATGGAAGTTCATAGAGATAAGTAGACTAATGCATCTTCCCAAGACGATTATATTCCTTTTTCCATTAGCCAGAATGAAATCAGCTCTGTTTTCACCAGTTTTCCAAAAGGAAAGAGAGAGAAGTAGCTGATCTAAGAATTATGAGTCATCCTCTTTGTCTGCTCTTTGGCAGAGCTCCAGCACTTAACAGACCCAAAAGCTCATTATTACTTTAAGATCCTGTCATTGCTCCCACCCTAAAATAAATTACATGCTACAGATAATAAGCATGATGTCTTGCTCCTAGTTTGCTAATATACTGGCTGGTTGCCTACTTAAATGTGTTCTCCTCACCACATAACAGACCTTGGTCTTTGCACTCTAATTCACTGTCCATGGATCTTGAAATTGACTTTATAAGTTATTGTGATGACTTAAATATGCACAATCAATACCACTCTTCCCCTCCACATACCTTAATTATTATACTTGCTGTTTATTTAGAGACTGTGGATAAATTTTTAAAGTAAACTGAAAAGTATTTTAATTCCTGTCAGCTGCTCCACCCCAATACCATCTACCTTTTCTCCCCAGTTCCAATCATTCTATGCTAGCATCCTATTTAAAAAACAACTAAAAAATCCTTAAGAAAATGTTAGTATATTCCACTTCAATTTCAAAGCAAAAGAATTCTAGTAACTATTCTCAAAAATAAATTTATTTCAGCCATCTGAATGTTACAATGAAACACTCTCAGGTGATTTACAGAAAAGTCTATGGGTTGAAAAAATGAGATTGTGAGTATTGTTAGACAATAGCAAATCTTAAACATGTCTAACACAAAGTTATAGTAATTTCTCACGACGGGTAATTTTCCATGTGAGAAGGATCCATCTCTACAATATACAGGTTGTTCAGAAGAATGTGAGGGGTGTGGTTAGCCCCAATACTATGATTCAAACTCACAATGGCATGATAGGACAAAATTTGTTAATTTTAAAATTATTATGTGCAAACACATAGGTATTTTGGACACCTATTTCTTGAATATATGCCGTAAGATAGACAGTGTTTTTCTGCTTTTTGTCCTCATATTCAGCTGATGCATTGCTGTCTCTTACTTTCAGATATTTTATATAGGTCATTTTTCTGATTCCCTGTTTAAAATTCCATTTTTTTACTTGTGCAGAATCTGGCTCATTTTAGACCGAGATGAAACTCATGCAGACAAGTCTCCTAAGCAAAGTAGTTTATTGACGTAACTGGAAATGCCATGAAACTTTTGATGACAGTCCCAGCCCTGCTTATCCTGTTACAATGCCTATAAATTCCCAGCAAAAGAGCACGACTGTTTTCTATAAACAGTCACTGTTACCCAATATGATACTTAAGATCTATAACATCAAAGCCAAATTGTAGGATAGGAGGAGCTCATCTAGATGACATAGGAACTAAGCAAGATGAGGAAAAAATCTAGTGTTCTCTGTAATACATGGTCTATGAAACATTTTGTAAAACCAATTTTATTCTGTATTCTTTTTTTCAAAAATCTTTAATCATGAAAGTCTCAGCACCTTGAAATAGCTGAAATATTAGGTATTCATAGACACACACACATTCCATCTTTGTGAATCTTTTTGAATACTTCCACAGACTCTAAAGTTATTATCTAGTCCACTTTAAAACTACTCCATTTGTGCATATCAGATGTGTTCAGTATGTATATGCAGATATATAGTTATTTATACAACTACATGTGTGTATGTGTGTTCTCTGTATAATACTGAGTATATATTCATGCATACATAAGCACATACATATATACACGTGTGTGAATATATATGCATATGTTTATATGTATATGTGTATACACACATACGTGTGTGTGTGCAATTGTGTAGCCTGAAAGGGAGAGACAGACACAGAGAGAGACATTATATATACAGATATTGATATCTATATCTATAGATCTTCTATGGATATACATACATAGATATACACAGATATCTATGAATATTTATATCTATAAAATTATTATAAATTTATGCATATGCATACATTAATGAATAATATGTGTGTATACTTGTGTGCTTGTGTATATGTGTGTGTGTTAAAAGACTTCCTGGTCACTGTTGCACTGGAGCTAAGCAATCATAAACAATTTTCATTGACTTATTTTCTAAGTCAGAAGGACAAAAATAATTCAATTTCTTCAAGTTAAAGGAGTAAGACCTTTCAGAGGTGGCAACTGAGCTAAGTTGGCAGAGTAAAGGCAGGGACTCACCTAAGCTGGCCCTCAAATCCCTCCAAATACCTTTCAAAAATGACCCTAAACAAATTATAGAACAACAGAAAACCTCAAAAAGATAAAGTGAAATACAATTCCAATACAAGAAAATTTGGAATGCTGGTAGGAAACGTCTGTTGCACCTGGATGAGAGAAGAGCATAGTCCAACACAGGCCACACCGTCACAGACTAGCCCCCAGGAAATGAGGAGCAGGCTTCTAGGCAACTTAAACAGTGGCAGCAGTTACAGTTTCCAGACCACTCATCCAAAAGATGTCAGACAACTTAAAAAGACAACAGAAAAGGTCCATTGTATCTGGGTAAGAGATAAGCACAGTCCAGCATAGACTGCATGGGGAAAATCTGGTCCCTAGTGAACCAGGGGCAGGCCTTGAGAGTGACATCAGAGGCAGCAGTAGTGTATCTTTCCAAAGCTCTAAGCTCACAGACCATAACAGGATCAATAACTGTCAGGAGATTTCAGGGGTCCTTTTCTAGCACTGAGGCAGAACTCTGTTGCTTTGCTCATATTCACATCAAGGTTGCTGTCCCTGGTAGCAGTCAGAGAGTAAGGAGAAACACCAGCATAGCAAAACATGTGATCACAGTGGAAGAGGACACCTCATCACAGTTCCACGGCAGAAAAGAATGCTTCTGTTTACTCATAGACCAGACCGCAAACCAGGAAAATAGGAAATACCTCTCCTAATATAATATCACCTGGAAAATATGGAAAACTGACTGGTACCTGTAAGTATCTCTGAAAACAGCTGCAAAACACCCTGAAGCTTGGGATAGTGAACCCTTCACCCTGGAAGTACACATATACTTCAACAAATGGTTATAAGTATCTAATAGACTGGAAAATGAGCAAACAATGGAAAAAATCAGACTCTTGAAAGTTACTATGGTGACAAAGAAAATCAAAACATATACTCAGAAGAAATAAACAGAGTCAAATTCCTACAGCCAAAGCCTCCAGGAAAATAAATGTATCAATTTCTCTCAGGCAATGGAATAACTCAAAACATAGTTTGAAAATCAAGAGGTAGAGGAAAAATTGGGAGAAAAATAAGAATAATAAAATAAAATAATGAAAACAGGTCAACATCTTGGTAAAGGAGACACCAAAAAAGATTGAAGGAAATAACACCATGACAAACAGACTATGCCAAAATGTAAATGAAGCCCAAAAACTCAATGAGGAAAAGGACACCTTTAAAAGCAGAATTGAGCAGATAGAAAAGAAGGTTCAAAATCTCATTGAAGAAAATAATTCCTTAAAAATATGAATGGAACAAATGGAAGCTAATGACTTAACAAGAAATCAAGAAAAAACTCAAATGAATGAAAAAAAGAAGACAATCTTAATCATCTCATACAAATAAAACAACTGACCCAGAAAATAGATCCAAAAGAGATAATACAAATATTATGCAACTTCCTGAAAGACATAAATTTTACAAACCCTAGACATAATCTTTCAAGAAATTATCTGTGAAAACTGCCCTTATATTCTAAAACTATAGAATAAATGTGTTTGTGTGTGTGTGTGCGCGCGTTTGTGTGTGTGTGTGTGTGTGTGTGTGTGTGTGTGTGTGTGTGTTTCCTTTTAGGAGATGAGAAGTTACGGCAATCAGGATTAAGTGATATGCCCAAGGTCACATGTCTTTTTTTTTTGTTAATTGTCTGAAGTTGGATTTGAACTCAGGTCCTCCTGACTCCAGGACTGGCACTCTATTCACTGTGTGACCTAGCCACCCCTAGTAAAATATAAATTAAAAGAATCCACAGGTTACCTCCTAAGAGAGATATCAAAATGAAAACTGCCAGGAATATTGTAGCCAAATTCCGGTTTCCAGGTCAAGGAAAAACAGTCAAGTTTAAGAAATTCCTGTTTTATGGAGACACAGTCAGCATACCACAAGATTTATCATCATCTACTCTAAAGGATTAGTGGACCAGGAATATGATATTTCAGTGGGCAAATCAACTAGGATTAATAGTAAGAAGCACCTCCCCAGCAAAACTAAGTATATTCTTTCAAGGGGAAAAATGGATATTCTATGAGACAGGGAACTTTTCTTCATCATTGTTGATGAAAAGTCCAAAGCAGAATAGAAAATTTCTTTCTAATAAAAAATGAAGAGAAGTATAAAAATGTAAACAGGAAGGGGGACTTAAAGGAACATAATAATTTTAAACTGTTTACATTCCTACACTGGAATATCAATGGTGTACCTCAGAAAACCCTTCCCATCTTTAGGGTAGTTAGAAGGAGTATATATAGACAGAGGGGACTGGTTTGAGTTGGATATGAAGTGAGGACATGTAAAAATAAAATTAAGGGGAGAGAACTGTATGTACTGGGATAAAGTAAGGGAGAAGTAAAGTAGAGTATCTCATCTCACATAAAAGAGGCAAGAAAAAACTTTTAGAGTAGAGAGGAAGAAGGGGCAGAAGGGAGGATTGAATAAATCTTACTCTCATCATAACTGGCCAAAAAGAGGTATAACACACACACATACACACACACACACACACACACAATCAGATAAAAAAATAAATTCCCTTACACGAAAGTAGGAGAAGTAGATGATGAGTGATAGAACAGAGGACAGATTGAGGGAGGGGGGTTTCAGAAGGAAAGCACTGTTGAGGAGGGACAGGATGAAAAGACAGGGATAATACAATAAATGTGGGTGAGGCTATAGGACTGAGGGAAATACAGTAAGCAATAGTAGCTATGAAAATAATTGAATCAGTTTTTTTATAAAGGCCTCATTTCTCAAACATTTAGAAAAATGAGTCAAATTTATTTAAAAAAAGGGCCATTCCCCAAAGGATGTAATCAGTTTTCACATGAAGTAATCAAAGCTATTTAGAGTCATATGAAAAGAAATACTCTTACTCTTGATTGGAGAAACACAAACTAAAACAATTCAGAGGTACTTCCTCATACTTATTAGATTGGGTCAAGAGGACAGAAAAGATAAATGACAAATATTGGAAAGAATGTGCAAAAATGAGGCTTTACTGCAATGTTGTTAGTTGATTGATCCAACCATTATCTAGACCTATTTAGAACTACATCCAAGATACTATAAAACCACGCATATTTTTTTTACCTAAAAAATATCACTTCATGGTCTCTATCCCAAAAGAGATAAAAAAGGAAAAATATCTATATGTACAAAATTATTTATAGCAGTTCTTTTCTAGGGGTAAATAATTGGAAATTGAGGAAATGCCCTCATTTGGGGAATGGCTGAACAAGTTGTAGTATGTGATTATGATGCAATACAGTTACAGAATAAGAAATGATGAGCAGAGTGATCTCAGATAAATCTCAAAGACTTGCATCAGCTTGCATCAGTAAAGTGTATGCATTGTGTATAGTAATATTGTAATATGATCACCTTTGGGTGACTTAGTTATTTTCAACAATACAAAAATCCAAGACAAATATGAAGGATTTATGATTAAAATGCTATACAATTCCAGAGAAATAACTGATGGTAGAGGAATACAGACTGAAACAAACATTTTTGTACATTATTTTTCATTAGTTTTTTTAATTTACATTTTTCACAACATGATTATTATAGGTATGTTTTACATGACTAGACATGTTTATATCAATATTTATTGCCTTTGGGTGTAGGAGAGCAGGAAGGGAGGCAATTTGAAGCCCAAAAGTTTTATCAATGAATGTTGATAGATGGGGCAGAGCCAAGATGGCAGAGTAAAGGAAAGAACTTGCTTCATCTCTTTCTCCAACCACCTCCAATATCTATGAATATAATGACGTTAAACATATGGAACCCACAGAGTGACAGAGTGAAACAAATCTAGTTGGCTGACAGGAAGGGTCTATTGTATCAAGCTGGGAGATGAGCACACTCCCACATGAATTTGTGATAGCCCAGACTTGGGGCTGCCTCAATAATTGACACAGACTGGTTAGGGCAGACTTCAGGGGAGCGAATCACCTGCAGCTGAGGCTTTTTCTAGACTTTTCAAACTATAGATTGCAAAGAGAAAGTAAAAGATGAGAAGGAACCCTTGTGATTGAGGGTAAAAGAGCATTTTCTGGTCCCTGGACATGGGTGGTACAGGAGGCAGAGGACTGGCAAATACAACTGCTGCCGCATGGGTGCCTCCAGATCTCCTGGTCCACAGATCTAGAGACCATTAAGAGAGTAATTGCACTTTCTTTGACCTGCTTGGATATGGGTTGCAGTCTTGGGTGGTGGACATATAGTAAGGAACATTAGTGGTGGCTGTAGAGAGAGAACCCTCCCCATAATTCTGACAAAAGCTCTGACAATGGTGAAAACCCCAGGATTTTGTGACATAGCTCTCTCCACTCAGAAAACAGTGTTCTAATATGACAAAGAGGTCTAAAGTCTAGAAATTGTCTGGCAAGAAGAGCAATCAGGGGGAACAAAAGCAGACTACATAATCCTTTTTTAAGGGGAACAAGGAGGAGCAAAATATAGAACAAGAAGATAACAAAGTCAAAACTTCTGCATCACAATCTTCCAAGAAAATTAAAAATTGGTTGCAGGTCATGGAGGAGTTCAAGAAGGACTTTAAAGATCAAGAAAGAAAAGTAGAGAAAAATTGTGAAAAGAAATGAGAATGATGCAAGAAAATCATTAAAATCAAGTCAGCAGTCTGACTGAAGAAAATAACACCTTAAAATAGACTAAAATGGAAAAAGAGGTCCAAAAAGTGAATGAGAAGAAGCATGCTTTAAAAAGCAGAATTGCCCAGATGGAAAAGAAATTTCAAAAGCTCATTGTAGAGAATAATTCCTTAAAATTAGATTGGAGAAAAATGGAAGCTAATGATTTTGTGAGAAATGAAGATATTATAAAAAAGATCCAAACAAATGAAGAAAATAGAAGTCAATGAGAAATATCTCATTAGCTAAACCACTCATTGGAAAATAGACCCAGGAGAGATTATTTGAAAATTATTGGGCTACCTGAAAGGAATGAAAAAAAGAGGTAGGGGGTGAATCTTAGATGGCTGAAAGAAAGCAGTAACTTTTCCAAGACCCTCCAAGAATTCTGTCACTAAAGTCTATAAAGTGAATTTGAACAGGTTTAAGTGAGACATAGCCCATTGGGAGACAGAGCATGTCAGATACCCAGTCCAGGAAAGTGCCTACACAGGTCTTGGCAGGGAGAACACTTAGCACACAGGAGGAAATGGGAGCAGATTACAGCAGACAGAGAAGGAGCCCCACCCAGCCAGCAGGCTCACCTTCCCCAAAGGTGATTTGCAACCATCTCACCATAGGACAGATAATTTTTGGTGGTAGGTAGGAGAAAATGCATGACCAGCAGCAGGGAGAGTAGCTTTTCCTGGTGCAAACAGACCACAGCCTGGACCTTTAAGAATTACATACTGGGGGAGGTGGTGCCAAGATGGCAGCATAGAAGCAGCAAGGTTTCACAGCTCCCACACAGCCACCTCAAATACCCATAACATATGACTCTAAACAAATTTTAGGGATCCAAAATTCACAAACATGCAGAAAACACATTTCTAGCTGAAGACAGATCAGCATGAGGGGCTCATTGCAACTGGTCAGGAGCCAAAACCAGCCCAGACTGAAAACACAGTGGCCAGGAGGAGAAACAGCTGGAGTCCTCAGGAGAGCAGATCAGCAGCAGGTGTGGCAGTTTCCAGATTTATCAAGCCAGGAGAAAGAAGGATTAAGAGAAAGGTCAGTGGAATTCAGCTAAATTGGGGGGAGAAAAGTGGTCAGACCAAACTGTCCCCAGGGCAAGGAAGCAGCAGAAGTGGCAGAACTGGCAGCAGCTTCCTCCACCCATCTGCTTCAGAGCTTCGAGCCTACAGGAGACAAGTGATTTATCAGAGGCCAAGTGCTCCTGCATTGAGAGGACAGGATATGAATTGTGGTCTTGAGTGGTGGTACTGGAGTGCATTTTCATCAAGTCAAAGCTGATGGGGGCTGCAGGACCCCCTAATAACTCTGGCAGCTGTGAATACCCCAGAAATTTGTAACAGAGCTTTCCCCGCTGGGAGAAGAGATCCACAGTCCTAAAAAAATCAAGCAATTAATTGACTAGCCATTATGAATAGGAAAAGGAAGCAAATTAAGAACAGTAACCAAAATCTAGAATCCTTTGTTGGGGACAAAAAGTATCAAAGCATGGAATGGGAGGGAGACAACACAGTCAGAATTCCCACACCAAATGCCTCCAAGAAACATGAAGATTGTCTACAATCCATAGATTGACTTAAAAATGAGTTTGAAAACCAAAGAAGAGAAGTAGAGGAAAATTGGGAAGAGAAAAGAGAATGATGCAAGAAAATCATGAAAAGAGTCAACAACCTGACTGAAGAAAATAACACCTTAAGTAACAAATTAACTCAACTGGAAAAAGAAGCCCAAAAATCCAATGAGGAGAAGAACGCCTTAAAAAGTCCAATTTTCCAGGTGGAAAAAGAATCTCAAAAGCATTCTGAAGAGAATAATTCCTTCAGAATTAGAGTGGAGCAAATGGAAGCAAATGACTTTATGAGAAATCAAGATACTATTAAACAGATACAAACAAATGGAAAAAGTAGAATACTATGTGAAATACTTCATTGAAAAAACACTGACCTAGAAAAAAGATCCAGGAGAGACAATTTAAAAATTATAGGACTACTTGAAAGTCCTGATAAAAAAAACTTGGAAAACACCCTTTAAGAAATTCTCAAGGAAAATTGCCCTCATATTTTAGAATCAGAGAGCAAAATAGAACTTGAAAGAATTCACCAATCACCTCTTGAAAAAGATCCCCAAAAGAACACTCCTAGAAATGTTATACCCAGGTTCCAGAATCCCCAGATTAAGGAGAAAATATTAAAGGCTGCCAAGAGGAAACAATTTGAATACTGTGGAAACACTATCAGGATATCCCACGATCTGACAGCTTTTACACTGAGGTATCAAAGGTCCTGGAATATGATATTCTGGAGAACAAGGGAATAGGATTAAAACCAAGAATCACCTACCCAGCAAAAATGAGTATAATGTTCCACGGGAAAATATGGTCTTTCAGTGAGGTGGAGGACTTTCAAGCATTCTTGCTGGAAAAAAAACCAGAACTGAACAGAAAATTTGACATTCAAAAACAAGAAGCATGAGAAGGTAAACATTGGAAAGAAATCATAAGGAACTTACCAAAGTTGAACAATTTAAATGTCAATATGGAAAAACAGTAACAGTAACTTATGAATACATATCTGAGCATGTGCGTATATGTGTACATAGAGGGTACTGAATCAATTGAATAGGAAGGCATGATGATTCAAAAAGGTGAAATTCTGAGGTGGGGGAAGACTACAATAAGAGGAGACAGGGAGAGACAGAATGGGGTTAACCATCCCTTTTAGAAGAGACAAGGAATAACTGTTAAAACTTTAATTTCATTTGCTCTCATTGAATTTGGCTTAAGAAAGGAACAACATAAATCATTAACTGTGTATTTTTTCACACAGGAGAGCAGGCCAGATGACTGAGGGGAGGGCAGGGTTAGGGGGTGTAAAGCCAAGCAACAGCAGATTCCCAAAATAATGCTACTGTGAACAGCTTTAAGATTCAGATTACACAGTAGTAGTGAACACTATGTTTATTCCACTACAAATCAAGATTCAGTACAATATTCATAGTATCAACAATTCAAAAATAGTATATACAATATTTATAACAAGGAACAAAAGAAGAATCACCTGGTTTCTCTAAGGAGGAAACCAGCTTAACACTTAAAGATTCAATCAATCAAGTTACAAAAGAATCACCAGTTTTCCCAAAGAGGGAAACCAGCTTAACACTTAAAGAGTCAATCAATCAATTAACAATGTACTGATCTTCCACTCATTGGGCAAACATTAACTTTAGTCTCCTAATACAATCCTTAGAAAACCACATAAACTTTCTACCCTTTGGTTTCCAACAAACTTCAGTTTAGTCCAAGGGGAGGTCTTTTCATCGTTTTGACTCTGGGTGGTCTCTCTGATTCCCTGGATACTCTTCCCTAGTCCTAGCTCCCTCCTGAGTCTGCCAAACAATCACCTAGATTCAGGACCTGACAGCTGCCAGGCTCTCATCCAGTTCTCAGAGACAAACAGCTCCCAGGTCATTGTCCAGTCCTCATGGCAATCCCTGGCACACACTGAAGTTCACAGGGTTCAGCACACCTCAAACTCTTCACCACTTCTCTTTCCTGGAGCTCAAGGATCAGCCAGGCCAGGAACAAGCAGGGTCTTATCCTGTTCATGTCTCAGTCAAATTCTAGATACTGGGAGAGGAACTCTATCTCTCTCCCCATCTTTCTCAGCTGACTTCAGTCTCCATCTTCCTTCACTGAGGAGCCAATTCCATATTCTCTCTTCTCTCTCTAAAATTCTTCTCAGTAGCACCTTGTATATTAGGACTAAGTATAGAAGGTATGAACTCTGTCCATTGTTGAAAAGGTGTGAACTCCCCTGTCGACTTGGAAGAAAGCTATCGGCTGAGACAGGAGACCAGTGCTATATATAAAGAAATCCCACTGTAAAGCCCCTCTTCTGCTCTGCTCTCTTACTTTCTGATAGGGCAGAGAGGTCCCCCCTACCCCAGCCCCTGTACATCTTAATTAGTAGTTGTAGGTGTTGCAGATTTTAAAATTCTAGATTCTTTTGATTCCTCCCTTGTAACCGACCCCCACTGGAAGGACAATCAATTTAATACAGGCTCTGAACGTGTGATTATACAGGACATATTATGAGAGTGATAATCTGTTTCTCCTTCCTATCACTCCCCCCCTTGTTCTGTTATCTACCCTGTCCCTGTCCCTTTACTGAAGTGTGTGCTTCCATCATCGCTCCCCCAGACCCTGCCCTCCCCTCCGTCATCCCTCCCCTCTCATCTCCTGTGTGGCATGATGCACACTGTAGAGTTTATGTCTCTAAGCCAAATTCAATGAGAGTAATTGAATGTAAAGTTGTAATACTTATCCATTGCCTCTTCTATATGGGATGATTAACCCCATTTTGTCTCTCCCAGTCTCCTCTCATTCTAGTCCTCTCCAATCTCAGAATTTCACTTTTTTAAGTATCATCCCTTCATATTCATTTCATCCTAAACCTTCTATATACACATATACACACATGCTCAGATGTGTATTCATACGCATGTGTATTCCCTTCACCTATCCTCATGGTAAGAAAAGTTTCATAAGTTACTATTATCGTTTTTCCAAATTCGCATGTAAATAATTCAAATTTGACAAGTTCCTTATGATTTCTTTCCCATGTCTACCTTCTCATGCTTCTAGAGTTTGATTGTCAAATTTTCTGTTCAGTTCTGGTTTTTTCAGCAAGAATGCTTGAAAGTCCTCCACCTCATTGAATGACCATAATTTCCCCTGGGATGATATGCTCAATTTTTTTGGGTAGTTGACTCTTGGTTTTAATCTCACCTCCCTTAATCTTCAAAATATCATATTCCAGGCTCTTCTATCCTTCAGTGTAGAAGCTGCAATATTCTGAGTTATCCTGATAGTGCGTCCGCAGTATTCAAATGGTTTTCTCTTGGAAGTCTGTAATATTTTCTCCTTTAACTGGGTATTCTGGATCCTGGCAATAACATTTCTAGGAGTTTTGTTTTGGGGATCTTTGTGAAGAGGTGATTGGTGAACTCTTTCAAGTTCTATTTTGCCCTCTGATTCTAAAATATCAGGGCAATTTTCTTTGAGGATTTCTTGAAGGATGCTTTCCAAGTTCTTTTTTTGGTCATGGTTTTCAGGTAGACCAATAATTTTCAGATTGTCTATCCTGGATCGATTTTCCAAGTCAGTGGTTTTTTCAAGGAGATATTTCACATTGCTTTCTATTTTTTTCATTTCTTTGTAACTGTTCAATTGTATCTTGGTTTCTCATGAAGTTATTAGCTTCTACTTGCTCCACTCCAATTCTGGAGGAATTATTCCCTTCAGAATGCTTTTGAGATTCTTATACCATCTGGGAAATTCAATTTTTTAAGGCTTTCTTCTCCTCATTGGCTTTCTGGGCCTCTTTTTGCCATTTGAGTTAATCTATTCTTTAAAGTGCTGTTTTCTTTAGTCAAGTTGTTGATTCTCTTTTCATGATTTTCTCACATCATTCTCATTTCTCTTCCCAATGTTTCCTCCACTTCTCTTACTTGTTTTTCAAAGTCTTTTTTCAGTTGATATATAGCTTCTTGGCATTCTTCAAGTGTCTGGGAAGCATTTGGTGTGGGAGTTTTGACTGGGTTGTCTTCTTACCATTCCATGGTTAGATCTTTTTTGTACCCCAAAAAATGATTTTAGAGTTTTATTGCTGTTCTTATTTTGCTTTCTTTTCCCCATTTTGGCCAGTCAATTAATTGTTTTTTTTTTCTCTGTGAATCTCTGCTTCTAGGGGGGAAAGCTCTGTTCCAAATTGCTTGTGTTTTCCCAGCTGCCAGAGCTATTAATGGAGTGTTGCAGCCACCCCCTCCCCCCGAGCTTTGGCTTGCTGAAAGCACACCCCAGGACCACCATCCAAGACCATGATCCAGATCCAGGCCACTCAACAAAAGAGCACTTGGTCCTGATCAAACTATTCAGCCACCCTGCAGAGTCCACAGTCCAGGAGCTCTGAAGCAGCCTAGTTTGTGCCATTGCTGGTTCCAGCATTTCCCTTCCCCCACTGCTTCCTTGCCCTGGGGCAGATTGGCCGAACTGCTTTTCCTCCCCCAAATTAAGTTTCAATGTTTCACTTTCGCTTTCACTGACTGACTCTAATCCTGGTTTACTGGATGTGAAGATTCCCTCAGGTGCTTTAGATCCTCTATGAAGTAGACTCAAGCTGCAGCTTGGAAGGCTCGGCTCTTCTGGACCACCCTGGGCCCTGGCCTGGCCTCCGCTGCAGTTTGGGGCTGGGCTGGTCTTTCCTCTGGGCCTGCAGGCCTCCTGGATGAGCCCCTCCTGCCCAGCTGCCCCGCTCCAGTCCCTGATTTTCACGCCTTGGTAGATGTGGAGGTGCTGGAGGCTGTAGATCTTCTCTCCTGAAGACTGGCTGTGACACAGCATGGCTTGCCTCAGCTCATCTCCTTCCCACTGCCCGGGGCCTTGCCACAGTCTCGGCTTCATGGTGGGCTGGCCTTGGCTCCTGGCCTGCCAGTATAAGCTCCTGCTGCCAACCAGCCTTCAGTGAGAGATGTGTTTTCCATATTTTTGTGAGTCTGAGAGTCCTAGACTTTGTCTGGGGTAATATTTTATGGGTGTTTAGGGTTGTTGTGTAGGAGCTGTGGAGCCTTGCTGCTTCTATGCTACCATCCTGGCTCTGCCCCCTCAGAGTTGATTTTAAGAAAAAAAATGAAATTGATAGATCCTTAGTCAATATGATAAAAAAGTAAGAAGAAAACCAAATTATGAGTATTAAAAATGAAAAGGGTGAATGTACCTCCAACTAAAAGGAAATTAAAGAAATAATTAAGAATTATTTTGTCCAATTGTATGCACATACATTTGGCAATCTTAGTGAAATGGATGTATATGTACAAAAATATAAGTTTCCCAGATGAATTTAGGAGGAAGTAAATTATTTAAATAACCAAACTTCAGAAAAAGAAATTAAACAAGCTATCTGGTAACTCCCAAGGAAAAATGCCCAGGGCAAGATGCATTTACCAGTGAATTTTACCATACTTGTAAAGATCAATTGATCCCAACACTCTACAAACTATTAAGGAAAACTGATGACTAAGGAGTCTTATGAAATTCTTTTTATGATACAAATATTGTACTGATACCTAAATCAAGGAGAGACAAAACAGAAACAAAATTATAGACCAATCTCGCTCATGAATATAGATGCAAAAATTTTAAATAAAATATTAACAAAATTACTACTGCAATGTATCTCAAGAATAATACATTTTGATTAGGTTGGATTTATTCCAGGTATGTAACGATGGCTTAATATTAGGAAAACCATCAGGATCATTGATCATATCAACAATAAAGCCGACAGTAACAAGATAATTATCTCAACAGATGGAGAAAAAGCTTTTGATAAAATACAACATCATTTCCTATTAAAAACACTAGAAAGCACAAGAATAAATGTAGTTTTCCTTAGAATAATAGGTAGCAACTACTTAAAGCCATCCCCAGATATTATATGCAATGGGGATAAATTAGAAGCATTTCCAATAAGATCAGGGATGAAACAAAGATGTTTACTTTACCCACTCTTATTCCTTCTGGTACTAAAATTTTTAGCACTAGCAATTAGAGAAGAAAAAGAAAACAAAGAAATCAAATTAGGCAAAGAATAGACTAAGTTATCAGTCTTTGCAGATGATATGACGATATACTTATAGAAGCCAACCTGATACTAAGTGACAAGGGCAGAACCAGGAAAAGTTTATACACAATCATAGTCACATCATATGTGTGATGACCAACTTTGAAAAATTGGACTCTTCTCGGCAATGCACAGCTATAAGACAACTCTGCAAGTATAAGTATGGAAGGAGATAGTTACATTCAGAGAAAGATCTAGAAACAACAGAGTTTAAATGAAGACTGAAGCAATCTAGATGCTATTGTTCATTGACATGTTTGGTTTTGTTTCTTTTTTCCCATTGTTCACTCCATTGGTTACAACCCTTCCATACAACCAGTCTAATGTCAAATGTGAAAGTATTTGCAGATTCTCTACTTGACTGCAGGCAGCCATTGGGGAGGAGGGGAGGACAGGGAGGGGTGAAAATTTGAAACTCAAGGGATTATGGAACTGAGTCTTGCAAAGTAAAAGGAAAATAAAGAAATCATTTTTTAAAAGAGCCTAGGCATCATTCTGCAAGAAATTCTCAAGGAAAATTACCTTTATATTCAAGAAACAAGAGTCAAAATAGAAATGGAAAGAACTGACCAATTACTTCTTGAAAACTATCTGGAAATGAAAACTCCTAACAGTATTCTTGACAAATTCAAGAGTGCTCATTTCAAGGAGAAAACAACACAAGCAGTCAGGAAGAAACAATTTAAGTATTGTGGAAACACAATCAGGATAACACAGGATCTAGCAGCTTCTACTTAAAGGGTTCAAAGGGCTTGGAATATCATATTCCAGATGTCAAAGGATCTAGGTTTGAAACCAAGAATCAACTACTCAGCCAAAATCAAATATAATGCTTCAGGGAAAAAATGTGGGGGGAGGGGGGGTTGGAACCAAGATGGTGGCATAGAAGCAGCAAAGTTTTGTAACTCCCACACAGCCACCTTAAATACCCAGAAAATATGACTCTAAACAAATTTTAGGGCTCCAAAACTCACAAAAATACAGAAAACACATCTCTGGCTGAAGTCAGCTCGGCAGGTGGGGCTCATTGCTGTAGGGTGGGAGTCAAGGCCAGCCCATCCAGGAACCTTGGCCTGGCCCTGGGGTGGTCGGGAGAAACCACAGCTGGAGTCTGCAGTAGATTGTATAGGAAGCACCTGGAGCAATCTCCACATTTTTCAAGCCAGGAAAAATAATTCTAAGAAAAAGGTCAGTGAAATTCAAGCTAAATTTGGGGAGAAAAAAGGGTCCCAGCCACACTGCCCTCAGGGCAAGAAAGCAGCCCAACCATGCTGTTTCAGAGCTCCTGGTCTTCCAAAGGCAGGGGGGCCTAAACAATTGATCAAAGGCCAAGGCTCTTGCATTGAGAGGCCTGGATCCAGATCGTGGTCTAAGGTGGTGGTCCTGGGGTGTGCTTTCAGCAAGCCAAAGCTGGTGGGGGCTGCAACACCCCCCTAACAGCTCTGGCAGCTGTGAAAATTCCAGCAATTTGGGACAGAGCTTTTCCCCCTGGAAGCAGAGTTCCACAGACCTAAAAAAATCAACCAATTAATTGACCAGCCAACATGAGGAAAAGGAAGCAAAGTAAGAACAGCAATCAAACTCTAGAATGAATTTTTGGGTACAAAAAGGATCAAAGCATGGAATGGGAAGAAGACATCACAGTCAGAACACCCACACCAAATGCTTCCAAGAAACATGAAGACTGCCTACAAGCCATTGATCGGCTTAAAAAGAACTTTGAAAACCAAGTAAGAGAAGTTCAGGAAAAATTGGGAAGAGAAATGAGAATGATGCAAGAAAGAAACAACAACATGACTCAAGAGAATAACACCTTAAAACAGATCAGCTGAACTGGCAAAAGAGGCCCAAAAAGACAAAGAGGAAAAGAATGCCTTAAAAAGTCAAATTTCCCAGATGGAAAAAGAATCTCAAAAGCATTGTGAAGATAATAATTCATTCAGAATTAAAGTGGTGCAAGTGGAAGCAAATGACTTTATGAGAAATGAAGATACGATTAAACGGATACAAACAAATGAAAAAAATATGAAGCAATGTGAAATAGCTCCTTCAAAAAACTACTGACCTAGAAAATAGATCCAGGAGAGACAATTTGAAAATTATTGTTCTACCTGAAAGCCATGATCAAAAAAAGAACTTGGAAAGCATCCTTCAAGAAATTCTCAAGGAAAATCACCATGATGTTTTAGAATCACAAGGCAAAATAGAACTTGGATGAAATCACCACTCACCGCTTGAAAAAGATCCCCAAAAGAAAACTCATATATACATATATACATATATATATACATATATATATATAATATATATGTCTATACAGGAGGGTATATATGAGAATGAATACATATGTGAGCATGTGTGTATATGGGTACATAAAGGATACAGTATCAATTGAATACAAAGTGATGGTACTTTAAAAAGAAATTCTGAGGTGGGAGAGGAATAAAATGAGAAGAGACAAGGAGAGATAAAATAGGGTTAATCATCCCATATAGAAGAGGCAAGGGATAACTCTTACTACTTTACCTTCATTTATTCTCATTGAATTTGGCTTAGGGAAGGAATGACATTAAGTCTAAATTTGGTATCTTGCCACACAGGAGAGTAGGGGGGATAGGGATGAGATGTAGGATGATGGAGGTCAGGGCTGGGTCTAGGGGAGGGTTGCTGGAAGCAAACAGTTCAGTAAAGGGACAGGGACAGGGTAGAGAATAGACAAGGGCAGGGCAGGATAGGAAGGAAGGTCATATAATCAGCCTATAATAATATTTCCACTGTGCAGATGTCCTGCATAATTACACATGTATAGCCTGTATTGAATTGCTTGTCCTTCCAGTGGGTGTGGGTGTCAGGTGAGGAATGAAAGAATCTAGAATTTAAAGCTCTACAATCAAATATTTTAAAAAAGCCCCCCCCACACACACATATACATAATTGTTATTATCAACTCCATGCAACTGGGAATTAAGATAAATCGGGACTGGTGTAGGGAAACCCTCCTTGCCACACCAGAAATTTAGAGTGGCATTAGAGGAGGGCATTAAAGAGAGCAGGTTGGGGGAGGAGCTTTACACTGCTATAAGTGTTTTGGATCAAGGGTAGAGGAAAGACGGGGAGAAAATGTGTAAGTCAAAATCTCGTGGAAATGAACGATGTAAAACATGAAAATAATTTTTTTTAAAATATGGTGATTCAATGAAATAGAGGAATTGCAAGCATTCTTGATGAAAAACCCAGAGGTGGAGAGAAAATTTACCTGCCAAACACAATAAAAAAGAGAAGTTTGAGAAGGTAAATGGGAAAAATAAAGTGTAAGGAGCTTATTAAAATTTAAATATTTACATTTTTATATGCAAAAAATGATTGTTGTAATTCATGAGCTTTTTCTCAGAATGAGGATATTTGAAGAGAATATCTATGTGTGTGTATGTACATGTGTATGTATATGTATATGCATATGTATATGTATGTGTGTGTTTGCATATGTATATGTGTATATATGTGTAGATACATATATGCATGTATCAAGGGTGTATACGTGTATTACTTTGTTTGTGTACATGTATACATAGATGGAGGGCACATGATCAGTTGAATATAAAGTGATGATATCTAAAATTAAAATTAAGAGGTGATTCAGGAATATATTGGGATAAGGAGAAAGGGAGATAGAATATGGTAATTTATCTCATATAAAACAGCAACAGTAAACTGTTACAATGGAGGGGAAGAGGAGGAAGGTGAAAGAGAATGGCTCAACTTTACTTTCATTGAATTTGCCTTAAGGAGGTAAAAACATTGAATTTGGCATCTTAACCCACAGTAAATAGGGGAATAGGGTAAGTGGGGGAATGCTAGAAGGGAGGATAGATTTGGGGAGAGGGTAGTTAGAAGCACACACATTTGAAAAATTAAAGAGTCAAAGGAGGAAATAGAGTAAGTTTGGAGTGGGGCGGGATAGGATGCAGGGAAATATAATTAATCCTTCACAGTATAACTTCTATGGAACCATTTTGTATAGCCACACATGTAGAACCCATATTGCCTTGCTTCCTAGTGGGGGTGGGTGCGGAGGAAAGATGGGAAAGAATCTGGAAATCAAAGTTTTTTTAAATGTTATAAAATGTTTTTCATATGGACGTTGGAAATAAGATATATAGACACAGAGGTATGGAAATCCATATTGCCCTGCTTGAAAGTTAGAAGGGGTATGGGGGAGGATACAATTGAGACCAGATTGAGGGAAGGAGAATTTAGTAGACTTGCTCTCTTGGGGTGGGGATTAGGGGAAGATGTGGAGAAAATTTGTAACTCAAAATCTTGTGGAAATGAATGTTGAAAGCTAAAAATAAATACATTGGAAAAAATGAAAGTTAAATTTTCATGTATTAGTGTGGAAAATAAAATACTAAATAAAACCTAAAATAGAAAGGCCTTCTAGGGGATCCTAAAACTTTGGAAAATGCCTAAACAAAAAGTAGGGCACAATGTAGCTCTTCTCCTCTGGTTATGGCTATATCAGTGTAGCATAAAAAAGAAGAAAAACTCTTCCTTTCAATCTAGCTTTCTTCACTATTTCAGATAAAATATGCTTTGACTTAAAATATGCAAACTGTTGTATTTTGAGCCTTTACTAATTTTATGAAATGTCTAGTCACTTAAAAAATGTATGACTAATTTAATTCAATTTATCCTTCACGATAGGCACAATTATCCTTATCTTTTCAGAATTCAAATCAAATGTTGTAATGGTAATTAATTTAGCAGGTACTTGGGCCTTAGTAACTAAGGGCTAAGTACTCCTGTGAAAGAGGCACAGGGTGTGAACTCTGTCTCCTGTGTGAAAGAAGCAAAAGGTATGAACTCTGTCTCCTGTGTGAACAGAGGGAGTTAGTGTGATCTCCTGTTGCTAATTTGGATGGAAGGAGGTTGGTGGAGAGAGGACGCCAGTGTTTGTATGTAAGCAGAATTCCAGAGACAGAATGAGATTAAGTTTTTTCCTCCTGATGACTCCTGTGGAGGGAACAGAATTGTCCCAGCATTTGGGAGCTGTACTCCTGTACTGAGAACTGAGTTGGAGTTTTCTATGAGACTAGAATCTGGTGAAGACTGCCTAGAAGGCCTCCTGGAAGCCTACTTGGAAGACCAAGATTTCACCAGGGTCCTAAGGCCACCTGACCTGCTAGAGGACTAAAGAAGTATTACCAGGATGAGACTTAGTTTGTTCATGGCTTGATTGATTCTTCAGTTCCTGGCAACAGAAGTGCTGAAGGTTTTGAGATGTTCCAGACCCTGAGAACTTCAGTGTGTACCAGGGACTGCCTGGAGGACTGGATGAGAACCTGGGAGCTGTCTGCCCCAAATCCAGGTGAAAGGTGGGTTCAAGTAGGAGCTGGGACTATGGAAGGAGATCCAGGGAATCTCCTCCAATATAGAATGCCTGATGAAATTGAAGTTTAGTAGACACCAAGGGGTGGAGGATTTCTGTAATTTTCTAATGACTGTATTTAGTGATTAATTATATTTAGTAATTGTGAACCTAGATAAGTGACTGATTAAGTTAATCTATAATCCTCCCTTGAGGAGAAGATTTAGTATTGTATTGTGGAATGATTAAATGATTAAGTAAACAGGGTTCCCCTCTTGGGGAAACCAGATGATTATTCATTTGTTCTTTGTTCTAAATACTGTGGCCACTGTATTGAAAACAAGGTGGCCATTCAAATGTCAAGTTGTTGTGAAAAGTATATTGTGATTTTCTGGGATAAGATGTAATGTTGTGAATATTATATTGTGATAGGTTGTGAATGTTTGCGTTGATCTGTAATGGAATAAAGGGAGTAATCAGAAGCTACAGAGATGTTCACAGTAGTATTCTTTGGAAAGCTGGTCATGCATTGCATTGCAAATGGCCACTCACAAAGATGAATAGAATGAGTTGTTCTCTTTTGTTTTTTGCCTCAGTGATTGACACAATATTTTTATTTAATTGTGGTATCACAGTTTTTATCCTTTGTATGAGTATGATGGGTTTTTTTCTGTTTTACTTAGCAAATTTCTGGTATTTCTTTCCTCCAAGTCGTCATGGACCTTCCTTTTTAACAAAGGTAAAAATTAAGCAAAATTAACTGGCACATTTGCCATGGACATTAAATCTATATATTTAAATAAATAAATTACAAAATACCTATCTATATCTGTATCTAGCTCTTAATGTCCCTATGTATATATGTGTGTGTGAGTGTGTGTGTGTACATATAATTTTCTTGTACATTGATATATGTGTAGCCCATGTCTGCTAGTTATTCCTCTCTTTAAATTCTAGTAATTCATTAGTTTACTAAATATAATTACATCTCAAAGCAATTGGTAGTTGTAATCTTATATAATCTTATATTTCTCCATAAAATAAAAGAAATGAAAATATCTTTCAACAGTTGTCTATGATTGCCTACTCAGCTTAATAAATAAATAGGAGAAATTTATTTTCCATTAGATTTCATTATTCTCTCTCCATATAAAACTTCCATCTCATGGGTTTCACACATTAATATTACAAATTGTATGATTTATTATTAGGGCAACACAAATATGAAGACATGTTTTAATTTTCAATCAGAAAAACTAAGATAATGACCACAGCCACAATTAGCAATAACCGTCAATTGAAACTGCTGATTCCTCCACTGATTCTCTCAATGTAATCATTTGAATTTTCAAAACAATTATTTTCAAAATATCTTCTCCATGGTATAGCTTCTACACTGGGTAATAGTCAAACTCACTTCTTTCATTTTCTCACTTCTCCCCATCTTTCCCCTTCCCAATATCCCTTGGAACATAATACTTAATTTTCGTGGGTAGGTGATTCTTGGCTTTAATCTTAGCTACCTTGATCTCCAGGATATCATATTCCAGGCCTTTTGATCCATTAATGTAGAACCTGTTAGATTCTGGGTTATACAAAAATGTGTTTCCACAATATTTCACTTTTTTCTTCTTTGAAGTTTCTAATATTTTCTCCTTGATCTGGAAACTCCAGAACCTGGCTATAACATTCATAGGACTTTTGTTTTTGGGATCTTTGTCAAGAGGTGATGGTTGAATTCTTTCAAGTTCTATTTTGCCCTTTGGTTCTAAAATATCAGGGCAATTTTCCTTGAGAATGTCTTGAAGGATGTTTCTAGGTTATTTCTTTGATCGTGGCTTTCAGATATTCCAATAATTTTTCAATTGTCTCTTCTGGATCTATTTTCCTGGTCAGTGGTTTGTTCATTGAGATATTTCACATTGTCTTCTTTTGTTTCATTTGTTTGGATGTGTATTCTCTTCAGAAAGCTTTTGAGATTCTTTTTCCATCTAGCAAATTTGACTTTTTAAGGCATTCTTCTCCTCATCGGCTTTTTGTGCCTCTTTGCCATTTGAGTTAGTCTATTTTAGGATGTTATTTTTTTCAGTCAGGTTGTTTACTCTCTTATCATGATTTTCTTGTATCATTCTTCTAAAGGGCAAGTAAATGACTCACAAAATGAGCAAGCAAAGGAAGCAAAGTAGGCCAAGCAATGCAACTTTAGATTACTTTTTTGGAGCAAAAAGGAACAAAGTGTGGAACAGGAGGAAGAGAACACAGAGATCTGGCACCAAAAGCTTCCAAGAAAAATGTAGACTGTTTACAAGCCATAGAGCTACTTAAGAAAGGTTTTCAAAACCAAACAAGTGGATGAAAAATTGGGAACAGAAATGATAATAATGCAAGAAAATAATGAAAAGAGATTCAACAACATGACTGATGAAAATAACACCTTAAAAACAGATTAACTCAAATGGCAAAATACTACTAAAAAGCCAACGAGGAGAAGAATTCCTCATTTTATTTCTTAAAATGCAAAGACATTCAGACATATTAATTTGTTTAATCATTTTTTTCCGATGTGTCCTTTTTATTTCTTGCCATTTGCTTCCATGTATAGGGTTCTTATTCATCTCTCATTCCTTTGAGATATATGCCAAATTATCAAATTCTCTGAGTTTTTCAATATTGGAACAGTATGAAAATTAGCAAGAAAGAAATTCTTGAGATTAAATCAAACAGTTATGATAAGGAGGATAAAGTGGGATTTTCTGAAGAAACACATGAAGGCATCAGGTCACTGACCAGTGTTAAATGTACAGAAGATAAAATGGTATACACTTGCCAAATGGTATGAGAAAATTAAAGTCCACAGTGCATTGGATAAAGAATTTCATAAAAGTATTAGAAGAAAAGTATATACATTGAGAACTTTATTTTATTTTGATATTATCCAGCACAGACTTCCAGAGATTTAGTTTGGGCCCTGCACTGTTAAAATTTTTGTTAGTGGTTTAGATAAAGGCCTCAATGACATAGCAATCAGATTTCAAAATAATACACAACTTGAAAACATTATAAAATGTTGGATGAGGTCAGGATGCAAAAGTTCTCAGTAGATTAGTATTATGTTGAAACTAATGAGATAAATTCAATAGAAACAAATATCTTCCTAAATTATAGTTCAAATATATACTTCAGAGATATAAGCAATTCAAACCCAAGAAAAAAGTTCGGAGCTTTCAATGAAAAACAAGTTGAATATGAATGTATAGTTTACTCAAGTGTTCCAAAAAGTTAATAGTTTTTTTCCAAAACAATAACAACAACAATTATATTCTAATATTGCATTACATAGCTAAAATTTTCAGAATGTGGGAGGTAATATCATTCACCAATTGAGAATGATCTAATGATAAGAACATATACTTGTCAAGAAAAGAAACTCACACTGTTTAAAAACTTAAAAACAAATTTTTTTAAAATCATCCCTACTTAAAAAAAATGGAAAAAGGAAGCAATTCTAATATTCTACCTTACTCATCAGAGTTACAATGACAATAAAAAGGAAAATCATTAATGTTTGACAGGCTGTGAGAAGACAGGCTCACTAATTCAATCTTAGTGAATTTTTTGAATGATTACAACCATTTTGGAAAGTAATTTAGAATAAAACAAAAATATTTTCAAAGACTATATTCCTTTTATACCCAGTTGTGCCACTACTCAGGTTATACCATAAAGAGATCACATGAAGATGAAAAGATCATACAGGTACAGAGATATTTATAACCACTTTTTGTGGTAGCAAAACATAAATAAGTGTATCAGAAAGCAAGAGGGGGTCCAACCACTGAGGAAATTCTGAATACATTGTAGTACAAGAACATAAGAAAATATAACTATTTTGAAAAATGAGTATATGATGATTTTAGAAAGACATGAATATATCAACTGATGCAGAATGGAGCAAAAGAATAAGAATAATTTATAATTTAGAATAAGTACTTTTTAAATGAATAACCTTGTGAGCTTTTGTAATCAGTTGATGGATGGAAGGAAATGATTCGTATCTGGGTAATTTTTTAATTCACTTGTTTATTTACTTTTAGTTTACAAGATTCAGTTACAGAATCACTTGAGTTTCAGATTTTCTCCGCTCCCTTTCTCTTCTCCCCCATGGTGGCATACAATCATGTATGGGATCTGCAAACACTTTCACCTTGTACAATAATCTGGTTGTATAGAAGTGTTGTAACCAATGGAGCAAATAATGGGGAAAAAAAGGAAAGAAAAGAAAATAAAACATGGAAAAGAACAATAATATGTGTTGCTTCAGTCTCCATTTAAACTCTGGTCTTTCTAGATCTTTCTCTGAGTGTAGACATCTCCTTCCATTCTGAGACTTGTAGAGCTGTCTTTTAACTGTGCATTGCTGAGAAGAGTCCAGTTTATCCAGGCTGGTCATCACACATATGATGTATCTGCAACTTTGTACAAATTTTTCCTCTTCTTACTTAGCATTAATTTGTATAAGCTTCTCCAGGTAATTATGAAGTCCATCTCCTTCCCATTTCTTAAAGCACAATAGTATTCCATTACATTCATATGCCATAACTTGTTCAGCCATTCCCCAGTTGATGGGCATCCCCTAAGTTTCCAGTTTTTTGCCACCACAAAGAGAGCTGCAACAAATAGTTTTGTACATATGGGTCCTTTTCCCATTTCTATGATCTCTTTGGGATACAATCCCAAAAGTGGTATTACTGGGTCAAAAGGTATGCAATTATTTATACCCCTTTGGTCATTGTTGGCATCTGGATAAAATTTAAATAATAATACTACAAAAAGAAAGAACTTTGAAACCTGTAGGCAACTATCAATATTACAACCATTCAAATATTTCAGAGGACCAATGATGAAATATGCTATTCAGGACAAAAATTTCCTCTATATATTTCATATAGGATTTAAATACACTTACATATACAAATACATACACATAACCATGCTGTTTATATGTATGTGTATTTGGATATATACATATATGTATGTACACATATATATGAAGTCATTGGGGAAATATGTTTTGCTTGATATTTCCATTTTTTTCTTTTTTTTTTTATTTTCATTGTGGTTGGGAGGGGGGCTCAAAAGAAAAAGAAAATTGTAATGTCTCCGTTAATTTGCAAATAAAGGCCTAAGAGGTTGTATCAATGTGAAATCTTGTATGACCTTTCAGATGAGGTCACTGTATTATTCATTTTACTTAAATTCATCATCTTGTTACAAGAGACATCTCATTAAGTGGAAGATAATCCATAAATGTTTGTAATATAGAAATAAAATGTATCAATAAAACTGGGAAAGATGAAAACAAATGACGTTTAGAGTCCATTCCAATAATTTTGAAGACATAGCCCCTCAGGTGCTTTCCTGATAATGGAGGTCTCTAGTAATGTGTCTCTTTGTAAAACAAATATAAAAATATGGGTATGAATACAAAACACATACTTTTATTACTATGTTTATAATGCTTTCACATTCAGAATCTTTTCTCAACCTTACAAATCTGACATAAGCATGTTTGTGTCATGATCAATTGAACTATTACATTAAAAAAAATAGAAATCCAGATATATTAAGTTACTTGACTAAGTTAAAGGACAGAACATGAATTTGCGTAGTTGGGATCCATTGTTCTTTGTTCTTCCTACTGGACTCAGAAAAACTTGCCTTCTGCTTCCATATAAAGCACACTTTCATTTCACTTTTAGGCGACAATAGTTTCATGATGTCACCCCATCTGAGAAATTCCTATGTCTCCACATAACCTTCAATGAGAAATGTATATATGTATGTGTGTGCATATATATGTATTTGTTTGTTTTTTTAAAACCTTCATAGAGATTATTTTGGGAAGATCATAGAATAGCTCCAAAAATTCCAAGCTTTCAAGATTTTTAACCACAAAAGAGTTAAAATAGCACATGAGGGAAAACAAACTTCGTGGAGATAAATAAGAATAGGGGAATAAACAGGGTCATTCTGGGACAATTTGATAAGATGGGAAGAAAAATCCCAGGACCTGGTTTAGTGCCTGTGAAGAGTAAACACCTCCAGGCTAGATTCAATTTAACAATAAGCAGAAAGACTTGTGGTCAGTTGGCTTGAGAGCCTGCCTCTGGGTTAGTAACTGAAACATTTACCTCCCATAATGAGGGACTTGGGTTTTTGAGCCTAGAAAGATTGAGGAAACCTCTACTGATATGGAATGCCAGGCCCAGCTGCTCAGTGAAGAACAGTAGGGCAAGAAAGAATCAGCACGCACCTGGTGAGTACAGAAGCAGTGTGCCAGAAAGTCCATTAGTGTGGGCACTTACAGGGGGCTGGAGGTTTGGCTTTATTGATCAAGCACAGACTACCTGGAGTACAAACTCAAATCAGGCAGTGATCTTTGGGCTTTAAAGACTTGATTTTTTAGGCCCAAACCACAAAATCACAATCAGGGAGGGAAGCTAGGAGACACATGATGTACAGAAGCAAAAGAACAGCCATTGGTTGGAGCTATAGTCAGGGCTAATTTTGGAATATGGTGTGAGGGTATAGGGGCACAAATATTCTGTGACTCATGTGTCCCTTTGAAGAGTAGGGGTAGTCAGCTCTTTCTAGAATGGGATGGCAGATCATGGGATAAGGGGGAACTGGAAAGTCCCAGGACAAGCCAAGGTCATCTTCTGGGCAGAGAGTGTGGGGACCCTGTTTGGTCAGCAGCAAATGACAGGGTGGTCTCTATATTGCACCATAAGCCTGATTTGCACTTTGTACACTCATAATGATTCAAGGAAAGAAATATATATATATTTGGAACTTTGGTCTGAGCAATGCCCAGACATGCCTTAAACTTGTTCCAAACTATGACAGGATATAGGACAGAGACAGAAATATAAAAGGGGACATAATGAAGGGGGCGGAGCCAAGATGGCGGCATAGAAGCAGCAAGGTCCCACAGCTCCCACACCGCCACCCTAAACACCCATAAAATACGAGCCCAGACAAAGTCTAGGAAAGTCTAGGACTCTCAGACTCACAAAAATACAGAGAACACAGCTCTCACTGAAAGCAGCTCGGCAGCACGGGCTCAGCACGGCCACTGGAGCGGAGGCTGGAACAGCCGGAAGCCAAGATCGTGGCCAGGCCTGGGACGGTGGGAAGCACCTGAGCCGAGCCCCGCAGCCACCATGAAGTGGTTCTACAGCCTCCAGCACCCCCACATCTGCCAAGGCATGAGGAGCAGGATGGGAGAGGACCGGAGAGGATGGGAGAGGCACAGCTCCCACCGCAGAGGAGCAGAGAATGGCCAGCCCAAAACACTGCGGCCAGGCAAGACCTCAGGGCAGCCACGAGGAGCAGCGAAGCCCCCCAAGCCCCAGCTTGACTCTACTTCAAAGAAAATCTAAAGCACTGGCCTGAGGGGAGCTTCAGTCAGAGACGGTTAGTGAAAGCTGAAACTTTGAAACTTAATTGGGGGGGTAAAGCAGTTTGGCCATTCTACCCCCAGGGCAAGGAAGCAGTTGGGGTGGGGAACTATTGGAACCAGCAGCAGTGGCCCCCACCAGGCTCCTTCAGAGCCCCTGGCCTGCGGACTCCGCAGAGGGGCTGAATCGATTGATTGGGGATAAGTGCTCTTGTGCTTAGTGGCCTGGATCCAGATCATGGTCTTGGGTGGTGGACCTGCAGTGCACTTTCAGCAAGCCAAAGCTGGGGGGACTTGCAACACCCCCCTAATAGCTCCGGCAGCTGGGAAAACCCCATCGATTTGGAACAGAGCTTCCCCCCTTGGAAGCAGAGTTTCACAGACCTAAAAAATACCAACCAATTAATTGACTGGCCAACATGAGAAAGAGGAAGCAAAATAAAAACAGCAATAAAACTTTAGAATCCTTTTTTATGGATAAAAAGGGTCAAAGCATGGAATGGGAGGAAGAGAGCCCAGAAACCAGAACTCCCGCACCAAATGCTTGCAAGACAATTGAAGAATGCCTAGAAGCTATACATCAACTG
>CM053599.1:155661346-155681055 GCA_028646575.1 Pseudocheirus occidentalis | reverse complement strand
GCACACACCTCATTAAACAAGGACAGGGCAGAGAACAGAACAAGGGGGGGGGAGGAGGGGTAGGAAGGAGAGACAGACTATCACTGTCACAATCTGTCCACTATGAAGATGTCCTGTATAATCACACATCCATAGCCTGTATTGAACTGAGTGTCCTTCTAGCAGGGGTGGGTGACAAGGGAGGAATAGACAGAATCTAGAATTTAAAGTTCTGCAATACCTGCAAATAGGAATTTAGATATACAGGGGCTGGGATAGGGAGACCCCTCCTGCCCTACCAGAAAATAGGAGAGCAGAGCAGGGGAGGGACTTTACAGTGGGATTGCTGTTATGGGTTTGGGGCAGGAGCAAGATGGGGAGAAAATGCATAATTCAAAAAATGTAATGAAAATGAATAATGTAAACAAGGAAACAAATAAAAAGTAAACTAAAAAAGAAGGGGGACTTAATGGTGGGCCACAAATCAGGTGTGTGCAGTGACCTGGGATTTGCATTTGGGTGCAACACTTTCTAATCTAAGGCATTCTATAAGAAGGGGACACCGCATTAGTCAGAAACAAAAAAAAAATAAGCTTTGTCCTCTGATTTAAATTCAAGAGAACATTATTTAAAATGCTTATTCACTCATACAGGATTCTTCTAGTTTAGACAAAACAACATGTTCTTGCTATGTGGTCTGTGAGCTAAGATGCTTTGTATTTCCTTTCTTCTTTCAGTTTTTTTAGACTTTTTCAGACTCTTTTTCAAGCTATTTGATATTGGGGTTTAAGATAACATGACAAGAAATGATAGTCTTTTTTTCTTAAAATTCTTTTAAGTACTTTCATCAGCCTGATGAACCTGGAGGGCAATCTTCTCCATAGGGGGTATTATGTACCTCCTGGAAGGGGAATGATCCTTCCCCTTCATTAGCAATCAAATATTCCTTTCCATCAAATGTGATTCTTCATATTTCCATATCAAAATGTTTTTCTAACCTGTTTATCATTTTTTACTCTTTATTTTACTCTTATGACTTTTTAATTATTTCATTAACTTCATCTATCAACATGAGAAATGATACTTATCTAGACCCCAACATTTTGCTCCATTGGGTGAATTTTCATAATGTAGGGCATTGTGGCTTTGCTGCTAAACTTGATAAAATATCCTTTTTAGTCACTAAGATGTTTGATTCATGTAGAATTCAACTACATGGTTTCTTCCTAATAAGAACTAACTACATATTGCTAATACTATATTGCATTCAAAATGCCAAAAAGATTGAGCAACAGAGGTTGATAGTGGTTGGTGCTGAGTTTGAATTGAGAAACAAGACTGATACAACTTTACTCACAAAAAAAGCTTTGTGCTGAAACCATGATTTCAAGTAACCATAGGATGGAAATAGAATATGTTCTATAAAACATATGATAACTAATTGCACATTGTATGAGTGGTGTACACTCTCTGCACCCTCTGTGAAGACTCTTCAGAATGAGAAGGGAGAGAAACTAACTATCAGGAAACCAGAGATAGATTTTTGAAAGACTGTAAGGACCTGAGTCCTGGATTTTCTATGAAATTGCACAAGCTAGAATCCTTCACCCCCTTCCCTTGCTGTCAATCAACCTCAAGCCCTTCAGGTATTTTATGAATCTCTTGCCCTTTCCCCTTCTTTATGCTGGTATTTGCCAAATAAGGACATGAACAGGTTTTCTGTCCCACCTCCCAGTCAATAGGGGATAGCTTCAGGCTTCTTTGTTATTCACCACTGGGGAAGGTTTCACCCCTAGCCTGAAAGCCCACCTCCAAGACAATGGGAGAAGGGGGGCAGAGCTTGACTCTGTTAGTGTATAAATGCTTCTTCTGTCTTTTGTAATACACCTCCTCTCCTTGATCCCTGACATGGAGAGGACGACCCTTTTCCCACAGTGGAAGATAATAAAAACTTCGTTTCCTTCCTCAAGATACCTCTGACTTTGGATTTTTCTTGGGTGGGGGATTTTGGGGGGCCGTATACCCCACACATTGTATTTACTGTTGGTTTTGGAAAAAGAGTGGTAGTTTATTTACCAAAATATATTATTCCAAGTGGAAAGAGCATTATTTATGACTCCAATTCAGAACTGAGGACACCGTGATTCATAATTAGGTCTCAGCCTGTTCAGAGGGATTATGTTCTCAGATTGGTAAGAAAAAAATTCTGATGTTCCTGTTAAATTTGATTTTTTTATACTATATGGCTTCAATATGGAGGTCTCTCTTCTTAAGGAAATTAATTAATAAATTTCATTGTTGAGAAGGCAAAAAGAAATTTGACTTTGTGGGGTCAGAAAAAATGTTCAACTGAGAATGATAGAATGAATAACCCCATGACTTTTCTTTGCAACTTCTATGTATACAAAACTGAAGAAGGAAATTTTTTCAAAGTTGTGTGCTACTGATGGGGACCATGAACAATGAAACAAAGAATCAAGCTATGTGAAAACTTTGGTCCTCTCATAAATCAGAGGAAAAAACATAGTCACTTTTCAAATCCAGGTACCAGGGCTTCTTGGGGGATCTCTCTGTACTTGTGGTAGTTTTTATTACACTTATGGTAAGTTAAATTGTGTTGTCTTTTGTATTTTAAATACAATAGACCAATTCTGTATTAGGAAGGAGCAGATTGGTCTAAACATATACTAGGATGTTTAGGGTAGATTTATGCATTTGGATGTCCAGAGAAGATTGTGTTTAACCATGACAGTTCTCTCACTATTTGAAGGAACATTATTCTCTGATACACGTAGATGTACCTTCATGGAGAAGAGCGGCCAGACCCATTGTTGAGTGAGGGAAGAACTAGGTAAAATGAGACTGAGAGTGTATCCTTTAATTGATTTTCTTGGACAGGCTCTCCAGTTTTACAATTATCTCTGTGTCCTGGTTGTCCACACATTCAAAACAGATGTAGTCCAATTCATAGCTCTGGTGAAAATAGGGAATATTGTCTCAAGGGGTGAGTCCTCACCAAAAAATTCAAAATGTCAGTGAGGACAGTATTCTAAAATGAAGTAGGAGAATATAGGGATTTTTAACAGAGATAACCATATTTAAAAAGATGTGGCCTAAAAACAAATTTGTGTTCACACAAATATGTTGAAGGGCCAACTGATTGTGGAGCCAAGAAGACATAATTAAAATCACTGTTCTTCACTCATTTCCACTGCGATCAACATTATATGACCCCATTTGGTGCATTCCTAATAATCAATTTTAATAATTAATAATTTTAATAATTAATTAGTTAAAATTTAGTTTTCAACATTTACTTCCATAAAATTTTGAGAGGCAAATTTTCTCCTCACTTCACTCAGCAATGGTTCATATAAGTTTTTCCACGTCTTTTTAAAAGTCTACCTGTTTATCATTTTTGTGGAAATACATTATATTTCATTATATCCATACACCATAACATTTTCAGCCCTTCTCTCACTGACAGGCATCATTTCAATTTTTTGCTCTTCACCACCAAAAAAAGAGATGCTATAAATATTTTTTCTACATGTGGGTCTTATTCTTGATTTTATGATCTGTTTGGAATATAGAAATAGAAATGGTATTGCTACATCAAAGGGTATGAACAGTTTTATACCCCTTTGTTCATAGTCCGAAATTGCTCCCCAGAATGGCTGGATATGTTCACAACTCCAACAGCAATGCATTAGTATTCCAGTTCCCCAAATTTTCCTCAACATTTATTATTTTCTTGTTTTATCATGTTAGCCAATGTGGTAAGTATGATGATTTTTTGATTTGCAATTCTCTAATCGATAGTGATTTAGGGCATTTTTAGATCACTACTGATAGCTTTAAGTTATTCCTCTGAAAACTAACTTTTCATATCCTTTCACCATTTATCATTTGGGAAAGGATATGTATTCTTTGACATTTGGATCTGTTCTCTATATATTTGAGAAATGAAGCCTTTATCAGTGACATTAAAACTATAAAAATTCTTTCCCAGTTTTCTACTTCTTCCTAATATTTGTTGAATTGGCTTTGTTCAAAAACTTTTCTATTTAATGTAATCAAAATTTTCCATTTCACATTTCATAATATTTTCTCTCTCTTGTTTAGTTGTAAATTCTTCCAATCTCAATGAAACTGACAGATAAGGTATTTCTTGTTCTCTTTTCTTGTTTAAAGTATCAGTCTTTACATCTAAATTGTGTACCCATATTGATTTTATCGTGGTATAGGGTGTACAATACTGGTCTATATCAAGTTTCTGAAACACTATTTTCCAGTTTTCACAGAAGTTTTTTTAATGAAATAATGAGTTTTTATCCCAGAAGCTAGACTTTGGATTCATCAAATAGTAGATTACTATAGTAATTGACTTTGGTCTCTTGTGTACCTAACCTATTCCACTGATCCACCACTCTATTTCTTAGCTAGTATTAAGTAATTTTAATGATTAATTCATTAAAATACAATTTCATATCTAGTGTGGCTAGGAAGCCTTTCTTTGCATTTGTTTTCATGAATTCCCTTGATATTCTGAATCTTTTGTTCTGCCAAATAAATTTTGATGTTATTTTCATAGTGTTATAGAATTTTTTGTAATATAATTGAAAGGCACTGAATAAGTACATTATATCTATCTGTCTGTCTATCTATCTATCTATCTATCTATCTATCTATCTATCTGTCTGTCTGTCTGTCTGTCTGTCTATTTATCTATCTATCTATCTATCTATCCTTGAGGCCACATTTGAACTCAGATCTTCTTGACTGCAGCCATAGCACTGTATCAGCTGCACCCTCTACCTTCCCATTCAAAGTATAACATTCATGCATAAGATCTATATGACCATGTATAAGCCATTAAAATCTCCATGTCCCCATCAACTCTGTACAACTTAAAGGACAGATGAGTTAGCAATCTATTTTTAAGAAAGTTGCTACAACAGGGAGACAATGATGAAATCTATAGTCTGTGTTTAGATTAAATGAAGTTTTGTCTGAAGAAAAAAAGAAAAAAAGAAAAGTATTATGTAGTACACACCAATTGTTCTGAACTTGAAGTTTTATGAATATCATAAAATATATCTTAGCATAGTCATATATAAAGAATTTAACTAAGAGAAACTCTTGTTTGAATAGAATATTTTATCAAAAACTACTATGTGATAAAAACAACAAAAAACTATGCTCAAAGAGATGCTGCTAGCCACCTTTTTCTCATGCATTTTAAAATTATTTTTCCTATTATAGAAATGTTTTTGGAAATTTGGCATATTTTCATGTTGTGGTACACACACACACACACATGCACACACAGGAATATGTATTCAAATTTAATAAAAATAAGATCTCCTAACCACAAAAAACAGGTCATGTTGTCAGAAAAGTGGGAGAGGCTTATACATATATACTCATTTACATTAGTTGACAATAATCTACTACTTCATCTACTATTATTTACAAATAAGAAAAAAAATTACTCAAGAAAAAATCATTTAATTTCAAAAGAACCTAGATATAGAAATGGAGACTGCTAGATTCTCTCTCTCTCTCGTCTCATATATGTGTGTGTGTGTGTGTGTGTGTGTGGTGTTTACACATACATGTGCATACATGTGGATGTGTGTATACATACATACAATTGTAATGGCAAGCAATGAAGGAGTTCACACCCTGTTTCAGCTATTGAATTAACACCTTGGTTCAGTTCAAATTTCTTTTGAGCCATTTATCAAGTTGTGAAAAAAAAGAAAGTGTGAACCCCACAAACTGTGAAACCCAGACCTCATTAACTCCAACAACAAGAAAGGGAGGAGTGCATGACAATATATAAGGAGAAGCCCAGGCTAGAGGCATCAGAAGTGAGAAGAGGACTCTCATGGTGGCAGATTCAAGAAGGAGAAAACTTGTGGTATCCCAGCACTCTCTTTGTCTGTTTGGTCTGTGTTGATGTTTGTTTGTGACACTTTGTACAAAAGCCCTAAAACCTTACTTGAAGCCCTGAAAGAGGATTTTTTGATGGTATGTTTAAAGAAGTCGTAGAGGAGGATTTTGGAGGTCCTGGGCCTTTGCTGATGATTTGTGCTGATCTCTTGAACCTTGTTTGTGGGTCTGCATTGACTTTTATATTGATGATTTTTGTTCAGTTCTAAGAACTTGTTGGTAGGTCTGAATTGATTTCACAGGCAGATAGTGAATTGATGATGGTGCTGACAATGTGTATGAATAATATTGTGGCTCTCTCAAGTTTTGTCTTCCCAGAAACAGGAACTATGAAGGACTTGGGGAGGATTGGACATGGTGAGCTTCAATATGGAATGGGAACTGGATGAAGAACTGGACACAAAACTGGACAAGGAACTGGACAAGGAACTGGGAACTATCTTCCTTTGAACCCAGGTGACAATTGGATCTGGGACCATGGAAGAAAAACCATGGAAGCTGAGAGCCAGCCTGGAGTCAAGCTTAAAGAAGATTTTACTTGTATACTGTGTACTGACTGAGTAGATTATGATTCCTGGTTGGAGAACTTTGAATTTTGTACTTTGTTATTGGATTAAGGATTTTGTGATTGACTAAGTGAATGTATTTTATTTAAAGCTGTATGACCAATTTGGTGAAAATAATGCCACCTTTTTAGTGATAAGTTGTTGAGTTATGACAAGGTAAATGCTGTATTTTGATTTTCTGTAAATGTTTTGCTCTGATTTGGCATTAAATAAATAGAGGATTCACTATACTATATAATCACAACCTTGACAGCTGTTCACAGAAGCAGTTCTCTGAATGCTGCTTGTGCATGGCTTTACAACAGTATACTTGAAAGAAATGTCTGTCTATTGTTCCGAATGAATTTTGTTACTATTTTTTCTAGCTCTATAAAATATTTGTTTGGTTAATTGATTGGTATAGTACTAAATATGTAATTTAATTTAGATAAAATTGTCATTTTTATTATATTAGCATGACCCAGCCATGAGCAACTGATGTTTTTCCAATTTAAATTAGTTAGATTTGACCTAATTTTTGTGAGAAAGTGTCTTGTAATTGTATTCATACAGGTTGTGGGGTTGTTTAGGCAGGGAGATTCCAAATATTTTATAATGTCTACCCTAACTTTAAATGAAATTTCTCTTTCTATCAGGATAGGAATGCTGAGGACTTATGTAGATTTATTTTCTGTCTTGCAACTTTGCCAAATTTATTTATTATCTCAAGTAGTTTTTACCTTATTCTCTAGAATTCTCTAAGTATACCATCATATCATCTGCAAAGAGTGATAGCTAAGTCTCTTCTTTGCCTAATTTGATTCCTTTGATTTCTTTTCCGTATCTTATTGCTACTGCCAACATATTCAGTAGCAAATTAAATAAGAGAGGTAATAGTGGACATCCTTGATTCACCCGTTCTTATTGAAAATGGTTCTAGGTAATGCCTATTACATATAATACCCGGTGATGATTTTAGATAGATACTACTTATTATTTTAGGGAAGACTCCAGAGTATCAAAAGAATTAATGAAAAGAAATACTAGAGAAGGTGGAATAGCCATGCAAAGTTTTAATTTGTATTACAAAGCAGCAGTCATCAAAACTTCTTGGTACTGGCTGAGGAATATGGTAGTGGATCAATGGAATGGATTGGGCACATAAGATTAAGCAGTCAATGACTATAGTAATCTACTGTTTGATAAACACAAAGACCCCAGTTTTGAGGACAAGAAACCACTATTTGACAAAAATTGCTGGGAAAACAAGAATGTAGCATGGCAGAAAATGGGCATAAACAAATATCTAACACCATATACAAAAATCAAGTTAAAATGGGTGCATGATCTAGGTATAAAGACTGCTACTTTAAGCAATATGTGAGAGCAAGGGATAGTTTGCCAGCTAAATCTAGGGAGAAGAGAAGATTTTATGATGAATCAAAAGGTAGAGAGCATTAAAAAAGGCAAAATGGATCATTTTGATTATAGTAAATTAAAAAGTGCCTGTAGAAATAAAGTCAATGTCACCAATATTATGAAGGTAGTGGAAAATTGGGAAATAATTTTTCAACCAGTTTCTCTAAAAAAGGCCTCATTTCTAAAATATAGAAATAAATGTGTCAAATCTATAAGAATACAAGGCACTCTCCAATTAATGTATGGTCAAATAATATGAACAGGCAGTTTTCAGAAGATGAAATTAAAGATATCTACAAGCATATGAAAAATGTTGTAAATCTCTATGGATTAGAGAATTGTAAATTATATTTGCCATTGTAAATTGTAAATCAAAACAGCTCTGACCCACCAGTCAGATTGGCTAAGATGACAAAACATGAAAATTATAAATGCTGGAGAGGATATGGAAAAGTTGGAACACTATTACATTGTTGGTAGAATTTTGAACTGATCAAACCATTCTAGAAAGCAATCTGGAGCTATGCCAAAATGGCTATAAATAAGTGCATATCCTTTCACCCAGCAATACCAATTCTAGGGTTGCATACCAAGGAGATTAGAGAAGTGGGAAGAAGACCTGTATGTACAAAAAATATTTATAGCAACTCTTGTTGTGGTGGCAAAAGTAGGAAATCAAGGCAAGGACCATCAATTGGGGAATGACTGAACACATTGTGGTATATGAATAAATATTATTTTGCCATAAGAAATGAGGAACAGAGTTCATAATTGTGATGGAATTCCTTGGGAAATATCTTGCCCACTTAATATTCACTTACCTTTATCCGGCCTTCAGACGTCTCTGGCACCAGATCAAAAGACTGGAGAACTGCTTCAAAGAACACCCAGTGAGAGTTTTCTTTTTAATGCTTTAATGACTCTGCTCACTCTGCTGACTCTAATGACTCTCTTGGCTCTGATGACTCTAACTGTTCATTGTTTTGTACTGCTTTATAAATCTTTTTAATTCTGCCACGTACTCACAAACACTGTTTACAGCGCATGCTCAGGTTGCAGCAAGCTATTGTGAGGTGCCCCGAAGTTTCAAGTAACATGACCTAATACTCACTGGATATTCTCAGTGATTGCCATGTACACTATAGCTCCAGGTACTAATTTCCACCAATGCTATAGCCCTGGGCAGGAATTGCCATGTATGCTATAGCTCCAGGCAGTGATTGCCATGTACACCATAGCTCCAGGCACCCACATGCACTCCTGCAAGTCTCCCAGCTCTGCCTGTGTGACTCATGTACTCATACCAGCACATATAAACCCCCACTTCTGGAGATTTCTACGTACCATACTTTCCACATTTAGAATTTATATTAGGCAGGAATTTAGAGCCCTTACACATAATAACCTGGATGGGCTTATATAAACTGATGCTGATTGAAGAGAGCAGAACCAGGAGAAATTTGTATACACACAATGTATGTATGATGACTAACTTTGGTAGACAGAGTCCTGTCAGCAATGTAAGGTTATAAGACAATGTCAAAATATTCATGATGGAAAGTGATTTCCTCATTCAGAAAAGGAACTATGGAGCCTGAATGCAGATTGAAGTAAACTACTTGCTTTCTTTCTTTTTCTTGTTTTTTTTTGTGTGCTTCCTCTTTCTAATTTTTCTTTTGTGTTTCCTCTTTCTAATTTTTCTTTTAATTAAAAGCAAATGAATGAATTAATTAAAAAATAAGTGTCTGCCTGCCTGTCTCTATCTAGGAATTACATATAGAAAATAAGGGTATCCATACATAAATATGAACAAATTTGCATGTGCCTTTTGTTTTGGGTAGGCTGCATTATTTCTTCATATTTAGAAACTGTACTTGTGGAAAAATATTTGAAAATAAGATAACTATGTACTTATTAATATAAATGATAAATTCCCATGAGGTAGGTGATTTATTTATTTTTTACATGGTACCATTAGGCTGAGACAAAAAGTCATAATTTATGTGTTAAAATCATATGAACTTAAATAATGCAAGCATTTATGGCATTTGCTGTTCCCAGTAATCAGAACTCTGCTGATATATCACTTTAGTTTACCTATTCTTCACACCATATACATAGATTTTCTTGATAAAATAATCTTATCAATTGGAATATTACTAATATTTGAACACAGTCTAAATTTTATCTCCTAAGCAAAGACAAATTACAGAAAATAAAACAATCTTACATTCATGGTTCACTTCACCTTAAATCCAACCTTGTGTTTACTTTTACATGTACAAATGAATACATGCACAAATACACATGCACACCCTAAAAAGAAATGGAACACTGAATCAATTTTAGACATACTTAACATGTGGCAATCATTTATATTGATTCTCCAGACTTAATTTTATTCACATAATATGGATATCTCTTTCTTAGCAATTCTTTTTCTAAGCAAATAGTTCCAAACTCATATTTTGATATTCATTTTGGAGTTTGAATTACACTAAACTATTTTTATTCTGTTAGACCACTCTGTGGAAACCATTCAATAAGTATTGCTAATTGATTCAGTAGTGTTGAAACGCATTATTTGCTTTCTTGCTTTTAGAAATCACCTGTGACCACATTGCTGTGACAAGATTCATTTTCATTCCTATCTTTTTCACCAGTGGTTCTCAACCTTCCTAATGCCACAATCCACTGATACTCGTATGTGGGCATATCTGCATTTGCGCAGAACTACCTGGAGACAGATAGAGAAGTGGTGTCTTGGTTCCTAAGACCATCAGAAATACGTGTTTTCTGATGGTCATAGGAGACCCCTGTGAACTCTATGAAAGAGTCGTTCAACCCCCAAAGGGTTAGTGTCCCACAGGTTGAGAACTGCTGTCTTAGACTGTGTCTCTGCAGGAAAAAGTGAAGTTAAATGCACTTCAATTATACTGTGTATAAGATTTATCTAGATGTGGTACTTACCCCTCTTTATAAAATGTCTTTTTCCCTCCTTTGCAGGGTTTTGATTAGGCTTGCATGACCCATACAATTATCTACCATTTAAAATAAGTAAACGTAGTCTTCTAGACAATGTGTCAGACTTGTGGCAAAAATAAAAATAAAAATAATATCCCATAACTTTCTTAAATGCTGAAGTAAACACTCACTCAATGAAAACCTTGGCCAATCTAATCCACTGATGGGCAGTCCACCTTTCGGGATGATTTGGATTCAATTCTCAAGTCATAGACAAACTGCTGTACCATTTTTTTTTGGTCCACTGTGAGGCAACGGTGTATGAAGCAGCTCATTACAAAAGCTTTATCTAATGCTGATGCTAAATTCAATATTACTTTTCCCCACACTGGCCTCACGCTTTTTTTTTTTATTTCACATGAACACCTTTCTTCAGAGTCTGGTATTCTATAAAGAATAATCCAAAGTGAGGTAGGTGTATCATGTGAAGTCACTGGTTTAATGATAAAGTTTCTTGAAGATTTTTTGGACTAGTCAACTTCATACTGGTCAAGGAACCTCTGCCAACGTTTAATCTGTATTGACCCTTGGCTTGATTACAGTACATAATGCTGATTACATCTATCTTCTCATGCAACCCAGCTATTGTTTGTGACAAAACACTATCGATACATTAGATTTGCTCTGACAATGCAAAACTGAAACTGCTGAGGTTTCCATTTCACACTGAGCTACTAATATATTATTGCGCAAAAAGAATCCATGAAAACATTTAATGACAACAAATTTATTCCCCAGTATATTTTATTTTTTATCATCTTTGCTCACAAAAATAAAAGCCTGCCCTACTCACCTACATTTTTCTGGGTTTGCCATTCTCTAGTGGAGCCATAGTGGTTAAATAAATGAAAATGTCATTCTCACTCAATATACATGGATGCAATATACAGTATGACTTAGTAATATTCTCAAGACATCACAATTATTGTCTGTGTATATATTTGAGTGCTGTCCACATAAGTAGAATAAAACCCTGGTAGAGTGTTAAAATCTTTCCACACAACATCCTTTTCCCAGGGATGACCCTCATATGCTGTGAATTTTCTAAAAGTAACTGCTATAAAAAAAGGAATGTACTTTTAATGAGACTTTGCAAAAGAAATATTTTTGTTAACAACTAAAATTTTGAAAAAAAAAGCAAAAAAAAAAAAACCCATGGTCAGCACCTTTATCAGCAAACCTCATTATTACTCTGACTAGATTTTTCTACAGTGGTAAGCATAGGCACATAGCTACAATTCTCCCCATCTTTGTGATAATGGAACTCTTTATTTTAGACATTAAATTTTTATTTAATTTGTTTATTTGCTTTTAATTTACAACATAACAGTTCCACAATCCCTTGATTTTCAAATTTTCTCCCCCTACCTCTTGGCCCGGGTGGTGGCACGCATTCAAATCTAGGATCTACTATTACCTTCACATTACACCTTAGTGAGGTTGTAATGACAAATTAAATGAACAATGGAAAAGAGGAAACAAAACAAACCGAGAAAAAAAGAGAGCAAGTATTTTGCTTCAATCTGCATTCAGAGTCTGCAGCTCTTTCTCTGAATGTGGATATCTCCATCATGAATATTTTGGAATTGTCTTATAACCTTAAATTCCTGAGAGGAGCTCAGTGTATCAAAGTTAGTTGTCACACATATGTTGTGTCTCTAACTATGTACAGATTTCTCCTGGTTTTGTTTTTCTCACTCAACATCAGTTTATATAAGTCTCTCCAGGTTATTGGGGACTGTCTGCTCCTTATTTTTTATAGCACAAAAGTATTTGGCTACATTCATATACCATAACTTGTGCAGCCATTTGATGGACATCATCTTAATATCCAATTCTTTGCCAGCACAAAAAGAGCTGCTATAAATATTTTTGCACATACAGGTCCTCCTCACTCTTTTCTGATTTCTTTGGGTTACAAGCCTAGAAGTGATATTGCTGGGTCACTTATTTATAGCCATTTGGCCATAGTTCCATATTGCTCTTCCAAATGGTTGGATCAGTTCACAATTCCAGCAACAATGTATTAGTGTTCCAATTTTTCCTCTTCCTCTCCAGCATTTATCATTTTCTTCTTTTTCCATCTTAGCCAATTTGACCGGGGAGATATGGTACCTCAGACTGTTTTATTTTTCATTTCTCTAATCTCTAACATTTTAGAGTATTTTTAAATATGCTTATAGATATCTTTAATTTCCTCTTGGAACAGCTTGTTCATATCCTTTGACCATTTATCAATTGGGGAATGACTTGTATTCATACAGATTTGACTCAGTTCTTTGTATATTTTAAAAATGAGTCTTTTATCAGAGACGCTGTAAAAATTATTTAGCAATTTTCAACTTCCGTCTTTTTTTCATTTTTGCAAAGACTGGGAGTTTTTATTCAGATCAGCAATTCACATTCCTCAAGTCTCACACTTTGGGTGAGCCTTTTGTTGAAGAGGGGAATGGTGAAGCAGAGAAGACAAGGCAAGGCCAACCCACTTTCCTGGACATCCCATCTACCCACTAACCCTCTCTCAGGTCACTGGATAAAGAGGGAAATAGGTAGAAGGGAATGCCAAGAAGGGAGTTACTGAGGGAAAAAGAGGCCTCTGAAAAGAAGATGCCTACCCAGTTGTGTGGCTTTCTAAGTCAAGCTGTGGCCAGGATAGCAGCCACCATAGGCCTCTCCCGATAAATTAAGTCCCCACAATAGCAAGGTTGGAGGTGGAGGGAGCAGGAAGAACAAACTTGTAGAAGAGAAATTGGTCCAATATCAGTTCCTTTCAAGGCAGTGCCCTGAACCCTTGCCTAAAGAATGTCTATATGGCTGCAAAATTCCCAAATGAGAGGACAAATAAAGGTGGGAGAATGAAAAGGAATGGGGAAGGGGCCAGTACCCCGCCCCAGTTTTGGTCCAGTAGTAGGGAGGATAGGGTAGTTGGTCCAGTTTTGTTGATTTGGGGGACAGGGAGTGTATTCCAATAAATTCAAGGTGAGTAGGCATTGCTCAGCTCCTGTAGGCACAACAGGGGAAGTAGTGCCACCAATGGATAAGAGTAGGCAGGGAAGAGGAAGAGCAGTAACTAAAGGAACTTGAGAGTTTAATGGGCTTCCTAGGAATGTCACTGCTGGAAATATATTAACCTTTCAAGGGAGGGTGAAGAAGAGTGGTGATTGGAGGATCTGGCATGGCATCCCATATCCAGTCATGACTGCCTGAGAGGCCCCACGTTTGGTGCCCATCTGCAGCCAGATGATATTCTTTGCCTCCTGCTGTTGGTTATCTCTGAAATTTTGGGAATTCTCTCTAGACTTCTTAGGGAACCAGTTAGGATCTCCAGAGAATGCATCAGCCAAAGGCACTGCCAGCCCACCCAGGTTCATCAGTGTCCACCACATGCATGCCATATCCCTTCCTTCCCAGAGGTCCACAGTTTGTAAGCTATCAACAGTACTGAAGCCATAGTACTCTGCCACTTATAGGAACTGAGAAATCTGTTCCATTGCAGGCCATACCTGAAGGCTGGATCTTCTTTACCTGGACCTGGCCTTCAGGATATAGCCCACTGATCAGTGCACACAGCACCGTGCCATCTTTGACACAGTTTGGGAAATTCTCTTGCCCAGGGTGGGGCCACCCAGCTGGGGCTGCAACACTGTGTGGTAATCCATCGAATGAGATTCTGCCCGAGATCGATATCATATTGCTTCTCAATTTTCCACTATAACTCCTAGCTCAGTCAGTAAGCAGGTCCTCTGTTGGCCATCCTGGGAAGGTGATATAGGTATCTTTGCCACAAGGCAGTGAATGTAGAGCAAAAAGGGCTGGGGAGAGATGCACAGAGTGGCCTCGACTTCCCTCTTAATCTTAGTTACATAGGTTTTATGTGTATAGAAACTTTTCAGTTTAATGTAACCAGAATTATCCATTTTGCATTTTGTAATGCTCTCTAACTCTTGATTTATCATAAAATCTTTTCTTCTCCATTTATTTGACTGGTAAACTATTCCTTTTTCTCCCAGATTGCTTACTCTTACAGTATCAGCTTTTATACTTAGATTCTGCACCCACTACAACTTTATGATGATATAAGGTGTTAGATATTGGTCTATGCCCAATTTCTGCCATACTATTTTCCAGTTTTCCCAGCAGTTTTTGTCAAATAGTGAGTTCTTTTTTTTTTTTGCCTTTTTGGAGGGGGGAAGGTATGGCAGTTGGGGTTAAGCAACTTGCCCAAGGTCACATGATTAGTTCTTGTGTTAAGTGTCTGAGGCCAGATTTGAACTCAGGTCCTCCTGACTCCAAGGCTGGTGCTTTATTCACTGCACCACCTAGTTACCCCAAATAGTGAGGTCTTATCCCCAAAACTGGGGTATTTGGGTTTATCAAACAGCAGATTACTGTATTCACTGACTGCTGAGTATTCTGTACCCAATCTATTCCATTGATCCACTACTCTATTCCTCAGCCCGTACCGAGTAGGTTGGATGACTGCTGCTTCATAATACAGATTAAAATCTGGTATGCCCAGGCCATGTTCCTTAGCATTTCTTTTCATTAATCCCCTTGATATTCTTGGCCTTTTGTTCTTCCAAATGAATTTTGCTACATTTTTTGCTCTATAAAATAATTTTTGGGTAGATTTATTAGTATAGCACTAAATATGTAATTTACTTTAGGTAAAATGGTCATTTTATTACATTAGCTTGATTTAGCCATGAGCAGCTGATGTTTTTCCAGTTATATTTGACTTTATTTCTGTGAATAGCATTTTGTAATTATGTTCATATTAGTGCTGGGTTCTTTTTGGCAGGTACATTCTCAAATATACTATAACATCTACAAAAACTTCAAATGTAATTTCTCTTTCTATCTCTTGCTGCTGGATTTTGTTAGGCATAAATAGGAATGGCGATCACATATGTGGATTGATTTTATATCCTTCAACTTTACCAAATGTATTTTATTGTCTATTTTTAACTTGATTCTCTAGGATTCTCTAAGTATATCATCATATTATCTTCAAAGAGTGATAGCTTAATCTCTCCTTTGACTAATTTGATTCCTTAAATTTCTTTTTCTTCTCTTTCTGCTACTGCTAACATCTATAGTGCCAGATTGAATAAGAGGGATGATAGTAGACATCCTTGTTTCACCAATGATCTTAATGGAAATGCTTTGAGTTTATCCCCATTATATATAATATTTGCTGATTGTTTAGATAGATGCTACTTATTATTTTAAGGAAGACTCCATTTATTCCTGTTCTTTCTTGTGTTTTTATAGGAATGGGTCTTGTATTTTCTCAAAAGACTTTTCAGCATCTATTGAGAAAATTATATGGTTCCTGCTAGTTTTGTTGTTACTGTGATCAGTTATATTTATATTTTAATAATATTGAATGATCTTTGCATTCCTGGAACAAATACAACCTTATCAAAGTTTATTATTCTGGTGATTAGTTACAGTAGTCTTTTTGTTAATATTTTATTTAAAATGTTTGTATCTATATTTATGAGGGAAATTGGTTTATAATTTTCTTTCTCTTTTTTTGTTTTTCCTGATTTAGGTATCAATGCCATATTTTATAGTATAAGTAATTTGGTAGGACTCCTTCTTTAATTTTCCCTGAATAGTTTCTAAAGTATTGGAATCAATTGTTTTTAAATGTTTGATAGAATTCACTAGTTACTCCACCTGAGCCTGGAGATTTTTTCCTAGAACATCCATTAATGACTTGTTCAATTTCTTTTTCTGAGATGGGTTTATTTAAGTAGTTTACTTTCTCTTCAGTTAATCTGGGCAATTCATGTTTTTAAAAATATTCATCAATTTCACTAAGATTGTCAAATTTATGTGCAATTATTATAGGCAAAATAATTCCTATGTATTGTTTTAATTTCCTCTTCATTGGAGGTAGATTAACCCTTTTTCATTTTTGATACTTGAAATTTGTTTTTCTTCTTTCTCTTTGTTGTTATCATATTGACTAAAAGAAATCAATTTTATCATTTTTTTCATAAATCTAGCTCTTGTTTTTTTATTACTTCATTAGTTTCCTTACATTCAATTTTATCAATCTCTCCTTTGTTTTTCAGGATTTCCAATTTCGTACTTAATCGCACATTTTCAATTTGTTATTTTCCCAGCCTTTTCATTTGTATGCCCAATTTATTGACCTCCATTTTCTCTATTTTATTCATGTATGCATTCTGGGATATAAAACTCCCCCTAACAACTTTTTTTTTTGCATTGCACAAGTTTTGGTATGTTGTCTCATTGTTGTCATTCTCTTGAATTAAGTTCCTGATTGTTTCCATATTTTTTTGTTTCACCCACTCCTTTAGGATTAATTCATTTAGTCTATACTTACATGGTCCTTTATTGCATATATCTTTTATTGTATCATGATCTGAGAAGGATGCATTTAATATTTCTGCTTTTTTGCACTGAATTGTGAGGCTTTATGCCCTATTTGTGTTTTGTGCTGAGAAGAAGATATATTCCTTTTTAACCCCATTTAGTTTTCTCCAGAGATCTACCATATCTTCTCTAAGATTCTATTCACCTCCTTAACTTCTTTCCTGTTTACTATGAGGTTACATGTATAAGGTTCAGAGAGGGGAAGAGTGAGGTTTCCTACTAGTATCAATTTGCTGTCTATTTCTTCCTCTAACTCCCTTAACTTCTCCTCTAGGAATTTAGATGCTGTACTGCTTGGTGCATAAATGTTTAGTAATGATATTGCTCCGTTTTTGATAGTGTCTTTTAGCAATATATAGTTATCTTCCTCATCTCTTTTGATACTTGAACTCTTGCTACCAAAGAACAAATCCTGCTCCCCCACCACATTTGTTTACTTCCTCATTTCCAGAGCTTTAAATCTTTCCCCCTAGTGCCCTCCTTCTGGTCTGCCTCTCTATCCATGTGCTTTCTAGAACACCTATTGCATGTTTGACAAGATTATTTTCACCTAAAACCACTTTTTCCCTTACCATTACATGTCTCTATCTTTTTGACAATAATTTATTTTCCACCTTTTGTAGTCCTGGTTGCACGTTCATATATCTTACATTCCTTAATTCTTAATGTTCTTTCCAGAATCTTTCTTTACTCTAATAATTAATGATAACTTCTTTATTTTGATATTCATTCCATAAAAACTTATCAACTTTGGGGGAGGCTAGGTTGTGCAGTGAATAGAATTCTGGACCTTGATTCAGAAGGACCTGAGTTCAAATCCATCCTCAGACATTTCACACTTACTAGCCTTGTGACCTTGGGCTACTCACTTACCCTCAATTGCCCTACCTTCCCTCCTTAATAAAGCAAAAGCAACAACAACAACAAAGCAATCAAACAAAAAATTATCAACCCAGCTAGACTCTGGTAGTTGTTATCTACTCACCTCTTCTTTCACAATAGGTTCAGTGTTTTTCATTCTCCTTCAACTCCTTCCTTCATCCCAGGGCATTTCTTTATAAATGGTGATGTTCTCTTAAATATTCTAACTTTTTAATTTCTTAGTCTATGTAACTCTCATGCCCTATTTCTAAAATCTCTTTGTTACCTCTAGGCATGGCCATATGCTTGACCTTACCTCACCCATACGTGTTACACTTAAATGTTCAACAATTATGCATTTCTTTTATCTGCACATAATCTTTTTTCTATCTTTTCATTTCATTCTATGTCTCATTTTACCAATGTCTACTCTATATCTTCAAACCCTGTAACCTCCAAAGCATCTGACTATCAGTACAATCCCAGGCCATTCCCGACCTTTTGTGCCCTGACTACATTTTTTTCTCTTCCCAGTGATGACCCCTTTATGAACCAATTCAATTCTATACTATTTTCTACTCTTAAGTTTCTAAATGACTCTTCCTATCACATTCAACCCCTGGGTGTAAAGCCAACCATGAGCAGCTTTCCAGGGCTGCTGCTGTGAGCTTTCAAGGTACTGACAGCACACTCTCTATTCAATAACAAATCAGAACAAAACATTCACAGAAAATCAAGGTACAGCATTCACAATATTACAACTCAAACAGCAAATAAAAATAAAGGGTTCAGGGGGGACGGAGCCAAGATGGCGTCATAGAAGCAGCAAAGCACCACAGCTCCCACACAAACATGCTAAAAAACTCATAAAATGGGACACTAAACAGATTTTCAAGCTCCAAAACTCTCCACAAGACTGAAAGCACATTTGTTGCTACAGGCAGCGCAGCAGGCGGGGCTCTTCACAGCTGCGACCCCCGGCAGAAACCTAGGCCGGCTCAGGCCCTGGGGCATCTGGTGGGGAACCGCAGCTACAGGAGAGCAGATTGGCTGCACTGGAGGCACAGTTACCACATTTATCAGGCCAGAAGACAAAAAGGCTAAGAGAAAGGTCAGTTGATTTTGCTAACTGGGGAGGAGAAGAGTGGGTCCGGCCAAACTGCTCCCAGGGCAGGGAGGCAGCGGGAGGCTGCTGTAGCAGCAGGAATGGCTCCCGCAGTGGCTGCCTCAGAGCCCTCGGCCTGCAGACAGCAGGAGGGCTAATGTGACCCATTGAGGCCAAGGGCTCTTGCATTGAGCGGCCTGGATCTGGATCGGGGTTTTGAGTGGTGGTCCTGGGGTGCACTTTCAGTGAGCCAAAGCTGGGGGGGGAGCTGCAGCACCCCACTAACAGCTCCGGCAGCTGAGAGGGCCCCAGTGATTTAGGAAAGAGCTTTCCCCCTCCAGGAAGCAGAGTTCCACAGAGCTAAAAAAACAAGCAATTAATAGACTGGCCAACATGAGAAGAAGGAA
>CM053599.1:155642653-155660846 GCA_028646575.1 Pseudocheirus occidentalis | reverse complement strand
TACAGTGGATCAATGTTCTGGGCTGGGGGGTAGGGACAAAAAGGGGAGAAAATTTGTAACTCAAAACCTTGTGGAAATGAATGATATAACCAAGAAATAAATTAAAATTTACATTAAAAAAAATAAAGGGTTCAACATGTTCAACTCAACAAGTTATTACTAAAATGGCCAGAGAGTTTCCATCATTTGGTCACAAAGTTTTCAATAAAGTACAATCATTTAGTAACTCAAACAGGCAATAGTACTCTTTTAAACAAGATGTATTAATTTAGACAATCAATCATTTAGTTAAGTCCTTAATTCAATCAGTCTTAAGGAGGAGAGCCTTCTTAATTCTTAACTCACTAATCCTTATGGAGGCAAGGCCTTCTTAAGGAACACAAACTACAACAGTCAAAGTTCTCCACCCATGGGGTGCAATTAAGTTACAATATCAGGCACTATTTGGTAATTTCTTAAGGGTTAGTGGAAAATATACAGACCATCCACCCCTGAGTCACAAGTAAGTTATAACTTCAACAGTCACTATTCAGTACTCTATTTTATCAGTCACCACTCAGTATTCACAGAGAGGTTTTTTCATCTTGTCCCAAGGCAGGGATTAATCCTACCTAGGATTAATGAAGCCACAGTAACATTCATAAACATTAACAAAGCCACAACAACATTATACAAAATAGTGGCACCACAGTCATGTTTCCTTAGTCTTCAGCAGCTCCAGCTGGCCCTTGGAAGTCTCACCAATAAAAGTTCAAGTTTTGCCACTACAAGTATAAGTTCTGTGTCAGTTTTCATTTCTCATTTCTCTCCTCAGTTCTTTTCAATTCTCAAATCTCATTGCTATTGCACTAGGTCAAAATCCAAACACCTATTTTTCCCACCATCTCTGTCCTTTGCTCTTACACTTGCATTGATAAACAGAACTACGGTAAATGAAAAGACATGCTATTTGGTTTCATTATAATACAATGCTATCTGACTGTACCTGTGATATCATTACATCAGGGAAACTCTATCAACTTTCATTAGTTGATTCCCTAACCCATTCACCATGTTATTATTTTTTGTTAATTGTTAAGCCATATTCAACTCCATGATCCTCAATGGAACACAGCACACCAGGACTTTCTATCTTCTTCTATCTCCTGAAGTCTGCTGACACTCATGTTCATTGCTTTAATAACATTATCTATCCATTTTAGGATATATTATCTTCTTTTCGTTTTCTTTCAAATTTCCCCAACATTAAAGACTTTTCCAATGAGTGGTGTCTTCTCATTATGTGGTCAAAGTAATAAAATTAATGAAGAAAACGTAGATTTTTTATAACTACCTTGCTTTCTCCATAATGCAGGAAATATTGGCAATTTGCTTTTTAGTTTTGTTGTCTCTTCAAAAACTAGCTGAAAGACAAGTACTAGCAGAGTCCCAAAAGAATGCTACCGTGAACAACTTTTAAGATTCGGATTACATAGTAATAGTAAACACTTTGTTTATTCCATTACATATCAAGGTTCAGACCTATATTCACAATATAATGTTCTCAATATTACATCTTATAACACACTGTCACAATAATAAGCTGTTCATAACAGCTTAACATTGGAATAAGCTGTTCATAACAGCTTAACATTGGAATGGCCACACCATTTTCACTACAGTGGCCACAATATTTAGAACAAAGAACATAAGAAAAATTCCCCTAAGGGGGAAACCTTTCTCAGTTAAAGATTCAATCAACCAATTAACAAAAGAATAATCACCTGCTTTCCCTAAGGGGGAAACCATTCTCATTTAAAGAGTCAACCAATCAATTCATAATATACCAATCTTCCAATCATGGGGCAACCATTAACTTAATCAGTCACTCATCTAGCAGTCAGTCACTAAGCTAGATTCCCAATGACTAAATATCATTAGTGACTAATACAATCCTTAGAAAATCACACAAACTTCCCACCCCTTGGTTTCCAGCAAACTTCAAGTTAGTCCAAGGGGAGGACTTTTCTTCATCTTGACTCTTGGTGGTCTCTATGATTCCCTGGATCCCCTTCCATGGTCCCAGCTCCCTCCTGAATCTGCCAAACAATCACCTGGATTCAGAAGCAGAGAGCTGGCAGGTTCTCCTCCAGTCCTCAGAGGTAGACAGCTCCCATATCCTTGTTCAGTCCTCAGGGCAACCTCCAGCACATACTGAAGTTCACAGGGTGTAGCACATCTCAAACCCTTCACCTCTTCTGTTGCCTGGAACTCAAGGATCATCCAGGCCATGAATAAACAAAGTCTTATCTTGGTCTTATCCTTCTTCAGTCTTCAAGCAGTTCATCTGGCTCTAGGACCTAGGAAGAATATCGGCCTTCTGTTTGGCCTTCACCATATTCTGTTCTCAGGAAAATTTCAATTCAGCTCTCAGACAGCTTCCAGATACTGGGAGAGAAACTGTCTCTCTCTCTCTCTCTCTCTCTCTCTCTCTCTCTCTCTCTCTCTCTCTCAGCTGGCTTTAGTCCCCATGAATCTTCCTTCATGAGAAGCAAATTCCATTTCTCTCTCTATGTCACTAGAATTCTTCTTTATATACAGCACTGGCCTCCTGTCTCATGCAGTAGCCTTCTTCCACATCAACAGTGGAGTACATGCCTTCTCAACAATGGACAGGGTTCACAACTTCCATACTTCGTCCTAAGTTACTAAGTGCTAAGTATCTGATAAACTGATTACTATTACACTAGCCTGCATGGAAGCAGCTAGGTGGTACAGTGAATGGAGCACTGGCCATGGAGTCAGGAGAACTTGAGTTCAAATATGACCTCTGACACTTAAAACTTACTAGCCATGTGACCTAATGTAAGTCACTTAACCCCAATTGCCCTGTCGTCTTAACTCCAAAAGGACAAAAAGAAAATTAAAAAAAAGAAAATAAATTGAATAAACCATCAAACTACTCCCCAGGAAAAAAAGTCCAGGGTGAGATGGATTTACAATTGAATTCTATCAAACTTATAAGGAACAATTAATACCAATACTTTATAGACTATTTAGGGAAGTTGGAGTAGAAGGAGTCCTACCAAATTCTTCAAATGATAAAATATGGCACTGATACCTAAATGAGGAAGAACCAAAAGAGAGAAAGAAAATTATAAACCAATTTTGCTCAGAAATAGAGATGCAAAAAATTTAAATCAAATATTGGCAAAATGACTATAGGAACTTATCACAAAAATAATACACTTTGACAGGGTAGGATTTATTGCAGTAATGCAAGACTAGTCCAATATTAGGAAAATTGTTAGTATAATCAACCATATTTTCAATAAAAACAGTAGAAACCACATGATTATCCCAATAAACTAACGAAAAGTTTTTGACAAAATGCAGCACTCATTCCTAAAAAAACACCAGGAATCATAGCATTAAATGGAGTTTTCCTTAAAATAATAAATATTATCTACCTGTAACCATCAGCAAGCATTATATGTGATTGTAATAAACTAGAAGCCATTCCAATAAGTATGGTGGTGAAATAAGGATGTCTGCTGCCACACATGTTATTGAGATTGATAATACAAATATTAGCTGTAACAATAAGAGAAGCAAAAAAATGATGTAATAAGATTAGGCCAAGAAGAGACTAAGCTACCACTCTTTGGAGATGATATAATGATGTACTTAGATATACTCACAGAATCCTAGAGAATCAAATAAAAAAAAACTACTTGAGATAAACTACTTGAGACAATAAAACCACATAAATCCTCAGCATTCTTATATGTTTCTAAGGAAGCCCAATAGCAAGAAATAGAAGGAGAAATTACACTTAAATTTACTGTAGACATTATAAAATATTTGGGAGTTTGCCAAATTTTGGGACCTGCAAAAAAAATCCCATGTACTATAGGAACACAATTACAAAACACTTTTCACTTAAATAATTGGAAAAGCATCAGTTGTTTATAGTTACCTGATCTAATATAATAAAAATGACAATTTTACCTAAATTAATTTATATTTAGTGCCATACCAATCAATCTATCAAAAATGTATTTTATACAGTCATTAAAAAAGTAACAAAATTCATCTGGAAGGAAAAAAGTCCATAATATAAAGTGAATTAATGAAAAGAAAAACTAGGGAAGGTGACCTAGACATACCAGATTTTAAATGGCATTATAAAGCAGCAGTCATCAAAACTACTTGGTGCCGGCTGATGAACAAAGTAGTGGATCAGTGGAATAGATTAGCTATACAAGACAATAGTCAATGACTATAGGAAACTATTTTTTGATAAACCCAAGACCCCAGTTTTTGGCAGAAGAACTCATTATTTCACAAAAACTGATGGGACATCTGAAAAAGTTATGGTAGAAATTGGGCAAAGACCAATATATTACCCCATGCAACAAAATAAAGTCTAAATGGGTTCACAATCTAGATAATAAGGCTGATACTGTAAGCAATATGGCAGAGTAATCAATACTTAGTCTGTCAGATTTATAGAGAAAGAAAGAATTTATGATGAAACAAATGCTGGAAGCATTTTGAAATTCAAAATAATTTCAATTACATTCAATTTATAATGTTTCTACAAAAAAAACTAATGTAACCAAGATTAGGAGGGAAGTAGATATTTGAGAAATAATTTTTGTAACCAGTGTCTCTGATGAAGGCCTCATACAGAGAACTGAGTCAAATATATAAGATTTCAATTCATTCCCCAAATGGTAAATGGTAAGAGTATATGAACAGGCAGTTTTTAGAGTAAGAAAGTAAAGATATCTATAATCATATGAAAAAATGTTCTAAATCACTATTTATTAGAGAAATGAAAATCAAAACTACTCTGAGGTAACACATCTTCTAGGTCATATTGACTAATATGACAAAATGGAAAAGTGAGAAATGGTGGAGATGTTGGAAAATTGGAACACTAGTACGTTGGTGGAAGAGTTGTGAACTGATCCAACAATACTGGAGAACAATTTGGATCTATGCCAAAAGGGTTATAAAAATATGCTTTACCCTTTTACCAGCAATATCACTTCTAGGGTTATATCTCAATGAGATCATGCAAGTGGGGAAATTACCTCTATGTACAAAAATATTTATTGCAGCTCTTTTTGTGGTGGCAAAAATTGGGAATCCAGGGAATGCCCAGAAACTGGGGAATAAATAAGATGTGGTATATGGATTAATGAAATTCTATTGTCTTATCAGAAATGAGGAGAAGACAGACTTCATAATAATTGGAAGAGAATTATATAAATTGATGTTGAGTGAGAGGAGCAGAACTGGGAGAACATTGTGCACAGTTACAGACATAGCATATTTATGATGACTGACTTTGATAGACTGGGCTCCTTTTAGAAATGGAAGGTTATAAGATATCTCCAAGGGACTCATGATTGAAAAGACTATCCACCTCCTGAAAAAGAGCTGTGGAGTCTGAATGCAGATTGAAACAAACTACTTGCTTTCTCTTTTTTGTTTTGTTTTGGTTTTCCTAATTTTTTCTCATTGTTCATCCCATTGGTTATAATCCTTTACAACTTAACTAAAGTATAATGTGAAGGAGTTTCTAGAGCTTTTATCAAAGTGCAGGTCACCATGGGGGAGGGGAGAAGGAAGGAGGGGAAGAAAATGTGGTACTCACAAGCTTGTGGAACTGAATGTCATAAACTAAAGATATGTAAACAAAAAATTCAAACAAGTAAATAAATAAAAAACAGGGTAAATCATAATTCTACAAAGAATCACATGTGAAGCTTAGAGATGGAATGGAATAGAATATATTACACTTCATCTGAAGTAGAAAATAAAGAATAACAATCACGATCTCATGCAAAAGTAAAACTGGATCTAACTGAAAGACATAAGGCAGGAAATTACAACTTTCTAAAAGGTACCAAAGAGAGAAAGATAATTATAAACCAGTTTCTCTTTTGAATATAGATGACAAAAATTTAAATAAGATGTTTGTAAAGGGGTTACAGCAAACTATCATGAGGATAATATACTCAAACCAGGAGAAATGTATACAACAAATGCAGGGATGTTTCAATAATAGGAAAACTGTCGACATAATTTACCATATCAATACCAAAATTAACATAAATTACATGATTATCCCAATAGACACAGAAAAAGCTTTTGACAAAACACAACTTCCATGCCTATTCAAAACACTAGATAGCATAGGAATGAATGGAGCCATCCTTAAAATGACAAATAGTATCTACCTTAACCCATCAGCAAATATTGTATTTAATGGAGATAAGCTAGAAGTATTACTATGAAGATCAAGTAGCATGTCCATCATCACCATTATTATACAATATTGCAATAGAAATATTAGCTTTAGTAATATTGGGGGAAAGAGAAATTGAAGGAATTATAATAGTCAATGAAGAAACAAAGTTATCACTCTGTGCAGATGCTATAATAACAGGCTTAGAGAATTCTAGAGAATCAATTAAAAGGCTACTTCAAATAATTGCCAACTTTACCAAAAGTTGCAGGATATAAAATAAGTCCACATAAATCACTGACATATTTGGGAGTCTACTTGCCAAGACAAACCCAGGAACTATATGAACACAATTATAAAACTTTTCACACAAATCAATATTTGGAAAAATGTCAATTGTTCCAGGGTATGCCAATCTTATATAATACAAAAGGAAATACTCCCTAGACTCATTTATTATTTAGCGTATACCAATCAAACTACCAAAAAAATTACAGAGCTAGAAAAAAATAATAACAAAATTTACCTGAAAAAAAAAACAAAATACCCTGAATATTATATCATGGGAATTAATAAAAAGAAATTCAAGGGTAGGTGGCTTAACTGTACCACATATGAAACTATTATGAAGTAGCTATCATCAAAACTATTTGGTACTAATAAAAAGAATAATGGATTGGTGGAAGAGGTTAGGTACACAAGACACAGTAGTCAATGATTAGAGTAATTTACTCTTCGATAAACTCAAAGACCCCAGCTTCTGGGATAAGAAAACATTATTTGTCAAAAGCTGCTGGGTAAATGGCATGGCAGAAGCTAGACCTATGTCTTATGCGGTGTACCATGAGAAGGCCAAATTGGTTACATGATTTAGAAATCTTAAGGGTGATAATATAAGCAAATTAGGGGAGGAAGGATACAGAGAAGACAAGAATTTATGACCAAATGTAATGCCATGTACATGCAGCCTTCCAGAAGAACGCTACTATGAACAGCTTTTAAGCTTCTGATTGCACAATATAGTGAACACTCCATAACAAATTAAAGCAAAACATTCACAGAAAATCAAGGTACAGCATTCAGAATATTGCAGCTTATCACAGAAAATCACAATATAGTATTCAAAACAGCGTATCGTTAAAATGGCGACATAGTTTTCACCAAAGTGGCCACAAAGTTTTGAGTAACGATTATCATCTAGTATTCCTAAGGATATTTGGCTCCTTACTCAGTCATTCAGACATCTCAGAGAACAATAGTCAGTCTTCCACTGATTGTGCACACTAGGATAACCCAATCGGTCACTTATTTAGCAATCAGTTACTAATTATCATTAATCACTGGGTACCATTATCAGAAAATATACAAACCCTCCACCCCTAGGTCATTAGTGAACCATGTTATCATAGCATTCAGTACCCAAGGAAAGGTCTTTTCTTCATGTTGACCTGAGGCAAATTCTCAGAAATCTCTGTTCCTGGGGAGATGAAGCTTAAGGAAGCTGAAATATTCATTGTCAATATTCTCATCAATTCATTCTCTGCCTGCAGAACAGTCTCAAGACCTCTCAAAATATCAGCAAGATACTCTTCCAGGATTTTTGTAAATGTAGAACAAGAAAATCCTCCTTCAGCGCTTCTGAGCCTACAGAAAGGTCCCAGGACTTCTTCAACAACAGCACTGTCCTTCTTCAGTAGATGAATCTTCCAAAACAACATCAAAACAGACAGTTAGAATACTGGCACCAAATCCATGCCTCCTCAGTCCTCCAGGAGTTCAGCTGACTCTAGGACCCAGAAGAAATGTCAGCTGACTCCTGGAATCAAAATCACTCTTCCAAGGTTTTCAAAATCTAAATCATTTTCTCCAGTCTAGGACGAGCTTTCCTCTTCAGACTTCCTGGTGGCAGCAACTCCAATCTCCAAGATTCTTGTCCAAACAAAATTCTGACTCAGTTCTCAGTACAGCTGTAGCAGCCCAGAAGAGAGAAACTGATAATGAGCTTAGTTCTAAAATAATGGAGAACTGAGACAAAGTTATAAGAATACAAGTAATTTCCCAATTCACAAATGGTCAAAGGATATGAATAGGCAGTTTTCAGATGAAGGAATTAAAGCCTTCTATAGTATTATGAAAAAATGCTCTAAATCACTATTGATTAGAGAAATTCAAATAAAAACAACTTTGAGGTACCACATCACACCCATCAGATAGGCTAACATCACAAAACAAGAAAATGATAAATGTCTGAGAAGATTTGGGAAAATTGGAGTACTAATGCATCTTTGGTGGAGCTGTCAACTAATCCAACAATTCTGGAGAGTAATTTGGAACCAGGCCCAGGGAGCTATAAATCTGTGTAAACTATTTGATCCAGCAATACTACCTCTATGTTTGTATCTCAAAGACATAATAAAAATGGGAAAAGGAGCCACAAATAATTATAGGAGCTCTTTTTGTGTTGTCAAAAAACTGGAAATTGAGGGAATATCAATCTTCTTGGGAATGGCTGAATTAAGTTGACATATTAATGTAACAGAATACTGTGATTCTAAAATAAATGATTTTTGGGTCAGGGAGGCTAGGTGGTTCAGTGAATAGAACACTGAGCCTGGAGACAGAAGGACCTGAGTTCAAATCTGACCTTAGACACTTGATGCTTACTAGCTGTGTGACCTTGGGCAAGTCACTTAACCACCATTGCCCTGACTTCTGCCTTGCCAAAAGCTAAAAAATAGGCAAAAAGGAATGATTATCCTGTGGATTTTAGAAAAAAACCATAAAGTCTTACATAACTTGGTATTGAGTGAAGTGAGCAAAATCAGGAGAACTTTCTGTTATGACTGATTTTAATACACTTGGCTGCTCTCAGAAATACAATAACCTAAGACAATTCCAAAAGACTCTGAATGAACATGCCATCCTAATCCAGAGAAAGAACCATGGAGTTTGAATACAGATCAAAGAATACTAGTTCCTCTAATTTTCTTTCTTTCTCATTGAATTGTCACTTTAACAATTTTACTCTTGGCTGGCTTAAAGTCATCTCCCCTGCCCTACCCCTCCACACACACAAATACCCCTGCCATTATAGCGTATTATTTTTAGGCTCCTTCATCTTCTTCTTCCTGTACCAGATACCAGTGTATGTCTGCTGTCTCTGTGTGTATGTGTGAATACACACAGCTACATGTATTCATGCACATACATGTGTTCATATATGTATGTGAATGTATAAAAGCTCCCTATGAACTTATTGTTTTGTTTTGACCTTTCTAATTAGAAAATTACCATGGCAGAGAAATTGAAAGCATGGTTTCAAGTTCCTTCTTTTTCCATTATCCATTATCATTGTCTGATAAATCATGAGCAGTAGCCCTATTACCACTTTATTTCTCTTTTTTCTCTCAAAAACAACTAAAATTTATTACTTTTTATCCTAAGCATTTTTCATCAACTTCAGTTTATTTTGAAGTTTAGCATCCTTGACGCTGTTTTTATAGTAACAAGGTACATGGTTTTTGTTTTTTGGTCAATCTCCTGGGCTTACTTTCTGTTTTAATCTTCTTTATGTATGTTTTAATAATGTGAAGTTGTTTTACCAAGTGCATGTGTATCTATGTTTGAATAAATGTCTTTTTTGAAGTAATGTGACATTTAACGATTGAGAATTACCATTTAGTCTAACAACAACAAGTGTACAGAAGTAATGTATAAAATATCTTTAAAATCAAGTTCAAGAGAAGTAGTAAAGGCCTTTAAATTTTAACTGTTGGTGGATATGTGGAAAGTGGAATTTACTCTGTCATACTGTGTTCTCTATTTTAACTATGCAAGTTGTCCTTTCTCTGATGTTAATGCTTCATTCACTAACCTGGCATGCCTGCTCCTCGTCCTTCTTTTCCTACTCCTAATAAAATAAAGTAGTACTAGTACTAATAAAGACAGTAATAGTAGTGGTAGTACTATTAATGGTAATGTTGGTGTTATGGGTGGTGGCTGTAATGATATAAAAAAAATATCCACATGCATTCTAGCAGAAGTTTGGAGAAGAGACATGGTTTACCAAAATCTGTTATGACTAAGGAAGCTTTTCATGTAGGAGGTAGAATTATGATTAAACCAAAGAAATATTTAGGGATCGAGATAGGGAGAAAAGATAAAGTAGATTATACACCCAAAAGATATGATAGCATGAAGACATGAAAAATTAGACAATCAGTGAATAAGGCATGTTTATTGGAAAATGGATAGCCTACCATAACTGTATTCAAGACTAATACTTGGGAATAGTCACAAGTAAGAGTAGAAAGACATATTAGAGTCAGATTATAAAAGTCTTCAAAAGCTAGTCATACTTGGATTTTTTAAGTCTTTCATTTTAGATTAAGGCCCAATGCAGTCATAGTTTCATATCCAAGGAATATTACCTCTTCAACAGTAATATAAATTGAGAAATATCACCCTTTTAATAGTAATATAAATAGAAACTTGGCCCATAAATTTTCTATTTCTTTCTTGCTGCAGTTAATAGAGCCTTCTCAGCTCCTTTTATATACACCTGCATACTAAGGGGGCATACACAGTATTATAAAATGCCTTCATTGTGTAGGGCAAAGAGTAGATATGCAATAAAAACTTATTGTTTACTCACAACTAAAATTTGTAATTTTGTGCTCATAAATCTGACATTAAACAGCTGGGTATCTGAGGAATATGGTTCTTATGTCAAAATTTGACTCATTTTTCTATATGTTTGAAAGATGAAGCATTTATCAAGGAAACAATTCAATTTTTTTCTCACACAGATGAGTCCTATTTCCCTCAACCCTATTTCCCTCACTTATTCTATTATATCTCTCTCTTTCAACCCTAAAAATTTTTTTGCTTCTCACTACTGCTATCCCAATTCACCCTCTTTTCTATGTGCACCCCTCCTTCTCTTTTCCCTTTCCCCTCCTTCTTTCCTTTAGTGGAAGATAGATTTCTATACCCAAATACGTGTGTCTATTATTCTCTTTTTAAGTCAATCCAATGAAGGTAAAGCTGCAGCATTCCCCATGACTTAACCCGTCTTTCTCCCCACTATGAAATATCTTTCTTGCCTCTGTTATGTGAGATAATATACCACATTCCATCTTTCCCTTTCCCTTTCTCTCAGTGCCTTCCACTTTCTTAAACCTTAATTTTATTTTTTAGATACCATCACATCATATTCAACTCACATCTGTGCCTTTTCCTATATATACTTCTAATTACCCTAATGATGAGAAAATTCCTATGAATTACTGGTATCATCTTCCATTGTGGGAATGTAAACAGTTGAATCTTTTTTTCAGGTCCTTATGTTTTCCTTTTCCTGTTCATCTTGTTTACTTCATTTGAGTCTTGAACTTGAAAGTCAAACTTTCTATTCAGCTCTGGAAATTTCATCAAGAACATTTGAAAGTTTTCGATTTCATCAAGAGTCCATTTTTCTCCAGAAGGATTACACTCAGTTTTACCAGATAGGTGATTCTTGGTTGTAATCCTGTTTCCTTTCCCTGCAGAACATCATATTCCAATCCTCAAATCCTTTAATGTAGAAGCTGCTAAATCTACTGTTATCATGACAGTGGCTGCAAGATTCTCTAATTTTACTCTTCTATCTGCTTTCAATATTGTTTTTTTTTCCCTTGAGACAAGGACCTCTGATATTTGACTATGATATTCTCAGGAGTTTCATTTTGGGAAATTTTTCAGGAGATGACTAGTAGATTCCTTCAATTTCTATTTTGACTTCTGGTTTTAGAGTATCAGGGCAGTTTTTCTTGATAATAACTTAAAAGATGATGTCAAGGTACTTTTTCTGATCACATCTTTCAGGAAAGATTTTTGTTTTTATTTTTCTCTCCTTGATCTATTTCCTAGTTCAGATTTTTTCCATGAAATATTCCCCATTGTCTCCGACTTTTTCATTAATTTGGTTTTGTTTGATTGTTGCTTGCTGTCTCATACACTCATTAGCTTCCACATACTGAGTTCTAATTTTTAGAGGAAATTATTTTTTCGGTGTAATATTATACCTCTTTTTAATTTGGACAATTTTGCATTTTAAGGAGTTTTCTTCAAGGAATTTTTTCATATGTGTGTGTACACATAGATATACACACATACATATGTGTACACATATACATATGTGTATACAAACATGTATGTATATTTGTATGTATGTGTGTATATTTTACTTTTGGACAATTTTGCTTTTAAAAGCATTTATCTACTTTATCTACTCCTAGGATTTTTGAACCTATTTTACCATTTGGTCAATATTGTTTATTGAATACTACTTCCTATAATATTCCTTTTTATGCCTCTTTTACCAAACCACTGAATTTTTTAAAGATTTTTCTTGTATCACTATGTTTCTCTTCCCATTTTTTTACTATATCTCTCTTACTTTATTTTAAAAGTCTTTTTTTAACTCTTCTATGACCTGAAACAAATTCATATTTTTTTTGGAAACTTTTGATGTAGGAGTTTTGACATAATTGTCTTCTGAGTTTGTTTTCATCTTCATTGCCACCATAGTGACTTCTGATGGTCAGAATATTTTTTCTCTTATTTGCTTCTTTTCCAGAGCATTTCTTATCTTGTTTGTTCTTTGCTAAAGTGGAGCTCTACTTCCATGGTGGAGGACACCCTGTTCCAAGCTTCAGGAGTTTTGTGTAGCTCTTTTCACTGAAACTTCTAGGGACTTGCAAATTTTCAGTTTTTTTTCAAAATTTTATGACCTAAGTAGAGTGTGTTTACTCATATCCTGGCCTGTCTTTTTCTCTATGAGTGACATAGGGAGAGGAGGGGAGGGAAGAAAGGAGATGTAATGCCAAGCAAAGACAGCTTCCTAGGTTTGAAATATCAGCACAGGAACTATTTTATTCAGTGATAAATTAAGGCAAAAACCATTCACAGAACAGAGAAAATCAAAATACAGTATAAGTAATTCACTTAGAAAATAAGTTCTCAATTCAATCCAAGTACTACTCCATTGCTGGACAGCACATTCATCTAGTCAATCAAATTCTCTCTTCTCAAATGGAGATTAGTTTCCAATTATAAACAAAGTACATTCATTTGGTCAGTCCCAGAACATGAGAAAATTCAAAAGTTTCCCACCCTTGGATCACAACTGAATTATGTTACCATCCATTAAAGCCAAGCACTTTCTCAAAAAGGGGCAGTGGAGAAAACACAAGGCCCTCCACCCTTAAGCTACAACAAGGTTAAGATATCATCACAGCATTTAATTCCCAAGAAGAAGTCTTGTCTTCATCTTGACACAAGGCAAGTTCTCAGCAATTCCTATTCCTTGGGAGACAAAGCTTAGCAAAGCCACAATGTACGTTGCCAGTGTCCTCATCAATCCACTCTCTGCCTGAAGAAGTGTTCCATAAACCCTGAAAATATCAGCAAGATCCTCTTCCAGGTATTCTGTACACAAACAGCAAGAAAATCCTTTTTTAGGGCTTCTGAACCGACTGCAAAGTTCCAGGACTTCTGCAACAACAGCACTGTCGTTCACCAGAAGAGGAATCTGGCAAAACATCAAAACAGACAGACAAAACACCAGCATTACAGCCATGCCTCCTCAGTTCATGGCAGCTCAGGGTGGCAGTTCTCAAAAGTCCTGGGCCACTCCAACAGGCCCTCAACAGTCCTCTCTCAGAAACTCTCGTCCCTAGCAATTTTCCTTTCTCTCTGCTTCCATGATACTGCTCCCCAAAAGTCCTTCTGGTTTCTCTCTGCTTGTGCTTCTCTCTAAATCCACAGCAACAACTCTTCCCAGTTCAGCCCTCTTTCTGTGTCAGCAAGTCCATCCTACAAGTGGGATTCACAAGCTCTGCGTCTGAATGCTGAACCTAAAAACCAAGTGGAGGAGAGATGAGAAAGCCTTTCTTTCTTGAATTTTTTTCTCAAGTGAGTTGTTTTTCCTGTAAAATATTTTTCATTCTCTTTGTTTTAGTATTTCCTGTGATCTCATGTGCAGGAAGTTGTTGCTTGGGTGAGGATTTTTTACATTTTGTACAAGCTATTAATTTTCTTTCCATTTATTACTTCTTTGCTCTCATTTCTTTCCCATTTTTGTGTTGATTCCTCATTTAATTAAAAAAATTATTTTAAAAAGAATTATTTTACCCAGTTGAATTTATGATCAGTCTGTATACTTATTTTAGATGTTTCTTATAGACGTTTGATAGTCATTTGTTTGATCTACTTTTGTGCCTTAAACTTCCCTGTCACCATTATATCTTTGTATGGTAAGATTTTATTTTTTTAGGTCATTTTTACAATCTGCTTCATGATTTTCTACTTTATTTTAGGAACAGGAATCCAGAGAAAGTACTGATTCTTTTCTCAGGAACAGCTTATGTTGGGGACCTACGAATGTCTTCCTAAAATTTTAGTTAAAAATATCATAAAATAATCATCGTAGGAAAGAATTATAAGAGCCTATCAAAACTTATAGGAGATAGATAAAGCAATCCCTAAGTAAAAATTTTATCTCTCTACAATTATTTTTGTGCATTTCATATAAGATTATTGATTTACTGATTTTCTACTCTCAGTCTTGTTGTGAACTTATAAATGATATTAAATAAAATATCAGTGAATAGGCTACATTCCAAAAATTATTTGCTATGAGAGTTTAGGTTTATATGATAAATACAATGATTCATTCTTACTAAAACTGTAAGTATATTAAAATATAGTATTTTTAAAAATTGTGATAATTTTCTTATGCCTGCATTAATTGATGTGGGAAAAGGTTTTAGAAAAAAGACATATAGTACTCATTTATATTGCAAACATGTACAAAAAAAGTTTATCATTCTTTAACATGGGGAAAATTATATTTCTAAACCCAAAGATATGTTATTTGAAAAATGATGGAAAGCTTCTAATATAGTTATAAATAAAGCAAGAAATTCACTGTCTTTTCTACTACAAAACAGAGTGTCAAAATCGCTACCTATAACTATGACATACAGAAAAATAAAGTGAAGTAATATTCAGGGAACAAAATTATCTCTGCTTTTAGATGTTGTCATTTTATATAAAGAAATTCAGTGATCCATACCCATAATTAAATGATATAATGAATAGCATCAGAATCATAAGAAACTACTAAACACACACACACACACACACACACACACCTTTCAGCCTTTCTGTATATTGCTAATGTAAATAGGATAAAAATATAGCAAGATAAAGTGCATTAAAGATTATAACAAAATTCATTAAATATTGAATACAATTAATGAAATATTTATGAAGCACCTACTGTGTGAAAAACATATTGAGTTACTGCTGATACAAGGACAAAAAATAACACATTTCTCTTATAAACTTTACATGCATGCATGCATACATACATTTAGCCATACATGTGTGTATGTGTGTATGTATATGTGTGTATATATAAACACCTATACATATTTAGAAATTATCCCAGCATAACACTTGTAGAACTTATGTAAACATACATACAGAACCAACCCTACCCCTATTCTTTTAACAGTAATGAAAAATCTGAGTTATTAAAGAACTAGTCAACATTCTCAGCTGAGATGAATCAATATAATAAACATTAATAGCACTTCACTCCATTAGTTAGTGCTATATTGATCAAATTGCCAAAGACATACTTTATGGGATTAGATATAAAACTCACAGATTTTCATATTAAGGTGTTTTCAACTTATTTTCATTTTCTGATTATTGTTAATTATTGATAAGAGTTAAACTTATAAGTAGATAAATATTCATTATGAACAATTAAGCAAATAAATGTGGTATTATAATAAATATCACAAACTCACCTAAGTTAGAATTCCTTTAATTGTAGACTGTACCTTCTTCTTTTCATTCTTTCTTCCAGTTTCATATTCATTTTGATCTTTGCTCCACAGTCACATAGTCCATTGCAATTGGCCCATGAATGAATTTAGGGATACATTTGTGTAGAATAAAAAGCTTTGAATTTGGATTTAGGAATTACTCTGAAAATTCCACTTGATACTTATTATCTGTGTGATCTTCATTTAGTCACTTACTTTCTATGGAACTATGTTTTCTTATTTGATTTTTTAATTTCCTGGGTCCCTTCTAGCTCTAAATTTGTGATGTTGCTATTCATTGACTTCCAATTGAGTAGTTAGTTTTTTTCTGTCTGATAAAATATAGTAAATTTGGTTTGTGCCTGTTCTTATTTGTTACTTTCCATTATTAGAATCTTCTGTGGCAGCTAGATGATAGAGTGTACAGAGCACTGGCCCTGGAGTCAGGAGGACCTGAGTTCAAATCTGGTCTCAGACCCTTGACACATTTACTATATCTGTGACCTTGGGCAAGTCATTTAACACAAAGTGCCTTGCCTTTGCCTTTCAAAAAACATCTTCCAATTCTTTTCTTGGGAAACATATTTTTAATGAATAAGCACAAACCTTCACTTTTATTCACACATCTTTTGGTTTTCTCATTCCTTATTGGTGAACTACATTTCCCAGCATTTTTTCCACTCTCACTTATTTTTGCTTTCAAATCTCTAAGAATCAAAGTGTATATATTGATTTAGTTTGGAGGTTTTAGTTTTTTGTAATATTTTTTTTCATATCATCCTCTGAAACAGAAATTATATTATAAGTTCCCCTCATGTTATTAATGGACTTTATTTTGGGCAAATATTTATCCTAAGAATGCCAAAATATGATGTCTACACATTCAATGAAATGGTGTTTATTTTACTTGAAAACATGACTAAGATAAATCTATCAATTCCTCTATATGCCTCTCTGAAAAAAAATGCAAGGAGTTATCACTATATTTGCATCCAGTAGACTTTTGTGTTTTGACTTTATTTGTATTGACAGAATTAGTACAAGTACTTTCTATTAGTCACGGAAGACATGTCAATAGAATTGCAATTGTTCTTAGACAATATAAAAATAAAATGATTTTAGTAACATTTTCTTTTATTCTTGGAATATGTTCTACTTTTCTTTTTCATTATGCTCTTACTGCAGAAGTGTGAGAGATCTGAACATGGTTGAAGAGGTTTTTAATGAGTTTTCATGACCAAATATTTTAATGTCAAGAGATGTTTTCGCTTTGTTTAGGCTCATAGGTACAAAAATTTGTTTGGTCTTCAAAAACAGGCATAGATTATTTATGGGATGGTATTCAGAGTCTAGCTCTTTTAAAACAGAGGTCAACAGCCTGATCATATTCAACACAAGGAAATCATCACAAGGTCATCTCAGACTCATCAATATGCTTATGTGTTGAAACCAAAAAGTATTGGGACAGGAGAAGGTCTATATGGTTCTAAGAGGGAAGGTTATTTCTGTCTTCTAACTCTACACCTTTGGTGCCAGTGTTTAAGTGATTTTTTAAATTCAGAGTTCCTTTTTAAATATTTTTAAAATTTCTTTTCTTGTTTATATCATTCATTTTCATTACATTTTTGAAATTCAAATTTTCTCCCCATCTTACCCCTTCCCCAACCCTAAAACAGCAGTACCACTGTAAAGCTGCTCCCCTGCTCTGCTCTCTTACTTTCTGGTAGCGCAGGGAGGGTCTCCCTATCCCAGCCCCTGGGTATCTTAATTCCTAGTTGCAGATATTGCAGACCTTTAAATTCTAGATTCTTTCAATTCATCCCTTGCCTCAAACCTCCACTGGAAGGACAATCAATTCAATACAGGCTATGGATGTGTGATTATACAGGACATCTTCACAGTGGACATATTATGACAGTGATCATCTGTCTCTCCTTCCTATCCCTCCCCCCTTATTCTATTCTCTTACCTGTCCCTGTCCCTTTCCTGAAGGTGTGCTTCCAGAATCCTCCCCCAGGCCCTGCCCTCCCCTCCATCATCCACCCTCTCATCCCCATGCCCCCTACTCTCC
>CM053599.1:155631898-155642553 GCA_028646575.1 Pseudocheirus occidentalis | reverse complement strand
TGATTAACCCCATTTTGTCTCTCCCTGTCTCCTCTCGTTCTAGTCCTCTTCCAACTCAGAAATTCACCTATTAAAGTATCATCCCTTCGTATTCTATTCATCCTATACCCTCTATATACACATATACACACATGATCAGATATGAATTCATAGGCATATATAACCTCCTATATGGACCTATGAGTAAGTACACACACACACACACACACACACACACACACACACACACACATACATATACATACACATTAGTATTCCCTTCACCTATCCTCATGCTAAGAAAAGTTTCATAAGTTACTATTAATATTTTTCCATATTGGCATGTAAATAATTCAAATTTGATAAGTTCCTTACAATTTCCTTCCCATGCTTCTTGTGTTTGATTGTCAAATTTTCTGTTCAGCTCTGGTTTTTTCAGCAAGAATGCTTGAAAGTCCTCCACCTCATTGAATGACCATATTTTCCCCTGGAATATTATGCTCAGTTTTGCTGGGTAGTTGAATCTTGGTTTTAATCCCAGCTCCCTTAATCTTCAAAGTATCAAATTCCAGGTCCTGCAATCCCTCAGTGTAGAAGCTGCCAGATCTTGGGTTATCCTGATAGTGCTTCTGCAGTATTCAAATGGTTTTCTCTCGGAAGATTGTAATGTTTTCTCTTTAACTGAGTATTCTGGAACCTGGCAAAAACATTTCTAGGAGTTTTCTTTTGGGGATCTTTTTGAAGAGGTGATGGGTGAATTCTTTCAAGTTCTATTTTCCCCTCTGATTCTAACATAGCAGGGCAATTTTCTTTGAGGATTTCCTGATGGATGCTTTCCAAGTACTTTTTTTGGTCATGTGTCTCAGTTAGACCAATAATTTTCAAATTGTCTCTCCTGGATCTATTTTCTCTTCAGAATGCTTTTGAGATACTTTTTCCATCTGGGAAATTCGATTTTTTAAGGCATTCTTCTTCTCATTTGGCTTTCTGGGCCTCTTTTGCCATCTGAGTTATTCTTTTCTTCAAAGTGTTGTTTTCTTCAGTCAGGTTGTTGACTCTCTTTTCATGATTTTCTAGCATCATTTTCATTTCTTTTCCCAATTTTTCCTCCACTTCTCTTATCTGGTTTTCAAAGTCCTTTTTCAGTTGATGTATAGCTTCTAGGCATTCTTCAATTGTCTTGGAAGTATTTGGTTTGGGAGTTCTGAGTTCTGGGCTGTCTTCCTCCTATTCCATGCTTTGATCCTTTTTGTCCACAAAAAGGAATTCTAGAGTTTTATTGCTGTTCTTATTTTCCTTCCTTTTCCTCATGTTGGCCAGTAAATTAATTGGCTGTTTTTTTTAGCTTTGTGAAATTGTGCTTCCAAGGGGGAAAGCTCTGTTCCAAATCACTGGGGTTTTCCCAGCTGCTGGAGCTATTAGGGGGCTGTTGCAAGTCCCCTCAGCTTTGGCTTGCTGAAAGCGCACCCCAGTACCACCACCCAAGACCACGATCCAGATCAAGGCTGCTCAATGAAAGAGCACTTGACCCTGATCAATCTATTCAGCCCCCCTGCTAAGTCTGCAGACCAGGGCTCTGAAGCAGCCTGGTGAGATCCGACCCCGGTTCCAACAGTTCCCTTCCCCCACTGCTTCCTTACCCCGGGGGCAGATTGGCCAAACTGCTTTCACTCCCCCAAATTAATTTTCAAAGTTTCACTTTCACTAACTGTCTCTGACCTTGGTTTGTGGGATTTGAAGATCCCCTCAGGCAGGTGCTTTAGATCTTCTCTGAAGTAGACTCAAACTGTGGCTTGGGAGGCTCAGCTCTCCCTGGCCGCCCTGGGGCCTGGCCTGGCCATGGCTATGGTTTTAGGCTCAGCCAGTCTCTGCTTTGGTGCGCGCTGCCCCTCTCCTGTCCTGGTTCCTCAAGCCTTGGCAGATATGGAGGTGCTGGAGGCTGTAGATCCTCTCATCTGAAGACTGCTGTGGGATGGCTCAGCTCAGCTCAGCCCAGCTCCTTCCCACCACCCTGGGTCTGGCCGCGGTCTCGGCTTCAGGCTGGGCCTGCCTCCGCTCCCGGCTGCCACGATGAGCCCCTGCTGCCAATCTGCCTTCAGTAGGAGATGTGTTTTCTGTATTTTTGTGAGTCTGAGAGTCCTAGACTTTGTCTGGGCCCATGATTTTATGGTTATTTAGGGTGGCAGTATGGTAGCTGCAGGACCTTGCTGCTTGTACACCGCCATCTTGGCTCAGCCCCCTTAATTCAGAATTTCTTAATGCTTATTGTATTGCATATTTTTTACACCTTGATGAAGCCTATTTCTTAGATGATTTTTAAGCATATGAAATAAAATACAGAAAAATTGCAATGTAACCAAAAGTTAGTAAAAATATAGATGTAATTCCCTCCCCCCCCAAAAAAAATATTCATGAAGCCATTGAAATTCTTCTATGGATGTACCAAAGACCATGTGTTAAGAATTTCTGCTATAATTAAACTGTTGGATCAAGTCTTCCCCAATGGCAAAACTCAATCAGTCATTTTTATGTTATAAGTTAATGAATGCTGTTCACACGAATAAGTTATAATTCAGGTAAGTACTAAAGCATAGCTTGACTATGTAGTTTTCCTCCTTGTGAACAAAGAAGCAAAAACAAAACAAAACAAAGAGCAGCAAATGTACATTTAAAAATAGTAACTGAAAAGGAAAGGGGGGAAAGGGGAGTACTCCAGAGAGCAGCTATCCCAACAGCAGTCACAGTAGCAAATTCACAACTATTTCTTCAACTAGGTAATATTTAAGCAGATTAAATGTATGACCAGAACTCATGAGTTTCAGGACACAGATGGTACACACACACACACACACACACACACACACACATGCACACACTCACACGGTACACACACATGTACATATACATATATATGTATACACATATATTTATATGTATATATGTTTATGTGTATACACACATATATGTATATATACACACATAAGCATATACATAAAATACATACGCATATATACATAGACATATATATATACATATATGTCTATGTATATATGTGTATATATATGTATATATGACTGCAAAGAATTTTATTTGGAGCTCTTGGTGATCAACAACATATGTGAAAATAATATCATCAAGTGGTAATTATTCTTTAAATATTTCTTACTTTCTTTTTTCCCTTGAATCTCACTGTTTCTTGCCTTCTATTTTTTAAAATTATGGTTTATTTATAGTTTTCAACATTAATTTCCACATGACTTTAAGATAGAAATTTTTGCCCCTGTCTTTCCGTAACCCCTCACCACAAAAATAAAAAGTCCATTAAATACTCCTTCCCCTAAACTGTTCTCTTATATCCTTCCATATCCCCCTTCATAAATTCTAGTACGATGGATTTCTATACTCCAGTGCCTGTATACTTTATTTTCCAGTTGCATGTAAGAAACATTAAAAAAATTGTTTTTAAAACTGAGTTCCAGATTTTTTTGCTTCTTCTCTCCTCACCTGTCACCTCTTGGAAGATAAGCAATTCAATATATGTTGTACTTATGGAGTTATACAAAACATTTCCATAGTCATTGTACTGAGAAAGAAGACTTATATTTCCCTCCATCCTATCCCATCCCCCATTTATTTTATTTTCTTCAGTGACAATATCCTTTTTCAAAAATGTTTGTTTCCAATTACACTATTCCCCAATCTGCCCTCCCTTCTATCATCCTCCTTCTTATCCCCTTCTACCCTATTTTCCTGTAGAGTGAAATACCCAAATTAGTGTGTATGTTATTCCCTCCTTAATCCAAATTGAATGAGAGAAAGGTTTACCCATTCCTATACTTTGTTTCACCTTCCTGCTCTTTCTGTCCATTGTAACTGTTTTTTCTTGCCTATTTTATGAGAGAGAATTGACCCTAATCTATCTCTCCCATTCTCCTCCCAATAAATTCCCCTCTGAACTCTTAATTTTAGCTTTTAGACATCATCTCTTCATATTCAAGTCATTGTGTTCCCTCTGTCTATGTATACATGTACATTCATATGCCCACATTCACATATATATGTATATACACATACACCCTCCTCTACATATATATGTATGAATACATATACATATACATAAACATATATAACATATACATTCCCTTCAACTATCCTTACACTGAGAAAAGTCTTATGAGATACAATTATTGTTTTTTAATGTAGGAATGTAAATAGTTCAAATTTAATAAGTTCCTTATAAATTCTTTTTCCTGTTTACCTTCTCATGCTTCTCTTGTTTCTTGTATTTTAAAGTCAAATTTTCTGTTCAGCTCTGTTTTTTGTCAAGAATGTTTGAAAATAATCTATTTCATTGAATAACCATATTTTCACCTGAACTATTATATTCAGTTTTGCTAGGTATATGATTCTTGGTTTTACTCCTAGCTCCTTTGACCTCTGGAATATCATATTTCAATCCCTTTAATCCATTAATGTAGAAGCTTCTAAGTCTTGTGTTATTCTGATTGTGTCTCCACAATACTCAAAATGTTTGTTCCTGACTGCTGGCAGTATTTTCTCCTTGACCTGTGAACTCTGGAATTTGTCTAAAATATTCCTAGGAGTTTTTTTGTGTGTTCTTTTCCAAGAGGAGAATGATGGATTCTTTCCATTTATATTTTGCCCTCTGGTTTGAGAGTATCAAGGGAATTTTGCTTGACAATTTTTTGGAAGATGGTATCTAGGCTCTTTTTGTTAATTATGGCTTTCAAACAGTACAATAATTTATTGTACATTAATAATATTACAACAAATTATATCACTTGGATGCATTTTTAAGTCAGTGGTTTTTCCAATGAGGTATTTCACATTGCCTTCTATTTTATTTTTATTTGTTTTGATTTGTTTTATAATATCTTGATTTCTCATCAAGTCTTTAGCTTCCAGTTGCTCCAGTGTAATTCTGAAGGAGTTATTCTTTTCAGTGACTATTTGAAATTACTTTTCCATCTGGGTAATTCAACTTTTTAAGGCACTCTTCTCCTCATTGGTTTTTTGCTCTTCTTTTGCCATTTGAGTTAGTCTATTTTAAGGTGTAATTTTTTTCAGCATTTTTGGGGATCTCCTTTAGCAGGCTGTTGACTCTCTTTTCATGATTTTCTTGCATCATTCTCACTTCTATTTAAATTTTTTTCTCCATTTCTTTCATTTGATTTTCAAAATTCTTGAACTCCTCCGTGCCCTGTGACTAGTTCATATTTTTCTTGGAATCTTTTGATGTGAGAGTTCAGACTATGTTGTCTTGCTCTTGTTCCATGCTTTGATCCTTTTTGTCACCAAAAAAGCAATTATGTTTCTTCTACTTTTTCATCTTGCCGGTCAATTGCTTTGCTTTTGAGCTCTTTTCCGTAGTAGAACTCTGCTTCCAGAATGGAGAGAGCTTTGTCTCAAATTGTGGGGGATTACAGAGCTGCTGGAGCCCTTTGGAGGGTGCACTCTCTACAGCCCCCACAAGCTCTGGCACACTGGCTACACACACCAGGACCACCATCCATGACCTTGATCCAGGTCCAAGCATGTTAAAGCAAGCATGATTACCCTATGAATGGTAGCTTGGTCCCGCTACAATCTGTAGGCCAGGAGCTCTGGAGGCAGCCTGAGGCCAGAACCATGCTGCTCACAAGGAACTGTGCAGCAACTTCTGCCAGGCTTCAGCCACCTCTTGCCCTGGGGTAAGGGGACAGACCATGCTCTTCCACCCCCCTGTAATAACACAGTTCCACACTGCCCTTTTACTTTCTTTTTGGTGTCTATGGGTTAAGAAGCCTGGAAATTGCCACAGCTTATAGTGATTCACTCTCCTAATGCCTGCTTCTGCCTCAGCTGGTCAGAACAGCCCTGAGGGCAGAACCATGCTGCTCACAAGGAACTGTGCTTTGCTCCCAGCCTGAGTCCAATAGACTCTTCCTATTGGCCTGTCAGTCTGTCTTCAGCAAGGGATTTCTTCCCCTCTGTCATTTTGTGGGTTCTGCAGCTCTAAAAGTTGATTAGAGTAATTTTTACATGTATTGGAAGTGATAGGAGTAGGAGCTCACACAAAATTTGTGATTCTACTCTCCCATCTTAGCTCCACCATCCACAGTTCATATTCTTAAACTCATCTCCCAAAAAACTGTTCACAATGAGAATTAGGTCCCACAATCAGTATTGTTCCACTCAAGCTCTAAAGGAGAGATGTCTTTGAAAACAATTTTATCAAATATTTAGTACAAAAGAAAATAAATTATAAAACACAGAAATGATTATTACTATTATTTTAAAGAATTCTCCTACTTTGATCCTGGTCCACCAGTCAGAGTTGTTATTTTAATATTTGCTTTGGACTGCTATTTTTTTTAGTTGAGTGAGTCAATGTGTTTCCCATGAAACTAATATAGTTGATATATCCTTATATTTCTTTTCATTGAAAATGTTTTTCTTCAAAACTTCAAAGTTTTATTCTTAAGAGTTTCCCATAACTCCTGAGATTACTTTCTACATAGAATATTAGTTCATTTGATCTTATCTATCTTTTCATAATCCTTTGAAATATACACAGATATGTTCCTTTTTAACATGAAATCTGAAGTGGAGTATTCACTTTTCACCAAGATTTCCACTTCAGCCACCAAATTTTTCTGTTTATTCATAATCAGACACACAATAGTAGTTCCCTTGGTCACTTCTCCACCTTTTGAAGCATGAAATTATCATCAAAGGAAGTCATGAATCCACCAACTGCTCTGCTTTTGGCATAGAATGAACAGTAGCTGATATCCAAATAGTTGCAGTCTCCCATCACTGATATTTCATGTTTTTGTGCCAGATTTATAATCTGCTTTCCAAAAACTTGTCTATTTTTTCTTGTGTCCAGGTGGCGTCTCATGATGAAATAGCAATTTATCCCACTGTTAATTCTCACATAATTGCACCTCATCATGCTTCCCCCCTAGGGTTTTGGGTTTTGTCATATGAATATATTTTCTTAATATATCATGGTATTCTTGCATTTAAAAAAAAAAACTAATCTGTTTCTTTTGTATCATGAGTCCTAAGCCTCTAAATGTAAGTTATGACAATAAAGGCATTTTTTTTCTTTTTATAAATGCTTCAGTTTCTTTTTTTATCATTTTTACATGCTCCATTCATATATTGATACTTGAAGCCATGGTTTATTGTTAGCTGTTTCCTTGGATACCCTCAGACTTGCAAATCACGGCTCTTCGCTCTGGCTTTCCTGGTTTTTTTTTTTTGCTTTTTTTTTTTTTTGCTTTTTGGAGGGCAGTTGGGGTTAAGTGACTTGCCCAAAGTCACACACGGCTAGTTTTTGTGTTAAGTGACTGAGGCCCGATTTGGACTCAAGTCCTCCTGACTCCAGGGCCGGTGCTCTATTCACTGTGCCACCTAGCCGCCCTCTCTGGCTATTCTTTATATTATGTTGTACTTAATAGTACTTTAAAATTATTTTCCTGTATCTCTCCTCCTTATTTATGCACTTTTCTCAATTACACATAATAACAATTTTTAATATTCAGTTTTTAAAATTTTGAGTTCAAAATTCCTTTTCTCCCTTCTACCTCTTCCTTCCCCTACTTGGGAGTGATAGCAATTTATTACAGATTATGTATATACAGTCACACAAAAGACATTTACTTGATAGCCATACTGCAAAAACATATAAAGTAAAAAAGAAAGTTAAAAAGTATGTTTTGTTCTGTATTCAAAATTTATCACTTCTTCTTTGGAAACGTATAACACTTTTTATCACAAAACCAACTGTATTGTTGAGAATAGCTAATTCATTCACAATTGATTATCATACAGTATTACAGTTATGGTGTACAATATTGTCATGGTTCTACTCATTTCACTTTGCGACAGCTAGTTCATAACTTTTCCCAGATTCTTCTGATGCCATCCTGCTTATCATTTCTTATAGCACAATCATATTCTCTCACACTACTTGTTCAGTCATTCTCCATTTAACAGTCATTTCCTCAATTTCCAAATCTCTGAAACAACAAAAAAAATGCTAAAAACATTTATGTACATAAAGATCTTTTTCCTTTTCTTTTAATGTCTTTAGGATACATATCAAGTACTTGTATTGCTGAGTCAAAGGGTATGTATAGTTTTATAGCTCTATGTCCATAGTTTCCTAATTTTCTCCAAAATGGTTCGATCTATTCATAATGTCAATATTTGGCATCCATTTCTGTCATACTAGTCAATCTTACAGGTATGATGTGATGTGGTACTGCAAAGTTGTTGCATTTGTATAATCAATAACGATCCAGAGCATTTTTATATGATTATACAGTTTGGGTTTTTTCTGAAAATAACCTAATCATATTCTTTGACATTTATCCAGTGGGGAATGGCAAATATTTTTTTAATGTGGCTCAGTTCTCTATATACTTCAGAAATGAAACTTTTTTTTCAGATAAATGTACTGTACAAATTTTCTCCAGTTTCCTGTTTTGCAACAAAGCTTAGCTGAATTCATTCTTTTTGTGCAAAACTTTCAAATTTAATTTTATCAAAATTATCTATTTTAGATCTTTAAATGCTTTCTGTCTCTGTTTATAAATTTTTCCTTTGTCCATAGATCTGACATATGAAGTATTCCATGCTTGCTTAATTTGCTTATAATATCACATTTATGTATAAATTATCTATTCATTTTAATGTTATATTGGTAGACAGTGTGAAACGTTGGTCTATATATAGCTCCAGTCATATTGCTTTCTGTGCTTCCAAGCAATTTTTATTTGTTTAAATCAAATACTGAATTCTTATCCCAAAAGCTGTCGGAACTTTTGTTTTGCCACTGAACTCTGATGATGCTGGAAGAGACAGTAAGACCAACTACTTAGTGCAACTTCACCTCACTTAAATCCAATTTGTGTGCAAGTCAAAATACACTACTCATATCATTTTATCATTTTTACCCACCTCAAAGTATTGTAGAAACAGGCAAGTGATGAAAGCAACCAGTATTCATTCATTGGGCACTATAGTTACAACATTGCACACAGGTAGCACAAGCAATAGGACTGTCTTCTTATCAGACTGAAGCAGCAATGAGATTTGGCCATCCCATGGTGTCTGATTACTCTTTTTTATAGAGCATACTGTTCAATTCTTGGTGTGAGTAAAGGACCCTACAAAGATTCTACTTTCCCTAAACTAATTCTGGCTTGTTTACCATGGCAGTTGGGGATACTGCATATGGCAAAGCAAAAAAAAATATTGTACAAAAACTGTTGTAAAGGATATTCCACCCACCATAAAATATATCCATGCTCACATGCAACACAAAATCCAGTAGACCTTAAAGACAAAGGGCTTTTGATTTGGGAGAGTTCAGCAGCTATTATGTCCAAGTAGCAGCCCTAAGTAAAACAAAGCTGACAAATGAAGACCACATTTAATGAAGTAAGCATTAGATACACATTTTTCTAATGTGGTTGCCATTACGGTGAGTATGGTGTAACTGCTGTAAGTTTTGCAATCAAATATAGTCTAGACAGCAAGCTGGTATGATTCCTAATGCAATAAATAGCAGATGCATCACCATGAACATGTCTCTTTCAGAAACCTGCCATACCATGATCCTCAGTGCATGTGCTCCTATAGTGATGAATTGACAAAGCAAATTTTTAGGAAGAGCTAAAGACTATCATCATTAATGTACTGAAAGAAGTGTAATTTTGTATAACTTAAAGACCTAAGTAGGCATAGGCAACAGGAAATCCTTGGCAAGAAAGAGGTTGGAAACAGGAACAGTTAAACCATCATTAATTATACAAGATGTGTGCTTTTCATGGTTAAATTTATAAAAGTAGGCACCATTAACCAAATAATGAATGATCAAAAGATATGAACAGTTTTCAGACAAAAAAAATAAAGAGATTTATAGCCACATGGAAAAAAAATTCACTTCCCTGTTTACTGGAGAATTGTAAATTATAACAATCCTGAAGTAGATCATGTGTTGTCCTGATTGTACTTCCAGAATACTCAAACAGTTTCTTTCTGGAAGCTTGAAATATTTTCTCCTTGACATGGGAATTCTGGAATTTACTTACAATATCCCTAGGAGTCTTCTTTTTGGGATCTTTTTCAGGAGAATCAGTGGGTTATTTATATGTATATATATATATTTAAGTTTAATTTATTTTCTTGGTTACAACATTCATTTTCACAAGGTTTTGAGTTACAGATTTTCTCCCTTTTTTGCCCCTACCCACCAGCCCAGAACATTGATCCCTTTGTAAGGCCCCTTCCACAATCTGTTCCCTTTTATGCTCTCCTCCAACACCCCTCTAGCTTTCTAGCAGGGCAGGGAGGGGCTCCCTGCCCCCGTCCCTGTATGTATTATGTCCCAGTTGCCTTTGATAGTATAGCTTTAAATACTAGATTCTTGCAATTCATCCCCTGTCACCCACTGCCACTGGGTGGAGCAGCAATTCAATACAGGTTGTACCTGCGTAATTACACAGGACATCTTCATGGTGGGCAAATTGTGAGAGGCTAATTGTATGTCCCTCCCTCCTATCCAGCACCCCACCCTTGTTTTGTTCTCTACCCTGTACCTGTCCCTTTACTGAGATGTATGCTTCCCGTGCCCCTCCCCCCACCCCGCCCTTCCCTCC
>CM053599.1:155594379-155623812 GCA_028646575.1 Pseudocheirus occidentalis | reverse complement strand
CCTCCCTCCCTCCCCCTTCCTCCCTGTCTTTCTTCATATAAATAAATAAATATTTATGAATATGTCTGTACAAAATTTTTCATATCATAACTATCAATGTACATATCCTTACATATTCTATAAACATTAAATATGCAATTTTTAGCTATTTACCATTCAAAAGTGATGTAATCTATCAAAGAGTTTTTTTGATTAAATTTTATTTGTGATATAATGGAATACAATTGTTATAAGTGATGGAGGAAATTATTCCAGAAAAACCTGTGCAAACTTGTCTGAACATAAGCAAAATGAAGTGAATATGTTCAAGAGAACAATAAATAAACAAACAGTTCTCTATGGAAAGTTACAGAATTTTTCTAGTTTTATTGATAATAACATGCCACTGGAAAAAGATTTTTAACATATTAAATATTTTATTTTTTATTTGCCATACAAAACTTTAACTTTCGCTTTTTATTAAGTTTTGAATTCCATTTTCCTCCAATCTTCACCTCACTCCTCATTTAGAAAGCAATTATTTTATGTTATAAATGCAAATCATAGAAAACTTGTCAGACATGTTGTGAAAGAATACATTATGTTGTGAAATAATTCATAGATTTTAAAAAGAATAAAGTTTTTAAAAAGTATTCTTTGATCTGCATTCTTTAGAGTTAGATAGTATTTTACATCAGAAGCACTCTGCTGGCAATGCTATGATCCACAGCATATTGTAGTGTGATATTTCTATTACTGTTTACAGTGCTCCCCTGCTTCTTCTCACTTTGCATCACTTTAATATGCACATGTCTTTCCATGTGCATATTAAAGTATTCTACTTGTCATTTGTGATAGTGCTACTGCACTATGGTAGTCATTCACAATCATATATGACAACTTGTTTAACAATGCCCAAGGGAAGAGCTTTCCTTCAAATTTTAAATTTTTGTCAACATAAAAGTTACTACCATAATATTTTGTACAATTTTTTGTTTAAAAATTCTATTTGGGATACAGACATGGAAATGATTTCACTAAACTGAAGGGTACAAAGAATTTTACAACCCTTTGTACATAATTCCAAAATATTTTACAAAATGGTTCAATCTGTTTATAATTGCACCAACAGTACATTAATTTCTCTATTTTTTCACATACCTTTGTAACGTTAATCAATTTGTTTGATATTTAGAGTTAAGTGGATAGGATACTTGGGGCTGAATAGATCAGAATATTTAGGGCTAAGTACAGAACTCTGTCCATTGGTGAGAAGGTGTGAACTCCCCTGTTGACTTGGGAGAAGGCCAGTGCTTATAAGCAGGAGAATCTTGGAGAGACAGACAGATTTTGGAGTTGGCTCCTCAGTGAAGGAGGATTTGTGGAGACTGAAGTCAGCTGAGAGGGAGAGAGAGTATTCCCCTCCCAGAATCCCAGTATCTGAAAGCTGACTGAAGACATGAACAGGATGGGACTTTGTTTGCTGGTGGCCTGGCTGATCCTTGAGTTCCAGGCAAGAGAAGTACTGAAGGGTTTGAGGTGTGCTGAATGCAGTGAACTTCACTGTGTGCCGGGGATTGCCTTGAGGACTAGACAAGGACCCGGGAACTGTTCATCTCTGAGGACTGGAGGAGAGCCTGGCAGCTTTCAGATCCTAAATCTAGGTGATTGTCTGGCAAATTTAGGAGGGAACTGGGACCAGGGAAGAGGATCCAGGTAATCAGAGAGACCACCCAGAGTCAAAATGAAGAAAAGACTTCCCCTTGGATGAAACTGATGTTTGCTGAGGACAAGGACCTGGGAGCTGTTCATCCCTGAGGACTGGACAAGAACCTGTAAGCTTTCTTCTCCTGACTTTAGGTGATTGTTTGACAGACTCAGGAGGGAGCTGGGACCAGGGAAGAGGATCCAGGGAATCAGAGAGACTACCCAGAGTCAAAACGAAGGAAAGGCCTCCTCTTGGTCTAAACTGGGGTTTGTTGGAAATCAAGGGATGGAAGTTTTGTGTGGTTGTCTAAGAACTTTGTTTGGAAAGTAAAGTTAATGGTTGCCGCATGAGTGGAAGATCAGTATATTGTGAATTGTTGATTGAAGCAACTCCCTCTTAGGAAAACTAGGTCATTCCTTTTGTTAACTGATTGATTGAATCTAAAAATGTAAAGTTAAGCTGATTCCCCTCCTAGGGAAACTAGGTGAATTGATTGATTGAATCTTTAAATGAGAAGCTGGTTTTTCCCTTAGGAAAACCAGGTGATTTTTCTCTTGTTCCTCGTTCCTTTCTGTAATAAGATATAATATTGAGACTTTCCTTGTTCTAAATATTGTATATAATATTGTGAATTGTTGATACTTGAATATTGTACTGAATCTTGATTTGTAATGGAATAAACAGTGTTCACTAATACTGTGTAATCCAAATCTTAAAAGCTGTTCACAGTAGCATTCTCTTAGGAATCTACTGTTGATTGGCTTTACAACCTTTCAGCATTGAGCATTGTATTTTATATCTCCTATTAGACAAATGGATAATTATGAGGTGTGACTTAAGGTGCATTTATGTAAACAATAAGAAACTAGACAAATTTAATTTTTTGGCTTTTATTTAGTATCTTATTTTCCCCCAGTTATGAGTAAACCAAATTTTAATATGCTTTTGGATTAATTTATTTTTTAGTTTTATCATTTACTTCCACAAGATTTTCAAAATATTTTTAAATTTATTTTCTTGTGTGCATCATCCATTTTCATTACATTTTTGAATTACAAATTTTCTCCCCATCTTGCCCCTATCCCAACCCTAAAAGAGCAATTCCATTTTAAAGCCACTCCCCTGATCTGCTCTCTTACTTTCTGGTAGGGCAGGGAGGGTTTCCCTACCCCAGCCCCTGTATATCTTAATTCCTAGTTGAAGGTACTGCAGAACTTTAAATTCTAGATTCTTTCAATTCCTCCCTTATCACCCACCCCCATTGGAAGGACAATGAATTGAATACGGCTGTGGATGTGTGTTTATACAGGACATCTTCATAGTGGTAATGTTGTGACAGTGATCATCTGTCTCTCCTTCCTATCCCTCCTCCCCTTGTTCTTTTCTCTACCTTGTCTCTGTCTCTTTACTGAAGTGTGGTTTTCAAAGTCCTTTTTCAGTTGATGTATAGCTTCTAGGCATTCTTCAAATGTCTTTGAACCATTTGGTGTGGGAGTTCTGAGTTATGGGCTAGTTTCCTCCCATTCCATGCTTTGACTCTTTTTTTTCTACAAAAACGATTCTAGAGTTTTATTGTTGTTCTTATTTTGCTTCCTTTTCCTCATGTTGGCCAGTCAATTAATTGGTTGGTTTTTTTTTTTACTCTGTGAAACTCTGCTTCCAGGGGGGGAAGCTATGTTCCAAATTGCTGGGGGTTTTCCAGCTGCCAGAGCTATTAGGGGGGTGTTGCAATTCCCCCCAGCTTTGGCTTGCTGAAAGTGCACCCCAGGGCCACCACTGAAGACCACAATCCAGATCCAGGTTGCTCCACACAAGAGCACTTGGCCCTGATCAATTGATTCAGCCCCCCTGTGGAGTCTGCAGGCCAGGGGCTCTGAAGCAGCCTGTTGGGGGCCGCTGCTGCTGGTTCCAGTAGTTCCCCTCCCCCACTGCTTCCTTGCCCTGGGGGCAGATTGGCTGAACTGCTTTACCTCACCCAAATTAATTTTCAAAGTTTCACTTTCACCAACCGTATCTGACCAGGATTTAAAGATCCCCTCAGGCAGGTGCATTAGGATCATCTCTGAAGTAGACTCAAGCTGCATCTTTTGAGTCTCCACTCCTGGCCACCCTGGGGCCTGACCTGGCTGAAGCTGGGGTTTTGGGCTGGGCCTGTCTCTGCTCCGCTGGGAGCTGCCCCTCTCCTGTCCACATTCCTCAGGTCTTGGGAGATGTGGAGGTGCTGGAGGCTGTAGCTCCTCTCCTCTGAAGACTGGCTGCGGTGGGGGTCGGCTCAGCTCAGCTCAGATCCTTTCCGCCACCCCGGGCCTGGCCATGGTCTCAGCTTCAGGCTGGGCCAGACTCCTCTCCCGACCACCATGCTGAGCCCCTGCTGCCGAGCTGCCTTCAGCGAGAAATGTGTTTTCTGTATTTTTGTGTGAGTCTGAGAGTCCTAGACTTTGTCTGGGCTCATAATTTTATGGGTGTTTAGGATGGCAGTGTGGGAGCTGCGGGACCTTGCTGCTTCTATGCCACCATCTTGACTCTGCCCTCTCCTTCCACAAGATGTTGAATTTCAATTTTTCTCCCCATGTCTCCCCTCCATCCAACTGAAAATAGCATGCATTTTGATTACTACTTCCCCAATCTGCCTTCCCTTCTATTACCAACCACCTCCACCTGACATATCCATTCCCTTCTATTTTCCATTCGGACAAAATCAGTTCTCCTAACCCATTGCCTATATATCTTATTTCCTAGTTGCATGTAAAAACAATTTTTTACATTTATTTTTAAAAATGATTTCCACATTGTCTGTCTTCCTCCCTCTCCACAAACCCACATTGAAAAGGTAAGCAATTTATACCTGTGAAGTCATGGAAAAACACTTTTACAATAGTCATGTTGTGAAAGACTAGCACTATTTCCCTCTACTATATCCTGTCACTCATTCATTCTATTCTCTCCTTTAACCCTGTCCCACATCAAAAGTGTTTGCTTCTGATGATGCTCCCCCTTTTGCCATCTTTTTTGTAATTCCCCTCTCTCTTATCCCACTACTCCTTACTTTCCTATAGGTTAAAACAGATTTCCATACCCAATTAAGTGTTTATGCTTTTTCCTGCTTTAGCCAAATCTGATGGGAGTAAGGTTTAATCATTCTTTCTGAACTTCTCCGTCTTCCCCTCAGTGTAAAAGCTTTGTATTGCTTCTTTTATGTGAGAAAATTTATTCTATTTTGTCTCACCATTTCTCCTTCTCCCAGTACTTTCCCCTCTCATCCCTTAATTTGAATTTTTAGATTGTAAATATGATATATCATCCTTTCATATTCAACTCACTCTGAGCGAGCCCTCTATTTCTCTATAGATATATATGAAGAAACAGATGCACATATATATATATATATATATGCACACACACATATACACCCACATATATATGCACACACACATAAACATATATAGTGTGTGTGCGTGCATCTATACATCTATATAGATGATATAGAGATAGAGATATAGACAGAAACAGAAAAAGAGATATATAAATATAAATATAGATATCAATATGGATACAGATATAGATACAGATTTCCTTCAACAGTAGTTGAAAGATCTCATGAGTTACAAATATCATCTTTCCATGTAGGAATGTGAACAGTTCAATTTAAAGAAATGTTTTTTATTATTTTGCTTTCCTGTTTACCTTTTCATAATTCTCTTGCTGCTTGTATTTGAAAGTCGATTTTTCTATTCAGCTCTTGTCTTTTTATCAGAAATGCTTGAAAATCCTCTATTTCATTGAATATCCATTTTCCCTCAAAGTATTACACTCAGTTTTACAGGGTAGGTGATTCTTGGTTTTACTCCTAGCTTCTTTGGCATTCAGAATATTATATTCCAGTCCCACTGATCCCTTAATGTGGAATCTGGTTGATCTTGTTTTATCTTGATTGCATTTCCATAATAATTTAATTGTTTCATTCTGGCTGCTTGCAATATTTTTTCCTTTACCTGGAAAACCTGGAATTTGTCTATAATCTTCCTAGGACATTTCTTTTTGGGATCTCTTTCAGGAAGTACTTCATAGCTTCTTTCCATTTCCATTCTGCCCTCTGGTTCTAGACTATTAAGGTAGTTTTTCTTGATAATTTATTTTAAAATGGTGTCTAAACTTTTTTTTAATAATTAATTTCAAGTAGTCCAATAATCTTTAAATTATCTCTTCCTGAACTGATTTTCTAGCTCTGTTGGTTTTCCAATGTGATATTCTAATTGTCTCCTTTTAAAAACTATTCTTTTGATTTTATTTTATAATTTCTTTATTTCACATAGAGTCATTAGATTCCATTTTCTCCATTATAATTTTTAAGGAATTATTTTCTTCTGTGAGCTGTTGGACTTCCTTTTCCATTTGGGCAAATCTTCTTTTTAAAGCATTCTTTTCCTGGTTGTCTTTTTGAGCACCTTTTAGCATTTGAGTTAGTCTCCACCTTAACATTCATTTTTAAAATTTTGAGTTCCAAATTTTCTCCCTTCCTCCCTCCCTATCTCCTTCCACATTGTGAACACAAGTGATTTAGTATAGGTTATACATGTGTAGTCATGCAAAACTTGTCCATAATAGTCATGCTGGGAAAGAAAACAGACAAAAATAAATTAATATGTTTCAGTCTGTATTCAGATACCACCTATTATTTCTCTGTGAGTGGGTAATGATTTTCATCAAAAGTATTTCTGAGTTGTCTTGGATGCCTTGTATTCTTGAGAATAGCTCAGTCATTCACAGCTGATCATTGTATAATATTGCCATCACTTTGTATATAATAGATTTCACTTTGCATCAGCCCCTGCAAATCTTTCCAGATTTTTCTGAGAATGTACTGATCATCATTTCTTAAAGTACAATAGTATTCCATCATAATCATATATCATAATTTATTCATCCATTCCTCAATTGATGGTCTTCCCTTCAATTTACAATTATTTGCCCCCAGAAGGGTTGCTATAAATAATTTTGTATATATAAGGCCTATTCTGTTTTGTTTTTTTATCTCTTTTTGGATACAGATGTAGCGGTGGTATTACAAGGTGTAAGGGTATGAAAGGTTGTATATTGTTTTGGGAATAGTTCTAATTGTCCATGGAATTGATAAATAAATTCACAGCTCTGCAAACAGAACATTAATATCCAATTTTTTTCACATCCCTTCCAACATTTGTCATTTACCTTTTCTGCCTTAATAGATAATCTAACAGTTATGAGGTAATAGCTCAGAATAATTTTGATTTGTATTTTCCCAATCAATAATGAATTAGAGTATTTTTTTGCATGTGACATTAGATAGTTTTGATTGCTTCCCTTGAGAATTGCTTATAATTTTCTATCATTTATCATTTGGGAAATGGTTCTTTTTTAAAATTTGATTCAGATGTTTTGTTTGAGAAAGTAGTCCTTTATCAGAGAAACTTGCTTTAATTTTTTCTTGTTACTGTTGGTCATTGGATTCCCCTTTTCCTTGCCCCCCCTTTTTATTATATTTTCTTTGTCCTTTTTCCCTGTCCCTCATCAAATGTGTTTTTTCTTACTACCTCGTCCCAAAATTGATCCTTCCCTTTCTTACAATCTCCTCCTTTTCTTATCTCTTTCCACTTCTACTTTCCTATACTGTAAGAAATTTCTCTAGCCAACTGTTAGCATGTTACTACCTCTCTGAGTCAATTTTTATGAGTAAGATTCACTCGCTCCCCTTCAGCTTTCCACTCTTTCCCTCCACTATATAACACTTCCTTGCCTCTTTTATGTCAGATAATTTACCCCACTATACCTCTCCCTTTCTTTTTCTCCAAGTGAATTCCTCTCTTAAGTTTTAATTTTTTTAGTTATTGTCTCTTCAAATTCTACTCATAACTGTATCCTCTTTGCATATATACTCCTAACTATTCTAATAACGAGAAAGGACTTAGGAGTTACAATGTAGAAGTATAAGTAGTTTACTCTTAAGTCACTTATGATTTATGTTTTTGGTTTACTTTTTTATACTTCTTTTGAGTCTTACATTCCAAAGTCAAATTTTTATTCAGTTTCGGACTTTTCACCAAGAATGCTTGAAAATCCTTTGTCTCACTGAATATTCATTTTTTTCCTCTTCTTAAAGCATTATATTCAGTTTTTTGGGGCATATGATTTTTGCTTGTAATCCCAGGTCATTTCCCTCCAGAATATGATATTCTAAGCCCCCAGATACTCTAATGTAGAAACTGCTAAAACATGTTATCCTGACTGTAACTCTACCATACTCAAGTTATTTCTTTCTGGCTTCTTGAAATATTTTCTCCTTGACCTGGGAGCTCTGGAGTTTAGGTATGATATTCCTGACAGTTTTCACTTTGGAATCTCATTCAGGAGGTGATGGGTAGATTCAATTTTGAGTTTACCTTCTCTTTCTAGAATATCATGGCAGTTTTCCTTGATAATTGCTTAAAAGATGAGGTTTAAGCTCTTTTTTTATCATGGCTTTCAAGGAGGTTAATTCATATTTTTCATTATCTCTCAAGGATCTGTTTTCCAGATTAGTTGTATTCCCAATGAGATCTTTCACATTTTCTTCCATTTTTCATTCTTTTGGTTCTCTTTTTTTCTTATTTCTTGTATTAACTCAAAATCATTACCTTCCAATTATTCCATTCTAATTTTTAAGCAATTATTTTCTTCAGTGACCTTTTGGACCACCTTTTACAGCTGTTCAGTTCTGGTTTTTAAGGCATTCTTCTCCTCATTGCCTTTTTCGACCTCTTTTAACATTTGACCTTGTCTGTTTTCTTAAATTGTTATTTTCTTCGGTATTTTTTGCATCTCATCTACCAAACTGTTGACTCATTTTTTTCATGATTGTCTTGTATCACTCTAATTCCTTTCCCGAATTGTTTCTCTACCTCTTTTACTTGATTATCAAAATACTCTTTGAGGTCTTCCATGGGATGAGACCAAATCATTTTTTTTTTTACTTTAGAGGCCTGGGTTTACAAGTTGTGACTTTGTTGCCTTTTGCTGAATGTGTTTTAATCTTGTCACCATAGTAACTTTTTTTGTTCTCATTTTTTCTCTTTGCTATTTTTTAATTTTTTATTTTAGACTCAAACACCAGAACTAAAATACAGAATAGAGAAAAGAAACAATTAGAATTTAAATACGAAGTTAGAAAGAAAAAAATATGAATCATATTCTCTGCATGGCAGAACAAAAGAGAGAATTCTAAATATGTAACAACAAATTTTCATTTCTAGAAAACTTGTAAGGTAAGTCATACTCGTGTTGAGAATTGTTCTTCTTTGCTACCTTGTGAGTTTTCATTTATTCTCTGCTAAGCACTTTTTTTTTGCTTTGATCTTTTCCCTTTCCCCACCACGCAAGAAGGCTATAATCAAGTTTAGATATGTTTTTCTATAGCAATAAATATACAAATATCCACATATAGATAGATGGATAGAGATATTTAGATTTATAGACATATGCATATATACATATATTTTCCCAAACATGTTCTATTCCTGATCCTTGTACATATCTCTTGTTTCCTATCCCTCCTGCTTCCTCTACCCAGAACCTTGTCCATCTATTTGCTCTATTTCAGTTCTTTCTCTTGTATCTCATTTGTATAAAACAATTTATCTTTCTAACTGTTCCTAAATGATTTAATTTTTTAAATTTATATCATACTCAAGTTTACCCCCAAGCTTTCTTATGAGCTACCCAATTATTAGTAAGAATCTTAGATATACATTTTACCTTTATATATATGTATATGTATATATGTGTGTACTTAAATGAATGTATGTGTGTGTATAGTAAACAGTCTGTCCTTATGAATCTCTTATAATCAATCTTTGTTATGTATCTTATATTTTTATTGGTTCTTGCATGTTGAATATTCTATTTAGTTGAGGATATTTTTAAAAACAAATTCTTGAAAATAGGAGAATCTATGATGTCTAATTTTTTTCCTTTGGGATAATTTTTAACTTTTCAGGGTATATTATTTTTGGCTGGAGCCCCAGTTCTTTTGCTCCTCAATATATTATATTCCAAGACCTGCTGTTCTTTATGTCTGTGCTACTGAGTCTTGTGGCATCTAATTGTAGTAACAAAATATATAAATTGTTTTAATATTGATGCTTTTAATATTTATCCTTGAGTGTGTTGTTTTGAAATTTGACTATGATATTCCTATGAATTTTCCTCAGAAGATCTCTTTCAACTAATGATCGATAGATTTTTTTTCTATTTCTACTTTTCCCCTTTGTTCTAATACTTCAGGACAAATTTCTATAGTTATTTCTTGTATTATTGTATCAAGATTCTCATTTTGATTGTATCTTTTCTCTTAGTCCAATTATTTTTGTATTTTCTCTTATAGTTCTATTCTCTAAATCTGTTATTTTTCTTCTAAGATGTTTTACTTTCTCTTCTATTTTCTTCGTAATTCATATTTTGTTTAATTATTTCTCATAATTTCACTGGCTCCACTTTGCCCAATTCTAATTTTCAAGGTCACATTTTCTTTCTTAATATTTTGGATTTTTAAGGCAAATAGACCACCAGCAATGGAGTCAGGAGGACCTGATTTCAAATCCATTCTCAGACACTTAACACTTAAGTTAGTTGTGTGCCCTTTCATGAGTAACAACCACAATTACCCTAAATTCCACCCTCTAAAAATACAAAAAAAAATTTAAAAAAAAATTTTGAATTTCCTTTTCTAATCAGTTTACTTTCCTTTCATGCCCTTCTAGTTTTTTTCTCAGATTATTCTTTAGTTTTTTCTCCATCTCTTTCACTTGATTTTTAAAATGATATTTAAGATCTTTTATGAATTCTTTGGGGACAAGTATCCATTTTACATTGAGGGGTTTCTTTACTTCTGTATTATCTACTGAAGATGAACCCCTGTCTTCTCTTTTTTGTCTTCTCTTTTCCCATAATAACTTTCTTTGGTAGGGCTCTTTCTCCTTTGCTGGTGCATTGTGTGAGTGTGTGTGGTAATTGTTTAATTTTTTCTAATCACCTCTAGCTCTGGGGTGTGGGAAATGATGCCTTTTGACCCATACCTAGAGTGCTTCTCTGTGGCCTGGAACTAAAGCCAAACCTCCAACCTCCTCTAAGTGCCCACAGTCAGGAGCTTTCTGCCCCATTGCGTCTGTACTCACCAGGCTGGTGCTGTTTCCTTCTCACCCCTGCTGCATTTTGCAGCACAGCTGGGTCTGACATTCCTGATCATCAGAAGCACTCTATATCTTCCCTAGCTCAAATGTCCATTTCCCCTCACTATTCCTGGGTTAAAAGTTTTCGTGGTTGGGGATGAGGCAACCTCTCAAAACAACTAACCCCACGGCTTGCTCCTTGTGCTTAAAATGGAACCTACCCTGGAGATGTTTACTTTTCAAGGCCAAATCTTCTCCTGAGTGTTTTCTTCAGATCTCAGATTGTGCCAGGAAGATCTGAGTTGTGCTCCTTTTCTTCTTTATCTCCACTCACACTTTTCCTTTTTGCCCTAAGGTGCTATTTAAACTCGTCTGTGGGGGAAAATCTTGAGAACTTGGAATTTTCTGACCTACTCTACCATCTTCCCAGAATCCTCAGTCTGGATTCCCAGAATCCTCAGTCACATAATGACTTTAAATAGTCAGAGATTTTATTGTGGGTTTGTGTGTGTGTGTGTGTGTGTGTGTTTGCCCAAGTGCTTTCTCATTTTCTCTGCCTACCAGTTGCCTTTTAACTCTTTGTTAATCTAAGACTGCTTGTAAGGTAGTGGGTGCTGTCTCATGCTTCAGGAATTTTAAGCAACTGTTTTTCAGAAATACTTCTAGGGACCTATAAATTTCCAGTTCTTACAAGTTGGCATGATCTAAGGAGAAGTGTTCATTGCTTTGCTTGTCTGATCTCTGGTCTGTGAGTGAGCACAAGCACATTTTTCTGTGATGGTACTGTGAGCAGGGTCCCCCCTTCACTAGTGCCACTAGCTCTACTATGCCAGTATTATTCTTCCTCATGATACTTCTACCAAGGACTACAACCTATATTCAAATATAGGGGAAGTATCAAAACCCTGCATTAGTGCTAGCAAAAAGGCTCCAGTAATCTCCTTCTGACCAGTTGTTCAGTTCTCTTACTGTCAGCAGCTTGAGAACTCAGGAAGTAGCAGCAGCTTCTGTCAACATTGCTGATTCCATCTCTTTCAAGGCCTTTTCTTGGTTTTCTGTGGCTGGGGCTGTGTTGGTGGAGCCTGCGTTGGACTGTGCTCCACTCCTTCACTGACAAGACAGACCTTTCCTGCTGAGCATCTTATTTGTCTTTGGTGTCTGTGGGCTGAAAGATCTGGAAACAGGTCTGCCACAGTTGCCAATGATTCAGTTACCCTGAGGCATGTTCATGGTTTACAAGGGACTGGTCTGTGCTCCCCTTACCTTTGTTAGACTGTTTCCTTCTCTCATACTGCTGCAACAGACATTTCCTGTCAACCTTCCATGTTTTCTTGAGTTGGGAATTTGTTGCGCTTCACCTTATTGTGGATTTTTCTGCCCTACAATTGTTTAGAATAATTTTAAATAGTTTTGCTGGGTTTGGGGGAATATTTCAGGGGAGTCCCTGACATTACTTTACCATACAGGATCTAACCCCAGGAGTTCTTCTTCTTTACCTAATTTTGTTGCATATCTTTCCATTTTGGCAGTTCTTTTTTAATGCATTCTTCTCTTTAATGGGATTTTGTGCCTTTTTTCAAACGCTATCATTTTTTCATAATTGTATCCCTTTCCTCCCATTTATTTAGCAAATTTCTGCTCTATTGCTCTTATTTTATTTGGAATAGACTTTTTTTTAGTTGTTTTAGGAATGTTTTTAGGCTTGTGTCCAATTCGCTGTTTTCTTTAAGGCTTTGCTTGTAGATGTCTGGACTTCATGGTTTTTTAGTTTGCATCTTCATTTTCCTTGTCACCTTAGTAGTTAGTTCTTTTCTGTGTTCTGTATTTGTATTGTTTGTTTGTCTTGTTTTGCTATTGTTTATTTCCCACACTTTTCTTGATTTTAAACTTAATTTTCAAGTTGATGCTGAACGAATTTATTATGCTTCAGCTGAAGTAAACATACACCAAATAGCATAGCACCCTTCCATTTTGTAACTAAGTTTTCCTTTAAGATTTCTGTGCTATGCTATTTGTTTAATACATGTCTAGTTTTGATACTACATAACTGTCTACAGTTCCTTTTAATAAGGCATAGTTTACCTTTTTATATATCATTTAATTAGGTGTATGTTTACTTCAGCTGAAGCTCCCCACAAAGGCAGGAAAATGAAGGAAGGTAAAAGTGACTGACAGCAGCAATGGAGGAAGGGGAGAGAAAGGGAAGGTTAACAAACCCAAATTGAGAAGTTTTCACTCATTCCACACAACAAGAACCTAATTCAGAAGTGGTCAGCATTGAGCCTGTCCCACATCTGAAATCTCAAAAGGAATTAGGAACTTGACTTGAGCCAATAAAACATTCTTGAAAGATCCCTAAAAGGATTTTAAAAGCCAAATTTCAGAGGTAGAGGATAAACTGACCAATTTTTTTCAAAATTACAATTGCCAAAATGTGGGAAAACACTGAAGAAAACAGCTCTTTAAAAATTAAAATTTGTGGAATGGGAAAGGAGGTTCAAACTCTAACTGGAGAAAATAACTCCTTAAAAATAAAATCTTGGGACAGTGAGAGGGCATAGTGACTAGGGCACTGGCCCTGGAGTCAGGAGGACCTGAGTTCAAATCCAGCCTTAGACACTTAACACTTAGTAGCCATGTCACCTTGGGCAACTCACTTAACCCCAACTATGATGGCCTCCCACTTGACCTCATTACCCTTCAATCCACCCTCCAAAAAGCAAACAAAACAAAACAAGATGAAAAAAGTAAAATTTGAAAAATTTGAAAAGGATCTTTAAAAATTAAACAAAGAAAGCAATTAGGTAAAAATTAAAATTAGTCAAATTGAAGGTAATGATTCTATGAGGAATCAAGTATCAGTCAAACAAAAAGTAAAGAATGAAAAAATAGAAGAAAACGTAAAATATCTTTTTGGAAAAACAACTGACCTGGAAAACAAACCCAGGAGAGATAACCTAAGAATTACACACACATACACACACACACACAATGCATATATGTGTATACACATATATGTATATATATATGCATTTTATGTATGTATATTTATTGTATATACTGTATATTCCCCATAATATGGTTCTAAGGTTTTTGTTTTTCCTATTTGTTTTTGGCCCTTTGCGATTGCTTGTTTTCTTTGCTTTTAAAATGTGTCTCTGGTTCTGGGGTGCAGAGGGCTCTGATCCAGGCTTATTACACTGGGAGTGAGGTATGTGTATATAAATACATACATTTATATTTATTTAGTATAAGAGAGATATTTACTTCCTACACATAAAGGAAATGCTAACTGGCAAAAGTTCACATTGAAAAGACAACTTAAAACAGGTTTCAATAACTTAACTTACAACTACTAATATACACTCTTGGAAGCCTGATACTTAAGTATTATCAGAATATAAAGAAGTTTTATTCTGATTAGGCATTTTCCATTTCACCTAGCCTCTGCAATGTTAAAAAAGGTATGTCAATGTACTCTGGAAAAATGGACCAGGTTTATGAGCCAAGGACTTAGAAAGGAAGGCTTATAACTGTATACTATGTAGATCCCCTTTATGAATATTTTCCAGGTGATTTTACAAGAATTTTACCTTGTCTAACATGTTATATAATTTACATGCAGGTGAGAATTTCCACAAAAGGCACTACCATCTCTTCAGATACTCATAATTTATATCAAGGTATATCTATTCAAACCTTATTATATGAGGAAAGCATTTAGTAACTCTAAAGTCCTATATAAGACTAATAAGCTATTATCTCTGAAAGTTTGCGTGAATTCCCAGCATGATAATATAATAAGCAAAACAAAAAGACCCTACAGACATGTCTCGGCAAGTTTGATTACCTTTGATTTACTATTCTCTTTGCTTAAAATGTCTCCTGTTTGTCAACTTGAAAAGGCTTAAGAGTACTATGCAAAACTGTGTTTGTTATGGTGGGTGGTAACCTAAGAATTTTTGGTCTAACAGAAAGCCATGATGATAAAAAAAAAAGCCTGGACAACATTTTCCAAGAAATCATCCATGAAAACTGCCCTAAGCTCCTAGCACCAGAGGGTAAAATATTTATTGAAAAAAAATCAACTGAACAACTCCTGAAAAAGACCCCAAATTGAAAACTCCAAGAAATATTGCAGCCAAATTCCAAAGTCTACAAGTCAAGGAGAAAATACTGTAAGCAACCTGAAAGAAAGAGTTGAAACATCATAGAACTTCACTCAAGATCACACAGGATCTAGCAGCTTCTACATTAAAAGATTGGAGGGATTGGAATATGATATTTCATAAGGTAAAAGAGCATGGGCTGGAGCCAAGACAGTAGAGTAGAAGCACAAACTCGGCATGGGCTCCAAGTACAAACAATTCCAAAACCTTTTAAAATAATGATTCTAACGAATTCTAAAGCTACAGAACACATAAAGTGACAGACAGAAAAAAATAACCTACTGAAGACATCCCAGCAATCCAAGAGGAAAGGGCTTTTGCAGCACCCTGGAAGCTGAGCATAGTCCCTCAGGAGATGTGTGGTTCCACCCCAAGGGTGGACTCAACCAGCAGCAGGCAGAGCATGCTTCAGGAGAATGAATAGCCAGTAGCTGTGGCAGTATCTAGACTTCTCAACCCATGAATGCCAAAGTAAAAGGTCAATGTGGAACTCTGTTGGAACAGGGGTATGCAGAAGAGCTTGGACAGCTTCTACACCCACAGTAAGAAACTGCCTCTGCTCTGTGGCTGCCTTGGGAGCACCTGTCCTGCAGATTGTAGGGGGACTAAGCAACCATTCAAGGGTAATTTCTCTTGCTTTAATATGCTTGGATCTGGATCATGGTCTTCAGTGGTGGTCCTGCAGTGTGTGAACAGTGAGCCAGGCTATAGAAAGAGTTCCCTCATAATAGCTCTGGCAGCTGTGAAAACCTCCGCAATTTGGGAACAAAGTTCTCTCCATTAAGAAAGCTGAGTTCTACTGTGGCAAACAGCTCAAACAATAAGTAAGTGGCTGACAAGATGAGCAAGCACAGGAAGCACAAACAGATGACAGAATCTGTTGTGGGGGACAAAAAGGATCAAAGCATGGAGCAGGCAGAAGACAGTGAAGTCAGAACTCCTGCATCAAAAGACTTCAAGAAAAATATGAATTGGTTTCAGGTCATGGAGGAGCTCAAGAAGGATTTTGAAAATCAAGTAAGAGAACTGGAGGAACAAATGGGATGAAAAATGAGAATGATGAAAAAAATCATGAAAATCAAGTCAACAGTCTGCTAAAGGAAACCCAAAAATACATTGAAGAAAATAAAATCTTAAAAAATAGACTAACTTCAATGGCAAAAGAGGGCCAAAAAGCCAATGAAAAGAATCCATTAAAAAGCAGATTTAGCCAGATGGAAAAGGAATTTCAAAAACTCACTAAAGAGACTGACACTTTCAAAATTAAATAGAAGCAATTGGAAGTTAATGACTTTATAAGACAAGATACTATAAAACAGATCCAAACAACTGAAAAACAGAAGACAATGTGAAATAACTCATTGGAAAAATCACTGCCTAGAAAATAGATTCAGGAGACATAATTTTAAAATTCTTGGACTATCTGAAAGCTATGATAAAAAAGAGCCTAGACATCACCTTTCAAGAAATTATCAAGCAAAATTGCCCTGATCTTCTAGAACCAGAGAGACAAAATATAAATGGAAAGAATACACCATTCTTCTCTTGGAAAAGATCCCAAAAAGAAAACTCCAAAGGAATATTATAGCCAGCTTCAAGAGTTCCCAGATCAAGGAGAAAATACTGGAAGCAGTGAGGAAGAAATAATATAAGTATTGTATAAACACAATCAGGATAACACAAGACCTTGCAGCTGCTACATTAAGGGATCTAAGAGCTTGGAATATTGTATTCCAGAGATCAAAGGACCTAAGACAAAAACCAAAAATCACTTAACCAGCAAAACTGAATCTAATGCTTCAGGGGAAAATACGGTTATTCAATGAAATAGAGAATTTTCAAGCACACTTGATAAAAAAAAAAAAACAGCCGAACAGAAAATTTGACTTTCAAATACAAAAATCAAGAGAAGCATGAGAAGGTAAATAGAAAAAAAGAAACCAAGAGGAACTTATTAAAGTTGAACTATCTACATTCCTAATTGGAAAAAAAAATACTATCATTGTAACTCGTAAGCCTTTTCTCAGTATGAGGATATTTGAAGGGAATATTCATTTATATGTGTTCGTATGTGTATATATGTGTGTGTGTATATACGTATGTATGTATGTATGTGTTTGTATGTATAGGAGGGTGTATGTGTATATAAATATATTTTTATTGTGGGCATATATATGTCTCTGTATACACAGACAGAGGGCACAGGATGAGTTGACTATGAAGTGATGATATCTAAAAATAAAATTAAGAGATGAGAGAGGAATTTATTGAAAGAATGAGAAAGGGAGCAATAGACTAGGGTAAATTATTTCATATAAAAAAGGAAAGAGAAAACTCTTAAAATGGAGGAGAAGAGCAGAAAGGTGAGAGGGAATGGGACGTCCTTATTCTCATTGAATTTTGCTTAAGGAGAAAATAAAATACACAGTCAATTGGGTATATTACCCTGCAGTAAAATATGGGGTTAGGGGATAAAAGGGGGGATGATAGAAGGGAATGAAGATTGGGAAGTGAGTAGTTAGAAGCAAATATTTTTAAAAGGGACAGGATCAAAGGATAATATAGAGTAAGTGAGGGACAGGATATGATGGAAGGAAGCATAGCTTTTCTTTCACAATAAAACAATTATGGAAATGATTTGGGTAACTACACATGTACAATCTATATTGAATCACTTATCTCCCCAGTGGGGACAGGTGAGGAGGGTAAAAGGTAAGAAATCTGGAACTCAAAGTTTTAAAAACAAATATTTAAAAATAAAACTTATTTTTTAATTTCTCATTCTACTGGGAAATTAGTTATATAGTCACTGAGATAAAGTTATCTTACCCTACTAGAAAGTTGGAGGGAGGGAAGGTGATGGAAGATATAAGAGAGAAGAGATTGGGGGAAGCGATTTTCAGTAGGCCTGTTATTTTGGGGTGGGAAATAGGGCAAAATAGGGAGAAAATGGCAAATCAAAAGTCTGTGGAATTGAATGTTGAAAATTAAAAATAAATAAACAAAAGTTTTAAGGAAAAAAAAGCATGGGCTACAAGCAATGATCAAGTATCCAGAAAAACTGAGCATAAATTTTCAGAAAGATGGTCATTCAATGGAACCACGGACTTCCAGATTTTCCTGATGAAAAAGTCAGAGTTAAATGGAAAATTTGATGTCCAAATACAAGTCTCAAGAGAGACATAAAGAGGGAAAAAAGGAAAAACATGCAAACACACACAGACACACACACACAAACATATTATTGAATAAAAGCAAACTGTATATATCCATACATGGGAAGCTGAGACCTGTCAATATTGAGAATGGTACAATTTCCACAACATGTGAAATATATTTCTAGGTAGAGGGTGTGGGCATAAGATAACTAATATGATAATTTTTTAAAAAGCTTTTTAAAAGGAGTAAATGGATTGACATGGGAGCAGAGGAAAGGAGGAGGCAGAAAAGGGTAAATTATGCCACATGAAGGTACATAAAAACATATAAAAGAGGCAAAGAAATAAGGAAGATGAATTTTATATGAACTTTTCTCATTGGTTCTGTGCAAGGAGGGAATATCATAATCAGTAACAATTTTAAAATAAAAAAACACAAAAATGTAATAGAGTAGAGGTAAAGAAGGAGGAAGAGATTGTTTGAGATTTACACCATTGGATTTGATTCAAGGAGGGAATAACATACTTTGTTATTAAAAAAAAGAGGGGGTGGAGCCAAGATGGCAGCATAGAAGCAGCCAGGTTTTGCAGCTCCCAAACAGACACCTTAATTACACATAAAATATGACTCTAAACAGATTATAGGGCTCAAAAACTCACAAAAATACAGAATAAAATCTCTTGCTGAAGGCAGCTCAGCAGGTGGGGATTACCACAGCGGGCTGGGAGCAATAACCAGCCCATCCTGAAACTGTGGCCACGCCCCAGGGCAGTCAGGAGGAGCAGCAGCTTGTGTCTTCAGGAGAGTGGATCAGCAATACCTGTGTCAGTTTCCAGATTTATCAAGTCATGAGAAATGAGTCTAAGAGAAAGGTCAGTGGAATTCAGCTAAATTTGGGGGGGAAAAGTGCTCCAGAAGAACTGACCCCAGGGCAAGGAAGCAGGGGAAGCAGTAGCAGCAGAAAGTGCTGCTGCAAGCCTCAGCTGCATCCAACCTGGCTGCTTCAGACCTCTCAGACTGGAGATTGCAGGGGCTCCAAGGAAATTGAAAAGAGAACAAGTGCTCTTGCATTGAGTGGCCTGGATCCGGATTGTGGTCTTGGGTGGTGGACCTGGGGAGCGCTTTCAGTGAGCAAAAGGTGGTGGGGGCTGCAGCACCCCTGTAATAGCTCTGGCAGCCGTGAAAAACCCAGCAATTTGGGACAGAGCTTCCCCCCTGGAAGCAGAGTTCCCCAGAGCTAAAAAAATCAAGCAATTAATTGACTTGCCAATATGAGTAGGAAAAGGAGGCAAAGTAAAAACAGCAATCAAACTCTACAATCCTTTTTTGGGGGGACAAAAAAAAGGATCAAAGCATGGAACAGGAGGAAGAAAAAACAGTCAGAACTCCCACAAAAAATGCTTCCAAGAAATATGAAGATTGCCTCAAAGACATAGATCAACTTAAAAAGGACTTTGAAAACCAAATAAGGGAAGTGGAGGAAAAATTGGGAAGAGAAAAGAGAATGTTGAGAGAAAGTCATCAAAAGAGAGTTAACAAGGTGACTGAAGAAAATAACACCTTAAAAAGAAATTACCTCAAAGGGGAAAAGAGGGCTGAAAAGCAAATGAGGAGAAGAATGCCTTAAAAAAAATTGAATTTGCCAGATGAAAAAAGAATCTCAAAAGCATTCTGAAGAGAATAATTCCTTCAAAATTAGAGTGGAGCAAATGGAAGCTAATGACTTTATGAGAAACCAAGATACTATTAAACAGATACAAGCAAATGAAAAAAATAGAAAGGAATGTGAAATTAATATCTCTTTGAAAAAACCACTGACCTGGAAAACAGATCCAGGAGAGACAATTTAAAAATTATGGGACTACTAGAAACCCATGATCAGAAAAATAACATAGAAAGCATCCTTCAAGAAATTCTCAAGGAAAATTGCCCTAGTATTTTAGAATCAAAGGGCAAAACAGAACTTGAAAGAATTTACCAGTCACCTCTTGAAAATTATCCCCAAAGAAAACTCCAAGAAATGTTATAGCCAGGTTCTGGAATCCCCAGACCAAGGAGAAAATATTACAGTCTGCCAAGAGGAAACAATTATAATACTGTGGAAACACTCTCAGGATAACCCAGGATCTGGTAGCTTCAACATTGAGGGATCAAAGGGCCTGGAATATGATATTCTGGAGATCAATGGAGTTACGATTAAAACCAAAAATCATCTACCAAGTAAAATTGAGTATAATCTTCCACGGGAAAATATGGTCATTCAGTGAGGTGGAGGACTTTCAAGCATTCTTGCTGAAAAAAATGAAACAGAACTGAATAGAATATTTGACATTCAAACACAAGAAGCATGAGAAGGTAAACACGGGAAAGAAATCATAATGAACTTATCAAAGTGGAACTATCTGCATGCCAATATGGAAAAATGATAATAGAAATCTATGAAACTTTTCCTAGTATGAGGATGGTTGAAGGGAATACAAATATATATAGATGTATACTTACACATACGTCTATATAGGAGGGTATATATGTGTATGAATACGTATCTGAGCATGTGTGTATATGTGTACATAGAAGGTACAGGATCAATTGAATAGGAAGGGATGATACTTTAAAAGCTGAAATTCTGAGGTGTGAGAAGACTAGAATGCGACGAGACAGGGAGAGACGAAATGGGATTAATCATCCCATATAGAAGAATCAAGGGATAACTGTTACTTTACTTTATTTACCTTCACTGAATTTGGCTTAGGGAAAGAATGACATAAACTCTAACCTCTATCTTGCCACACAGTGAGGAGGGGGGGACAGGGATGAGAGGTGGGATGATGGGGGGAGGACAGGGTTGGGGGGACCGTTGCTTGAAGCACACACCTCCATAAAGGCAGAGGGACAAGGCAGAGAATAGAACAAGAGGTGGGGGGTTGGGATAGGAAGGAGGGACATATTATCGGCCTGTCATTATACATCCACAGTGGAGATGATATCCTGAGTAATTACACATGAACAACCTGTATTGAATTGCTTGTCCTTTTAGTGGGGGTGGGTGATGAGGGAGGAACTGAAAGAATCTACGATTTAAAGTTATGCAATAAAATATATATATATATATATATATATATATAGATATAGATATAGATATAGATATAGATATAGATATAGATATATACTTAGTTGTTATTATTATTAACTAGATGCAACTGGGAATTAAGATATATAGGCACTGGGGTAGGGAGACACACCCTGCCCTACCAGAAAGTTAGCAGCACGTTGGAGGAGGACATAAAAGAGAGCAGATTGTGGGAGGGCCTTTACAGCGGTATCACTGTTTTGGGGTTGGGGGGTAGGGGAAAGATGGAGAGAAAATGTGTAACTGAAAATCTTGTGGAAATGAATAATGTAAACAAGAAAATAAATAAAATAATTAATAAAAAGAAGCAGCATAAAAAAATCAAGTATGCCCTATGTGCTTAAGAAGGGAAATGGGAAAGAAAAAGGAAGATTAGAAGGGAGGGCAGAAGTAGTAAGGGGGAAGGATAGGAAATGGATGGGGACTGATAGGGAGGGAATACTGAAGGAGGCAGTGGTGAAAAGAAAAAACTCTTGAGGAGGGGAAGGGAGATGGGAGAAATAAAAGAATAAACAGGGTAGGGCATAGGATATTGAGAAAGACACAGATAGAAATCATAACTGTGAATGTGAATGGAATGAGCTCTCTTAAAACACAGAGGTGGATAGCACAGTGGATTCAGAACCATAATCCTACAATATGCTGTCTAAAAAAAATTGAAGCAGGGGAATACATAGAGGGCAAAGGTAAAAGACTCAAGCAGAATATGTTATGCTTAACAAAAGTAAAAATAAAATAAAGGCGGATGTAGCAATCCTTATCTCAGACAACAGAAGCAAAAATAGATCTAATTAAAAGAGATAAAGAATGAAACTCTATCCTGCAAAAAGGCACCATTGACAAAGAAGCATTACTAAACATATATGCACCAAGCAGTACAGCATGTGAATTCTTAGAGTTACAGTTAAGGGAATTAGGGGAAGAAATAGATAACCAAACTATACTAGTGGGGGACCTCAGCCTTCCCTTTTTTCAACTTGATAAATCTAACCTCAAAATAAACAAGAAGTTAAGGAGATAAATAGAATTTTAGAGAAAGTTAATATGATACACTTCTGGGGAAAATTGAATAGGGATAAAAAGGAATCTAACTTCTTCTTAGCTGTACATGGCACATGTATAAAAATTGACCATATTTTAGGTCATAAGAATGTCACAATACATTGCAAAAAGGCAGAAATGTTAAATGCATCCTATTCAGATCATGATGCAATAAAAATTATGTGTAATAAAGGGCTATGGAAAGATAGGATTAGAACTAATTGGAAACTAAATAATCTAATTCTAAAGAATGAGTTGGCCAAGCAAGAAATCAAAATAACAATCACTAACTTCATTCTGGAAAATGACAATAATGAGACACCATATCAAAACTTGTGGGAGGCAGAAAAGCAGTTCTTAGGTGAATTTTATACCACTAAATGTTTACATGAATAAAATAGAGAGAGGAAATCAATGAATTGGGCATGGAAATGGAAAAGCAAAAATAGAAAAAGAACAAATTGAAAATCTCCAATTAAATACTCAAGTATAAATATCGAAAACCAAAGGAGAAATTAAGAAAATTGAAATGAGGAAAAATAGTAAACCAATAAATAAAATGAAGAATGGTTTTATTTAAAAAAACGATAAAATAAAGTCTTTAATCAATTTGCTAAAAAAAAAGAAAGAAAGAAGAAAACCAAATAACCAGCATCAAAAAATGGAAAGCATGAATTTGACTCCAATGAAGAGGGAATTAAAACAATAATTTGGAATTATTTTGCGCAATTGTATGCCCATAAACTTGACAATTTTAATGAAATGGATGAATACTTTGAAAAATATGTCTTCCAGATTAACTGAAAAGGAAATAAAATACTTAAATAACCCGATCTCAGGAAAAGAAATTGAACAAACCATCAAGGTACTCTTTAAGGCAAAAAAACACAACTCCAGGATCAGATGGTTTTAGAAGCAAATTCTTTCAAACATTTAAAGAACAATTGATTCCACTTCTTTATAGACTATTTGGGAAAATTCAAGAAGTCCTATCAAATTCTTTTCATGACAGAAACATGGTATTGATACCTAAATTAGGAAGAGCCAAAACAGAGGGAGAAAGTTAAAGACCAATTTCCCTCATGAATATAGATGCAAAAATTTTAAATAAAATATTAAGAACTTGTTATGAGAATAATATACTTTGACAAGGTAGGATTTATTCCACAATTGTAAGGATGGTTCAATATTAGGAAAATTCTGAAGTACCCTATCTCACCAGTCAGATTGGTTAACATGATAAAACAAGACAATGATCAATGCTGGAGAAGATGTAGCAAAATTGGGACACTAATGCATTGATTGTGGAGTTGTGAAATGATCCAAGTGTTCTGGAAAGCAATTTGGAATTATACCCAAAGGGATATAAAAATTTGCATACCCAGGGAGCCACTAGGTGGGGCAGTGAATAGAGCACTGGTTCGGAAGTGAAGGACTTGCGTTCAAATCCAGCCTCAGACAGTTAACACCAGCAACATAACTTGGGCAAGTCACTTGAGCCCAATTACCCTGTCTTCCCCCCTCCAAAAAGCAAAAAAAAAAAAATATGCATACCCTTTGAGCCAGGAATACCACTTCTATGGCTTTATCTCAAAGAAATCATACAACTAGGAAAAACACCTGTGTACAAAAATATTTATAGTAGATCTTTTTGTGGTGACAAAGAACTGGATATCAAGGGGATGCCCATGAGTTGAGGAATGGCTAAACAAGTTGTAGTACATGAACATAATGGAATACTATTGTGCTATGAGAAATCTGCTATGAGCAGATGGACTTCATGATAATTTGTAGAGGCATATATAAATTGATGCTGAGTGAGGAGACCAGAATCAGGAGAACTTTGTATACAATTACAGATACATCATATCTGTGATGGCTAACTTTTATAGAGTCGACTGCTCTCAGCAATGCAACATTATCATACAACTCCAAAAGACTGATGATGGAAAGGCATATGCACATCCAGAGAAAGAACTATAGAGTCTGGAAACAGATTGAAGTAAACTACTTGCTTTCTCTTTTTTTTGTTTTGTTTTGTTTCTTCTTTGTCATTGTTTATTTTATTTGCTATAATTCATTACAACTTGACTAATGTTAAATGTGAAGGTATTTTTAGAACCTATATCAGATTGCACACTGCCATGGAAGGGGGAGAAAATTTGGAACTCAACGAACTGGGAAACTGAATATTGTAAAATGAATGTAAATAAATATACTTAAAAAAAAGAAATTTGGGTAGATAGGTGGTGCAGTGAATAGAGCACTCACCTTGGAGTCAGGAAGGCCTGAATTCAAATCTGGCCTCAGACACTTAACCCAAAACTAGCTGTATGACCTAGGGCAAGTCACTTAACCCCAATTGCCCTACCTTCCCCCTCCAAAAAAAAAGCAAAATTCAAAAATGAAAGAATGAATGAATGAATGAATGAAAAAGAAATCATTGGGAGTGGGGACAGGTGTGCAGAGCCACGATGGTAGAATAAAAACAGTAACTTACTTCAGCTTTTCCTCTAAACCCCTCCAAATACCTGTAAACATGACTCTAATCAAATTTCAGACCTACAAAATCTACACAAGGGCAGAGTGAACCACATCTCCACTTGAAAACAGGCTGGCAGGCCAAAAGGAAGCACCTGTTGCATTGGGTTTGGAGCAGAGGACCGTCCTTAGGGGTACACCAGCACAGACACAGCCAGAGCAGATCTCAGGGGAGTGAATCATGGGCAGCTGTGGTGTTTTCTGGAGTTCTCAACCCACAACACCAAAAACAGTAAAAGGTCAATGGAGAAACTATGTTGCACTTAAGTGAAAAAAGATCACTATCTGGCCCCAGTCCCAGGGTAATGGCAGAGGTCATATTAGTGGTAGCAGCAGGAGTGGCCGTGGTGGTGGCTTCTGGAGCTCCAGACCCACCATAAGTGTGGGGATCAAGCAACTGATCAGAAGACAATTGTTCTTGCTTTGCCCTGCTTGTATTTGGGTCGCAGTCTTGGGTGTCATCTTGGGTTGATAAGTAGCACTGGCAGCAGAGCTCATGGTGGCTGTGGAGAAGGAATCCTTATCATAGTACTTAGGCAGAAAAGAGTACCTGTGGTCACTTACAGACCAGAGAGGGGGAGAACAAAACACTTCTCCTTTGCTCATATCAGCTTAGAAGGAGCGAAAATTCACGGGTGCCTAGAACTAGGCAATAAGCAATGGAATTGTCGAACGCAGGGATCAACTGTAATCATTTTCTAACCAGTTGTCCAATCTCCTCATTGTCTTTGGCTGGTGAGAGATCTAGAAACTGCTTCTATTACCTCTGTTGCTGTTACTGCATCCAAAGTCCACCTCTGGTTTCTGCTACACTGCCTTTTGGGTCAGCTCCCACTACAAAATCACAGACATCCTTCCAACCTCCTAAGTTGTATTGGATTGGAAAAAAAATTCTTCCTGACATTTCAATGGTTATCTAGCTCCACATTATGATTTTGGGTATTTGTTTTTAAATTGTTAAGAGGAGAATGTCAAATTGCCTAGAATAATCCCTTTGCTCCATGATCTTGGCTCTAGTTTACAGCCTTTTTCTAGTCTCTTTTTGGTATTATTCATAACATCTTTATTTCTCTTACCTAAAAATTTAATTAAGTTCTACGATAGCTGTCTCTTTGAAGATGATCCCCAAATTCTTTCCTTGTATTGATTTTTCTTCTAATCACACATATAAAAATGCTACATATACTTCTTTGCTTGATAAATATTTGTTGATATGACTCAGCACAACTGGATGTGACTACTTACAGCATTTTTAATATCACAATTTGTCTTTTCTTGTTGGTATTCGTGTATTTGTCATTTCTCCAACTAAACCATAAGCTCTGTGAAAAGAAGTCACCAAATCTTGTCGTTGTTTGTGTCTTCCAAAACACTTAGCAAACGGTTTCAATAAATAATTGTTTAAGGAAGGAAAGTAAGGATTAAAGAAGGGTAATAAAGGAGAAGATAAATTACTCCATGCTTATCTTACAAAGCAAGGAAGAAAGAAAAATATCTTTTTAAATATTTTTAACAGGAGATTTGGATGCTAAATCTTGTCTTTGAATCATATCTCCTCTCTCCCCTCACCTCGCTGTCTCATTCTTTAAAAATATCTTAAATATAGGAGATTCATGAACCTAAATAAAAGATTCCATTATTGAGAGGGTATTTGGCAAATTAAACGTGTCCCTGGCCACAAGAAGTTAATCATCATGCCAAATCTATCAATATTCAGCAATTGGGTAAAACTCCACATTTTCGCTGTCACTTTGCAGTTCTCTGTACTAGGAGCTAATGTGATCAGCACAGCAATTTAGTTAAATGAACGTTGTGCCAAATGATCTCAAATTTGCAAAGTAACAGTTTAAATAGTTTTATGGAAAATTACTCACAAAATTACACCCCCTAGAAATAGCATGCACTAATCACACCCTACAAGGACACACACATTTTATTAGAGCCAAATTCTATTGCAACTTGGCAAAATGGATAATGTAACATTCCAGAGACACCCAAAAAGTTATATTTCTGAAATATATTAGCATTTAGTTCTTCTATTAATTTTACCATAAAATATCTAATAAGTGCCAAATTAAGGAAGAAGAAATTATGGCAAGCATGGTTGGATTCATTGCTCTGACTGAACAATATTAAACATAAACACTTTAGGTGCTCTGGTAAATTCAGAGTATAGAAAAAAATTTTGTGTCTACATCTCACCAAATCAACTGGTCAATCCCATTAGTTCAGTGAAATAGCTATTCATTTCAGGAAAATAATCAGATAGTTTTTTGCATTTTTTCTGGTTAATTTTTGATTTACAGAAAATTAGATAATTATTTGACTATTTTGATGACCAAAAATTGAAACTGACATATGAGAATTCATTGAGAGATGGACAAAGTCTAATTCATATGGTTAAAAGTGGATATTTGGATGTTATTGCTGCAAACTTCTGAAATATTCTGTTCATATAATTTCTCTTATGTTCATTTAACCCTTCCATCCATAAATCTTGCAAAAATATCTAATAGTTATCTACTATGTACTAAGAACTACGTTACTCATTAAAGTACAAGTAAAGCAGCTCCAGTCTTCTAAGAACTTCCATTTTATTTCAGCACTACATCAGATATATAGAAAAGATACTGGGAAACATTTACTCTATATGATTTAAAAATATAGGATTTTCTGAAAAAGCAATATCATGTGGAAAAATCAACAAGAGTCTTCTGAAGTAGGTAGCACTTGAATGAAGTGTTTACAGGAGCAAAAAGTTAAAAGAGACAGAGATGTAGAAGGAAGAGAGTTTCAGGTCTTTAATGCAATCAATGGAAAAAAAAGAATATTGGGTATAAATGAAACAGAAGTAAGGCCAGTGAACCTGCATTATAACACATGTGGAGAACTGTGAAATATAAGCATATAATCATTGTAGATTCATAAACATGTGTGTATGTATGTGTATCTACTGAAACACATGAGTAGGCAGACAAATAGGTACATAGATAGACAGACAGATTCAATCATAGCATACAATCTTGGCTATGAATGAAAACAACAGATATAAAATGTTACAAGTAAATGAAAAAATTACTTAAAGGTTCTCACTTGTGAAAGAATTTGAGGTGTTAATGGAGTTCTCTTCATTTTTTTACCGAAAGGTAATGAAAAACATGTTATAGGACATTTGTTCATCTCTCTTTGGCAAATTCTTGATGTCTCTAAGTGAAGAAATTCCCATGAAAATCAATACCAATATTTGTTACAGAGAATGAAATAAAGCTATTTTATAAAGAACTTCACATGATCCTCCAAAATAAATCAATGCATACTTTTGTATTTAGGAATTTCAGTATACAAGCAGGTACCTGGTAAGGAGTCAAACATATTTTTGAAAATATTATACAGAATAAAGGAAGAAGTTAAATAATTGTATGTCATAAACATATTCTTGAAAAAATATTAGAAGGCAATAGCAAGCACATTCACTTAATCAATTAATATTATTGAGAAGAGGGGGCAGAGATGGTGACACAGAAGCAGCAAGGTCCCACAGCTCACACACCACCACCCTAAACACCCATAAAAAGTCTAGGATTCTCAGACTCACAAAAATACAGAAAACACATCTCTCGCTGAAGGCAGCTTGGCAGCAGCGGCTCATCACGGTGGCCAAGAGCAGAGGCCAGGCCAGGCTGAAGCCGAGACCGTGGCCAGGCCCGGGGTTGTGAGAAGGAGCTGAGCTGAGATGAGCCGAGCCATGCTGCATCCAGTCTCAGAGAGGATCTACACACTCCAGCACCTCCACATCTGCCAAGGCATGAGGAATGGGGACGGGAAAGGGGCAGATCGCAGCAGAGCAGAGACTGTCCCAGCCCAAAAGTGCAGCCACGGCCAGGCCAGGCCAGGCCCGGCCCCAGGGTGGCCAGGAGCAGCTCAGCCTCCCAAGCCATAGCTTGAGTTTACTTCAAAGAAGATCTAAAGTACCTGCCTTAGGGGATCTTAAAATCCTGCAAACCAAGGTCAGAGATGGTTGGTGAAAGTGAAACATTGAAAAATAATTTGTGGGAAGGAAAGTAGTTTGGTGAATCTGCCCCTGGGGCAAGGAAGTAGTGGGGGAAGGGAACTCCTGGAACCAGCGGAGGGCCCCCACCAGGCTGTTTCAGAGCCCCTGGACTGCAGACTCCGCAGGGTGGTTGAATCCATAGATCAGGGCCAAGTGCTCTTGAATTCAGCAGCCTGGATCCAGATTGTGGTCTTGGGTGGTGGTCCTGGGGTGCGCTTTCAGCAAGCCAAAGCTGGGGGGACTTGCAACATCCCCCTAATAGCTTCAGCAGCTGGGAAAACCCCAGCGATTTGGGACAGAGCTTCCGCCCCCCCCCCCCGGAAGCAGAGTTTCACAGAGCTAGAAAAAAAACAACCAATTAACTGACTGGCCAACATGAGGAAAAGGAAGCAAAATAAGAACAGCAATAAAACTCTAGAATCATTTTTTGTGGATAAAAGGAATCAAAGCATGGAAAGGAAGGAAAAGAACCCAGT